>CM029014.1:51011660-51436946 GCA_016801055.1 Panax notoginseng | reverse complement strand
TGGTTGAAAAACAAAATCACAGTGATGATTTGCACTGAAAATGTCAAAAAGTGAAGTTTTATCAAAATAGTGAAATTAGATATTTTAAATGCAATGTTACTATTCACGGGGTAATATTCACTCAGTTACTATTCACCCGGGGGTACTATTCATGATAAAAATTAATTTCTTTTCGATTCAAATCTTTTTTGATACAATATATTCTTAAATTTTACTCCACAAAGCAGTATCATGTTGACAATTTGGACATTATTTGTAACGAATAATTTTGTTTGAGTTGTGATTCTAGGGATATAATCCTTATAAGGAAGGAAGAATGTAACAATCCAGAATTTTAAATTGTACTTTTAAATATTTTTTAAGTTATATAAATATTTAATAGATGTGTTTATTGTTGAATAAATATTTAATTTGATTTGTTAATGATTTGTTAAGTAAATAATTAAGAAAATTATTGTTATGAGATAATAGAGTAATTTAATTTAATAATTAAGTTAGAGAGTTTATAATGATTAAATGAATTATTATATTTTAATTTGAATTTGTAATTAAAATGATGTGTTAGTTGATTAAGTAAAATTATAATTATAAAGAAAATTATAATTATGTTGTATTGATTTATGTGTTAAAGTAATTTAATAAATTATTATTAGAATTAATTAAATTGATTATTAAAAATTTAATTAAATAAAAGTGTGACAAATAACCTTACTATAAAGGAGTTATTAAAATAAATTAATGGAGTTTAATTCAGTTTTACCAAATAATGCTTAATGCATATTAAGTCTTTATTTTAAATGTGTTTTACCAAACAAGGCATAAGGATTAAATGATTATATTTTAAGTTGGTAGCCAAACAAGCTTTATGGCTTTTGATTTTCAAAAATATAATAACTGATATCAGTTATACATATAATTATATTATAATTAATGCGTATTATATCATATACGTTATAATTTGTTAGTACATAAGTTAGAGTTAGGAAGAAAAGACTCAGAAGAAGAAAAAGAAGAGAAGAAGAAAACTTACAGAGAAAAATAAGAGAGAATTGGGAGAAATTTAGAGAGAGAAATTGGGGGAAAGAAGCTTCATAATCAAAAGAATAGTCATCATCTTTTAAAACTAAGGTATCATCTAAACTCTTTTATTTTTCAAAAGTTGTAGTTGTCTTCTCTTCCAAAATTTTCTGTAAAATCTTTGTGGAAGTTGAATTATTTGTTATATATAGTTTTATATGATAAATTAGTTGTTGTGAAACTGTTTTCATGAGTTTATATATAAGTATTGTCAATGAATTCATGTTATGTATGTAATTTATAAAGAAAACCATATTACAGTGAGTTTATATGAATATGGTTTAGTTTAAAGTAAAATTAAGGTTTAATTAGTTGGTTAACTTATAAATTGACTATTGAACTTGGAAGAGGATGAATAAACATAAACAAGGTACTCTGAATTAACTGTTTTGGTTGAAAAACAAAATCACAGTGATGATTTGCACTGAAAATGTCAAAAAGTGAAGTTTTATCAAAAATAGTGAAATTAGATATTTTAAATGCAATGTTACTATTCACGGGGTACTATTCACTCAGTTACTATTCACCCGGGGTACTATTCATGATAAAAATTAATTTCTTTTCGATTCAAATCATTTTTGATACAATATTATTCTTAAATTTTACTCCACAAAGCAGTATCATGTTGACAATTTGGACATTATTTGTAACGAATAATTTGTTTGAGTTGTGATTCTAGGGATATAATCCTTATAAGGAAGGAAGAATGTAACAATCCAGAATTTTAAATTGTACTTTTAAATATTTATTAAGTTATATAAATATTTAATAGATGTGTTTATTGTTGAATAAATATTTAATTTGATTTGTTAATGATTTGTTAAGTAAATAATTAAGAAAATTAATTGTTATGAGATAATAGAGTAATTTAATTTAATAATTAAGTTAGAGAGTTTATAATGATTAAATGAATTATTATATTTTAATTTGAATTTGTAATTAAAATGATGCGTTAGTTGATTAAGTAAAATTATAATTATAAAGAAAATTATAATTATGTTGTATTGATTTATGTGTTAAAGTAATTTAATAAATTATTATTAGAATTAATTAAATTGATTATTGAAAATTTAATTAAATAAAAGTGTGACAAATAACCTTACTATAAAGGAGTTATTAAAATAAATTAATGGAGTTTAATTCAGTTTTACCAAATAATGCTTAATGCATATTAAGTCTTTATTTTAAATGTGTTTTACCAAACAAGGCATAAGGATTAAATGATTATATTTTAAGTGGGTAGCCAAACAAGCTTTATGGCTTTTGATTTTCAAAAATATAATAACTGATATCAGTTATACATATAATTATATTATATAATTAATGCGTATTATATCATATACGTTATAATTTGTTAGTACATAAGTTAGAGTTAGGAAGAAAGACTCAGAAGAAGAAAAAGAAGAGAAGAAGAAAACTTACAGAGAAAAATAAGAGAGAATTGGGAGAAATTTAGAGAGAGAAATTGGGGGAAAAGAAGCTTCATAATCAAAAGAATAGTCATCATCTTTTAAAACTAAGGTATCATCTAAACTCTTTTATTTTTCAAAAGTTGTAGTTGTCTTCTCTTCCAAAATTTTCTGTAAAATCTTTGTGGAAGTTGAATTATTTGTTATATATAGTTTTATATGATAAATTAGTTGTTGTGAAACTGTTTTCATGAGTTTATATATAAGTATTGTCAATGAATTCATGTTATGTATGTAATTTATAAAGAAAACCATATTACAGTGAGTTTATATGAATATGGTTTAGTTTAAAGTAAAATTAAGGTTTAATTAGTTGGTTAACTTATAAATTGACTATTGAACTTGGAAGAGGATGAATAAACATAAACAAGGTACTCTGAATTAACTGTTTTGGTTGAAAAACAAAATCACAGTGATGATTTGCACTGAAAATGTCAAAAAGTGAAGTTTTATCAAAAATAGTGAAATTAGATATTTTAAATGCAATGTTACTATTCACGGGGTACTATTCACTCAGTTACTATTCACCCGGGGGTACTATTCATGATAAAAATTAATTTCTTTTCGATTCAAATCATTTTTGATACAATATTATTCTTAAATTTTACTCCACAAAGCAGTATCATGTTGACAATTTGGACATTATTTGTAACGAATAATTTGTTTGAGTTGTGATTCTAGGGATATAATCCTTATAAGGAAGGAAGAATGTAACAATCCAGAATTTTAAATTGTACTTTTAAATATTTATTAAGTTATATAAATATTTAATAGATGTGTTTATTGTTGAATAAATATTTAATTTGATTTGTTAATGATTTGTTAAGTAAATAATTAAGAAAATTAATTGTTATGAGATAATAGACTAATTTAATTTAATAATTAAGTTAGAGAGTTTATAATGATTAAATGAATTATTATATTTTAATTTGAATTTGTAATTAAAATGATGTGTTAGTTGATTAAGTAAAATTATAATTATAAAGAAAATTATAATTATGTTGTATTGATTTATGTGTTAAAGTCATTTAATAAATTGTTATTAGAATTAATTAAATTGATTATTGAAAATTTAATTAAATAAAAGTGTGACAAATAACCTTACTATAAAGGAGTTATTAAAATAAATTAATGGAGTTTAATTCAGTTTTACCAAATAATGCTTAATGCATATTAAGTCTTTATTTTAAATGTGTTTTACCAAACAAGGCATAAGGATTAAATGATTATATTTTAAGTGGGTAGCCAAACAAGCTTTATGGCTTTTGATTTTCAAAAATATAATAACTGATATCAGTTATTGTTGCTTATTTTTTTAATAGCACTTTAACACGCAAGTATACGCGTTCAATTGTAATATTCAGCAAGCAAGGATATCGTTCCCACGAGAAAATAGACTAATATTTATCAATTACTAATTTCAATGTAATTAATCCTATTTTAAACTACAAAATATTGTTTATGATTTAAAAATTAAACTTAACAAAACTAATAATTAAAATCAGAATTTCACAAGAGTAACTGCATATTTAACAAATTAAGATTACAACTTCCCTTAGTAGTTCATTTAAACTAATTTACTTCCCATTTAAATTAATTAATTAATATGAATCATTATCCAAGAATGTTTTATAGAATTCACGCACTTTTTCCAAAACACGTGAACAAATCCTCCTAAGTCTGATCCTTAAGACACAGAATTACAAGGAACACCCCAGTTAATCAACTCACTATATTCCTATGTGAATCAAGTTAATTAGGGTTTTATGCACAAATTCTTTCAAAGGATACAAAAGACACATATGTATATTCCTATCCTACATGCTAATCATATTAATCTCTAATCAGATTATATGAACAGATGTTATCATATCCAGATCTCAATCTATACTCCATCTTCCAATTTTATATAGATTATCATAGTAATTGTTGGCCAAACAATTAATCAATAAGCAAAAGATATAATAAATAATTCAATAAAAACCAACTGTCATTCAATGGGAAGATTTAATTTAAACTACATACCAAGTTCCGTTGTAATCTTAATGAAAATTTAGTTCATAATCATAATAAAGAAAAACATCATCCAGATTAATAATCTAAACATCCCAGATAATTACAAAAGATAAAACTAGAGAAGAAAAGAAGAAACTCTGAATTTGCTCCAATAATCTCTCTTTAATCTTCAACCCTTGCAATTCTCCTTCGTGTTTTTCCTTCGTTGTTCTCTCTGCAAATCTCTTGAGAAATTAAGTTGTACGTCTTCTCTAAAGTCCTCCCCTATTTGTATTAGATCTGGCCTCTTTTTAGATTCCATATTGACTTCAAAAACCCACTTAGCAATAGAAAAACTCTCCTTTTTCCGCACATGAGCGCCTAGGCGCTCATCATAGGCCATTTCCAAGCGCCTAGGCGCTTGCTCAGGACATCGTAATTACAAAAATGCCACTCAGCTCTAATTTTCATGATTTTTGACCTTTTTCTTCTCCTTAATGACCAAATTGACCCTCCAGCTCCAACCTACAAGAAATAAACACCAAACACATAAAAAGATACTAAAAAAAAAAATTAAAGATAGCAATAATTAGGTTTAATAATATCGGATTCATAGGTATAAAACCTACTCATCAAATACCCCCAAACTTAACCAATTGCTTGTCCCCAAGCAACAAAACACAATGCAATAACTGAATATGCAATGCAAATGCAAATGCAAATATCTACATGCCTAAAATTCCAGCAGCCAAACAGAACAAAATCTATTCATCAAGCCTCAGAGAAATCACAATAAACATGCTAGTACATCATACCAAGATAGATCAATAATTTCCTAGTCAATCATCAAATCTTACCCTGTCATTACTGATATAGTGCGTGTGTGCTCAACAACAATGCAAACTAATATAATGCTAAATACAACACATAATAGATCTCTTTAAAGGCATCATATAGTGTAAACTCCCAAAATTCACAAACAAGCTAGATTCAACTAAAGTCAAACATCCACCAAATTCAAGAGTCCAATCCGGGATACTTATGTTTTACTTATCATTACGGGGGCTTTTTGCTCTTTTCCCGCTTTCTCTTCTTTTTTTTTTTCAATGATGGATAGTGAGTGTGTTTTATGCTCCATCTCACACCTGTGTTTATGGGGAGTGTATTTCACTCGACCCACCACAGGACTTAATTTATTCAACTCAATATCTTTTTTTTTCATTTCATTTTTTTTAGCTTATGTACCCCAAATATTCCCCCAAACTTAAGTTTTTGTCGAAAATTCAGTCATCTACGCCTATTCATGTCTTTCATTCATTCAAACTAGCATTATCCTCAAGAAGTCCATTACGTGTCAATTTAGACTCAATCAGTCAACATAGTTATTTTTACTGTGCTATCCTTATTATATCAGTTTCAAACAGGTAAAGATTCAAATCATGACAAGAAATCACATCAAAGTCTTAACAGTCAATACTATACTTGTCTACTCAATTCCAATCTCATCATTGGCCAAAACAGACTTAAACTATCCAACAGCTGGAAACATGCAAATACTTGAATTTTTCTTTTTTTTTTTCTCTTTTTTTTCAAAAATATTCGAATGAAAACTAATGAATAAAACTAATGAATAACTATAAAATGAATACTAAATGAATGCAACTGGAACTGGAAGAATGCACCCCCAAACTTAACATATGCAATATCCTCATTGTATATAACAAACAAAACATAAGAAATTAAGCACTGAGGACTTCCCTGAAAGATAGACGCTCTATTCCTCGTCAGTATCCTCTTCTTCTTCTTCATCAACCTCATCCTCAGGGGGTAGATCAGTCGGGGGATATGCAGACAAGGGTGGAAATTGGTAGGGAGCGCTTGCTGGATTCATGCGGTCGAACATCTCTAGGAATGCTGCGCTACAGTTCTGATACATCTCTGATTGTCGCTGAGCCAAGCTATCCTGATTTCTTTCCACCCGGTTCAATCCATACTGAACTCGATTAGCCACCATGTCAATCCTTCGAGTTTGATTTCTTAATTCTTGACGAATGTCTTCAAAAAAATTTGGTGGTGGCCCAGAACTTCCAGCAGCAGTAGTAGGATTGTCATATGACTGTTGATTAGGCTCGTCTGCAGGCTCGGGAGGCACAATAATGAAACCTAACCCTCTCGGGTGTGGTGTTCCCCCTCCCCATACCTTGTACTTTTTTATCACTGAGTGGTCAATTGCGGCTAAAGGAGGTTGTATAGCTTCTTTAGCATCCCATTTTACTGCAGGTTGTCGACATAGACCAGTAATCAAAGATGGATGAGGTAGTCCACCTGAGGTCCCTCCTTTAATTGCTCTGTCAATTGAATCATGTATAACCTGACCTACATCTATAGATTTTCCTTGTGCAATACAGAAAAGCAATGCTGCCCGCCGATTTATAACATCACTTGTATGTCTACACGGCATCAACTTGGCACAAATAAAGGCATGCCATGCCTTCCCGTAACTACTTAGTGCGGATGTAGGGAACAAAACAGCTTCTTGTTGATCTGTTAATTTCCATTGTGTTCCAGGTACACACAAGGCTTGAATGACTTCACTGTAGTCCAGCTCGTGATCTAAATATTGAGTGAAGCCATTATTAGGTATTGTGTTCAAGCCGTAGTAAGCATTTATTGACCTGAAACTGACTTCCACTGATTTTCCGCGAACCCAAATCATGTTACCAATATGATCTTTTGCATTGGCGTAGAATTCCTTAACAATTTTAACGACCGATGAATCTGGTTGGGCTGTAAAGTTCGCCCATATTCTACTCCCAATCATTTGTAGTAACTCCCCATCTTCGACCTCTGGCAATAATCCACGCTCAGGAATTAGCGTTTTATTAGAGAGCGAATTGTAATACCTTTCGGACGCACTAGCACTTGTAAATCTCTTTTTGTCAAACTTAGTCGATGTGCCCGAAGTCTCGCCTCTTTGCCTTTTAGTAGCCATGAGTCTTGTGTGTGAATTGCTTACCAAATAGATGATGTTCAGAGGCTTAGTATGGGCCAATCCTCTTTGTGACAATATATCAAACACTTAGTGTGCACAAATTTTGAATACTATTGGTAGGCACTCCCCCAAACTTAATTTTCACCAAATTTGTCAATAACTAAGCACACTAGTCTTCCAATGCAATACAAGCAACAATTAACAGTACCCAAACCCACTTGAGCCAACACAATGAAAGAACTAACTTCAACTTACTACCTTAGCTACTCTCCAAGCAAATCCAAATAATTTGTAAAAAACTTTGTGCACTTACTTGGTTATAGCCATAATTGATGTTCCAAGCAAAGTTGTAGGAGCAATTTTTTGTGAGGTTTGAACACTTACGTCAGCGAGATGTGGTTAGCATGTGAGTTGGTGCCCGGATAGGTGATGATGACCCCGAATTAGTGATGAAGGATGACCATATGGAGATTACTTGCCTTTGAGTTTGGGTAGGAGATTGAGTATTTGGTTATCCTTAGTCAAGAAGAAGATTATTATCGTGGCTAGATTAGAGGAGGGATGGGAGTTGAGTGAGTTTGAGTTAGAGTGGGAGAGCAAGAGAGTCTTTAATTTGGGTTTGTAGAAGTTGTGCTCGATTAGGGCTTAAAATTTTTTTTTTCACGCTGCAGTAGGGGCGCCTAGGCGCTTGGGATTGCACTGGTTAGACCGCCTAGGCGGTTGGCTGCAGAATGCATTGAACGCATGTAGCGCCTAGGCGCTTGGTTTGGCCTAGACTAGACCGCCTAGGCGCTTGAGGCTCGTTGTGGCTACTGACTTGGAGCGCTTAGGCGCTGCATGATGCCTGATTTGGGGAGCTTAGGCGCTTGGGGCGCATCTCAGCTACTGTAGTGAGGCGCCTAGGTGCTTGTTTTGTACTGGACTTGGGCGCCTAGGCGGTTGGGCATGTATTGGTGAACTGTTTGCTTCTTTGTGCTCCCAACCTGCATACCATAGCTTAAATTAAGACTTATTCTAAAACCATAACTAAGATAAACTACATTCTAAAATAAAAATTCCTGGGTTGCCTCCCAGTTAGCGCTTGTTTTATAGTCTTCAGCCTGACTGTCTTCTCTGTTCTAATCAGCAAGGTTGACCGATGTCTTTTCACGATTAACACAACCCCCATAGTAGTGCTTCAATCTCTGACCGTTGACTTTGAAATTACGTTTGGAATCCGGGTCTTCCACCTCCACAGCTCCGTGAGGATAAACTTTTGTAATGATAAATGGCCCTGACCAACGGGATTTCAACTTTCCTGGAAATAGTTTAAGCCTTGAATTGTATAATAGCACTGTTTGCCCTGCTTCGAACTTTCTTTCCAGAATTTTTTCATCATGCCACCTCTTAATCTTTTCTTTATATAACTTCGCGTTCTCGTATGATTGGAGTCTGAATTCATCCATTTCGTTCAATTGTAAGAGGCGCTTCTCTCCCGCCGCAGACATATCCAAGTTTAACTTCCGGATTGCCCAATAAGCATTATGTTCTAGTTCAACCGGAAGATGGCATGCCTTCCCATATACTAACCTGTACGGAGACATCCCTATCGGAGTTTTGAATGCTGTACGGTATGCCCATAAAGCATCATCTAACTTACTAGCCCAATCTTTCCGACTAGGGTTCACTATCTTCTCAAGGATTCGTTTTACTTCTCGGTTTGATACCTCGGCTTGACCACTTGTTTGTGGATGGTAAGCAGTAGCTATCTTATGAGTGACTCCGTACTTAGCGAGAATAGCTGAGAACTGCTTATTACAGAAGTGCGTGCCTTCATCACTAATGATTGCACGAGGAGTGCCGAATCTAGAGAAAATATTCTTTCGAATGAACTTAACCACAACCTTAGCATCATTGGTGGGCGATGCTATAGCTTCTACCCACTTCGAAACATAATCCACCGCTAGAAGTATATAGGAGTTGCTAAAAGATGATGGAAATGGTCCCATGAAGTCGATGCCCCAAACATCAAATAATTCGACTTCTAAGATCATGTTTAGTGGCATCTCTTGTCGCTTTGATATATTACCAACTCTTTGGCATCTGTCACATTTCAATGAAAACACACGGGCATCCTTAAATAGTGTTGGCCAGAAGAATCCACATTGAAGTACCTTAGCGGCCGTTCTTTCTCCCGCAAAATGTCCACCATAGGCAGATGCATGACATTGGTGTAGAATATTCTCCATTTCAACTTCCGGAATGCACCTTCTTATTACTTGATCTCCACACTGTTTAAATAAAAACGGCTCATCCCATAAATACTGTTTCACATCATGGAGAATTTTCTTCTTCTGTTGACTTGTCAAATCTAGCGGAAACACCTTACTCACAATGAAATTTACATAATCTGCATACCATGGTGTATCCATCCTTACCGCAAATAGTTGTTCATCCGGGAAAAATTCATTGACCACTGTTGTGTCATCTTTCTTTAGTTCTGCATTTTCTAATCGTGATAAATGATCAGCAACCTGATTTTCTGTTCCTTTTCGGTCCCTGATCTCCAAGTCGAACTCTTGTAGCAATAATACCCATCTAATTAATCTCGGCTTCGCATCCTTCTTTGTTATTAAGTACTTAATTGCCAAATGATCTGTAAACACGATCACTTTTGTCCCAATCAAATATGAGCGAAATTTATCAAATGCATAAATAACTGCTAATAGCTCTTTCTCGGTAGTGGTATAATTCAGTTGGGCATCCGTTAGCGTCTTACTAGCATAGTATATAGCATGAAAAATTTTATCTTTCCGTTGGCCAAGAACTGCATCAATTGCAAAGTCGCTAGCATCACACATTAATTCGAACGGGATACTCCAATTTGGCGCTATGATTACAGGTGCGGTAACTAGTTTCTTCTTCAACACATCAAAAGCTTCAAGGCATGCTTGATCAAAGTTGAATGGGACATCCTTCTCCAAAAGATTGCAAAGTGGTTTCGTGATTTTGGAGAAGTCTTTTATAAATCTTCTATAAAAACCAGCGTGTCCCAAAAAACTTCGAATACCCTTTACTGAAACTGAAGGCGGGAGGTTCTCAATGGTTTCGATCTTAGCTCTATCAACTTCAATTCCTTTTGAGGACACTCGATGACCCAAGATTATCCCCTCTTGCACCATAAAATGACATTTCTCCCAATTTAAAACCAAATTCGTTTCCATACACCGTTTAAGCACAAGAGTGAGATTTTCCAAACAATAATCAAACGAATCCCCAAAAACTGAGAAATCATCCATAAATACCTCGAGATTTTGTTCGACCATATCGGAGAAAATAGCCATCATACACCGTTGAAATGTTGCCGGCGCATTACATAATCCAAAAGACATTCTGCGAAAAGCAAAGGTACCATATGGGCATGTGAATGTCGTCTTCTCCTGATCCTCGGGTGCAATGGCAATTTGGTTATAACCTGAGTATCCATCCAAAAGACAATAATACTCATGCCCTGCAAGCCTGTCCAACATCTGATCTATAAATGGTAGAGGAAAATGGTCCTTACGAGTGGCCTTATTTAACTTTCTATAATCCATACACACCCGCCAACCCGTAACTGTTCGAGTAGGGATCAATTCATTATGATCATTTGTAACTACTGTCATTCCCCCTTTCTTTGGCACACATTGGACTGGACTTACCCATGAGCTATCTGAGATAGGGTAGATAATTCCCGCGTCCAACCATTTAATGATTTCCTTTTTGACAACTTCCTTCATGATGGGATTGAGTCTTCGTTGTTGTTCAATAGTCGGTTTAGCTTCATCTTCCAATAAAATCTTATGCATGCAAATTGATGGGCTTATCCCCTTGATATCCGCAAGAGTCCACCCAATAGCAGTCTTGTATTGCCGAAGTACCCTTAGTAGCTTTTCTTCTTGAACCTTATCAAGTGATGCAGAAATAATAACTGGAAAGGTAGAAGAAGAACCAAGGTAGGCATACCGTAGATGGTTAGGCAATGGCTTAAGTTCCAAGCTGGGCGGTTCTTCTAAGGATGATTTCACCTTTTCATCCGGTTTTCCCCAATAATCCAGAGGTTCAAATTTTTGCAAGCATCGTGTGAACTTCAGAGCTGAATCTAGCATTTGAACCCATTCTAGCACAGTTAAATCATCAGATAAATTTTCACTTACCAATGCAGTTTTAAGAGGGTCTTCATTCACTGACTCACTAAATACCTCCCTTGTCACTCCTTCAATCAGATCAACTTTAAAGCACTCTTCCTCTCCCTTCGAAAATTTCATAGCCTTGAAAACATTAAAAGTTACTTCTTCATCTTGGACTCTCATCGTTAACTCTCCCTTTTGTACATCAATTAATGTCCTTCCAGTGGCTAAAAATGGTCTTCCAAGGATAATGGGTATGTCTTTATCCTCTTCATAGTCCAACACAATGAAGTCGGCTGGAAATATGAATTTGTCCACCTTCACTAATATGTCTTCCACAATGTCCCTAGGGTATGTCACTGATCTATCTGCGAGCTATAAAGAGATATTTGTTGGCTTTGGTGCTGATAATCCCAACTGAGTGTAAATCGAAAGCGGCATCAAGTTAATACTCGCACCCAAATCACACAAACATCTGTTAAAGAACTGGGGTCCAATCGTGCACGGTACGGTGAAGCTACCCGGATCCTTCAACTTCGGTGGTAACTTTCTTTGCAGAATTGCGCTACATTCTTCTGTCAACGCTACAGTTTCGAACTCCCCTAGCTTCCTCTTTCTTGCTAAAATATCTTTCATGAATTTCGCATAGCTAGGCATTTGTTCTAAAGCATCTGTAAATGGAATATTGATTTGTAGCTTTTTGAAAACTTCTAAAAATTTTGAAAACTGTCTATCTAATTTTTGCTTTTGCAATCTTTGAGGAAATGGCACAGGTGGTACAACTGTTGTTTGCTTATCTTCTTGTTGTTTTTGTACAACTTTTTCCCCAGATTTACTTTCCAAATTTCCACTCTCTTTTTCATCATTCTCGGCAGAAATTATTTTCTTCTGTCCGTCTAAATCTGTAGTCAACTCCTTCCCACTTCTGAGTGTAACTGCCTTACAATGTTCATTTCCATCATTCCTTGGATTTTTCTCCGTATCACTAGGTAAAGAACCTGGAGTTCTAGTATTCAAAGCACTAGCTATTTGTCCAATTTGGTTCTCAAGATTCTTTATTGCAGCTGATTGGTTTTTCGTTGTGGCTTCAAACTGAGTTGCCAATCTTGCCAACAATTCTTCTATTTGTGATAGCTTATCAGGTTGATGAGGTTGTGGGTGTTGTTGAGATTGTTGATGTGGCTGAAATCCAGGTGGATATGATTGCCTTGGAGCTTGTGCTTGAGCATGTGACTGATTATTACTCCAATAAAAATTTGAGTTGTTTCTCACTCCTGGATTGTAACTGTTCGGATAACTGCCCTGCTGCCTGTTATAACTGGAAACAAACTGGACTGACTCAGGATTTATTGCACATTGATCACTTGAGTGGCTACCCGCACATATTTCACAAATTGTTTCCATTTTCTGAACTGGTTGTACCCCAAGTGCATCTATCTTCTTTGTAAGAGCAGAAATCTGAGCTGTCACTTGAGCTGATAATGCTGTCATCGCATCCACTTCATAAACCCCTACTGTCCTTGGCTGAGTCGTTCTTGCTGTTGGCCACTGATAATTATTGGCTGCCATGGTTTCAAGCAACTGATACCCCTCATCACAATTCTTGGCCATAATAGCTCCTCCCGCTGCAGCATCTATACTCGATCTCACTGTGCTGAATAAACCGTTATAAAAAGTTTGCACCTGAAGCCATTTAGGAATCCCATGGTGTGGACATTTTCGCAATGAGTCTTTAAATCTCTCCCATGCTTCATATAGTGATTCGGAATCGTGCTGAACGAAAGAGAAGATATCGTTCTGCAACTTTGCTATTTTTGCAGGCGGGAAAAATTTTGCAAGAAATTTCTGGGCTAGGTCGTTCCATGTAGTAATCGAGCCTGGTGGTAGTGAATGGAGCCAACTCTTAGCCTTATCTCTGAGAGTAAATGGAAACAGCCTTAGCCTTATTGCATCCTCTGACACATTATTATACTTGAAAGTATCGCAGATTTCTATAAAGCTGACTATGTGATCGTTCGGATCATCATTTGGTAACCCTCCAAACTGACATGAATTTTGAATCATCTGTATTGTCCCCGGTTTTATCTCAAAACTTGTAGCAGTAATGGCAGGCCTCGTAATACTCGACTGAATTTCAGTAACCCGTGGCGTAGCATAATCCCGCAGTGCTTTTTGCTCTTCTTCAGCCATAATATCTTTCTTATCAAGTGCCTCTTTGGTTTCTTTAACCCACTGACGCAACCGCTGAAACCTTTTTTCGATGTCGTCCTCGTAAGGCAATAAATCTGGCTTCTTCGATCGCGTTTGCATAAACTAATCAAGAACACCTGAATAGAACAGAAAAGAAAAAGTTTAAATTAAGATTAACGCTATAAAAATCAATAATGACAAAATATTAAACTAATCTTCCCCGGCAACGGCGCCAAAAACTTGTTGCCTATTTTTTTAATAGCACTTTAACACGCAAGTATACGCGTTCAATTGTAATATTCAGCAAGCAAGGATATCGTTCTCACGAGGAAATAGACTAATATTTATCAATTACTAATTTCAATGCAATTAATCCTATTTTAAACTACAAAATATTGTTTATGATTTAAAAATTAAACTTAACAAAACTAATAATTAAAATCAGAATTTCACAAGAGTAACTGCAGATTTAACAAATTAAGATTACAACTTCCCTTAGTATTTCATTTAAACCAATTTACTTCCCATTTAAATCAATTAATTAATATGAATCATTATCCAAGAATGTTTTATAGAATTCACACACTTTTTCCAAAACACGTGAACAAATCCTCCTAAGTCTGATCCTTAAGACACATAATTACAAGGAACACCCCAGTTAATCAACTCACTATATTCCTATGTGAATCAAGTTAATTAGGGTTTTATGCACAAATTCTTTCAAAGGATACAAAAGACACATAGGTATATTCCTATCCTACATGCTAATCATATTAATCCCTAATCAGATTATATGAACAGATGCTATCATATCCAGATCTCAATCTATACTCCATCTTCCAATTTTATATAGATTATCATAGTAATTGTTGGCCAAACAATTAATCAATAAGCAAAAGATATAATAAATAATTCAATAAAAACCAACTGTCATTCAATGGGAAGATTTAATTTAAACTACATACCAAGTTCCGTTGTAATCTTAATGAAAATTTAGTTCATAATCATAATAAAGAAAAACATCATCCAGATTAATAATCTAAACATCCCAGATAATTACAAAAGATAAAACTAGAGAAGAGAAGAAGAAACTCTGAATTTGCTCCAATAATCTCTCTTTAATCTTCAACCCTTGCAATTCTCCTTCGTGTTTTTCCTTCGTTGTTCTCTCTGCAAATCTCTTGAGAAATTAAGTTGTACGTCTTCTCTAAAGTCCTCCCCTATTTGTATTAGATCTGGCCTCTTTTTAGATTCCTTGTTGACTTTAAAAACCCACTTAGCAATAGAAAAACTCTCCTTTTTCCGCACATCCGAGCGCCTAGGCGCTCATCATAGGCCATTTCCAAGCGCCTAGGCGCTTGCTCAGGACAGCGTAATTACAAAAATGCCACTCAGCTCTAATTTTCATGATTTTTGACCTTTTTCTTCTCCTTAATGACCAAATTGACCCTCCAGCTCCAACCTACAAGAAATAAACACCAAACACATAAAAAGATACTAAAAAAAATAATTAAAGATAGCAATAATTAGGTTTAATAATATCGGATTCATAGGTATAAAACCTACTCATCAGTTATACATATAATTATATTATATAATTAATGCGTATTATATCATATACGTTATAATTTGTTAGTACATAAGTTAGAGTTAGGAAGAAAGACTCAGAAGAAGAAAAAGAAGAGAAGAAGAAATCTTACAGAGAAAAATAAGAGAGAATTGGGAGAAATTTAGAGAGAGAAATTGGGGGAAAAGAAGTTTGATAATCAAAAGAATAGTCATCATCTTTTAAAACTAAGGTATCATCTAAACTCTTTTATTTTTCAAAAGTTGTAGTTGTCCTCTCTTCCAAAATTTTCTATAAAATCTTTGTAGAAGTTGAATTATTTGTTATATATTGTTTTATATTATAAATTAGTTGTTGTAAAACTGTTTTCATGAGTTTATATATAAGTATAGTCAATGAATTTATGTTATGTATGTAATTTATGAAGAAAACCATATTACAGTGAGTTTATATGAATATGGTTTAGTTTAAAGTAAAATTAAGGTTTAATTAGTTGGTTAAGTTATAAATTGACTATTGAACTTGGAAGAGGATGAATAAACATAAACAAGGTACTCTGAATTAACTATTTTGGTTGAAAAACAAAATCACAGTGATGATTTGCACTGAAAATGTCAAAAAGTGAAGTTTTATCAAAAATAGTGAAATTAGATGTTATATGGGTAAAATCATTTTAAGAGTCTTTAAATTATGTTTATATGAGTCTCTATATGTATTAGATGTTAATTAAGTTGTTAGAAAGTAGCTTGTAGGCCAATTTCGCTTTTATTCATACTATTGTCGAGGCTGGTCGCCGAGGACTGGAGTTCGGCGTCGTAGCGCGAGCAGTACAATTCTCGCGCCGCAGCGCCAGCACCACGCGGCAGCGCCGGCCCATAGTGTAAACTATGGCGCCGCAGCGCGAGTTAGCAGAATGGTCAGACAGTGTGTTTTGGTTACACAAAGTCTGAAAAAGTTGTTATGTTTTAATGGAAGGGCTTTTAAGATATGATTTCAGTATTTCTATACTAAGAATGATCATATTATTATTAGCTAACGAGTTTTATTACTAATATAAATTGATTACGTGATTAAAGATCAAACCTTACATGATGTATATACTTATTTATATATAGAATGTTGGTAGTGACTAGTTATGTCATGATGACATATATATAGGGTATTGTGATTCAAGTTGTTACGATTTAGCTTACATTCAATGCAAGTTTTCTAACTCTACACTTTCGTTGAGTTAGTTCTATTGTTATTATTGTGCAAGTTTAATTATCCTATTTCAATTATAATTTTGCAAGTTCTTGTATCTAGTTTGTTTATGATGATGCAAGTTTTCTAAACCTTATTTTGATGTTGAGCAAGTTATTCTTGTATTTAACTTGTTATTTAGCATGCAAGTTTATATATTCTGATATACTAATGTTGAACAGTTTGTTGTTCAATTAGCTATTTGTTTTGCATGCTTAGTACTTAATTCTAAATAACCTTGACTTAATATTGTTCAAGCAAGGTGTGTTATAGTTATTCTATGTTTGTGCTCTTAGCTTATTTCTAAAGCGTAACCTTAATATTCAATGTTGATTCAGTTATGCTTTATTCCATAGCATACCGTTATGAACTTTATATTCAACTAATCCTTAGTTGATGATCGTTAAATCTAAATTACCTTAAAATATATCCAAACCAAACTTACTTTGGCGCGGACTTGTACTCTAAATACTGAGATGAACAACCCTAATATTAGGGGATAATTTACGCTTAGCGTTGAAATATTTGTGCACAATACCTTGTACGAAGGGCTGATCTCCCTAAGTACGAGGAGTCACTATAGTCTTATGACTGTAAAAGTTTAAGTTGAAAGATTACTTATAACTATGGACATAGTTCATGGTCTTATGACCCTCAGTTAAATATTCCATGATTCTGATTATCATTGATAAAGTATTTTGTTCAGTTTCATAGTGCCTATTATTTGGCAGTGGTTGTTGTGAGGGCCCCGAATCCAGGTGCCAAATCACCTCGGATCCGGTTCGATCATTCTATACAACTATTACTATTTGCGAAAGATATAAACATAAATTGTTTATACAATACATATACTTACTATTCCCCAAGGTCGAGTAACCTTAACTTAATACACATTTCATAACTTTTCTAACATATAACATTATTAACATACAATACTTATACAATTTAGCTGCACACATATCCTAACGCTGGAACTATCTTTAACCTTTCCTTGTATCCGACGCATTCGCCTTAATCTGCAATGTTTTATCATGATATAGCAAGGGTGAGCAGAAGGATTGCCCAAGAAGTTTAAATTCAACAATATAACGATATATCATGATTGAAGAGTTTGAATAATAAGATGGCTATAATTCAACAACATAATTGTGAACTAGCAGAAACAAGTTTATGACTGAACAAGTATTATACATGAATAAATATATCTGAAACCAACTGGTAATGAAGGTGATCAGCCTTTCATACCTGACTTATACATGCAATATGTACAGAGTACAAATTATACATGACAATCAGCAATGATTAACCATAAGCATATCCGAATGAAACACTCTTAGTAGAGTTAAGTAAAACAAACTTGCCTGAACCGTTGATTACCGCTACACAATTTATAACGTTTTATCCGCAGACCTAATATTAGTAATATAGATCTCCAATATTAGAATAATATCATCACAATACTATTATATATATAAGCATAGAATAACCTAAACACATAACCCTATCAGTCTATAACACACATAAGATTTGGTATCATGTCAAACTTTTACAGTCTGAGTTGAACCTGACACAAAATTCTAACGTCCCGACGGTCTAGTCGAACTTTTATCGAGTCTAAGTTCAATTAAACTCTGACTTAAACACTTACAATTATCTCAGATAATTTTAATATTAGTCAAAATATTTTTCTAAGTCTCATAATAATTTTTACATAATTATTATCATTTATCGTAAATTTTCAATCATTAAACACGTATTTAAATAAATTAAATACCACATAATTCTTTTATCATTAATATTTATTTATTATCAAATATTAATGAAATACATGTCATAATATTATAATATATTTATAATATCACAAAGTATTTTTAATACCTTAAAATCACCTTTATGTGATTTTTAAACAATTAAATCCATTATCCAATAATTTCTTTTAATATTAAAATATTAATATTTTCATGACTAAATATCAAAAGTTATATTTTATAACTTAAAATATTTTTCTAACCCTTAAATCATTTTTATATGATTTATAAATCATTATTCTATTTTTCCATAATTTATTTAATATATTCATTAAATAAACTAATTATCATTAATATTAATTAATTAATAAAATTTCTAACAAAATATTAAAAGTCACTAAAAATAAGTTAAAATATTTTCTTTTACCATAATATTATTTTTCATGATTTTTCATGTATAAAATTATTTTTAAATAATTTATTTAATATTATAATTAAATAAATTAAATACCCTTTATATTCCAAAAATATTAAATAATAATGAAATATACTCAAAATAATTAAAAACTATTTTTCAGACTTAAAAATAATTTTTCAGAATTTATTTTGTATTTTTCATAATTAAAAATCATTTTTATCTATTTATTATTAAAATTAAATAATTTTCAGTAATTAAGTGTTGCTAAAGGGGTCTTAGGCGACAAATCCGTCGCTAATGGTGTTCTTGGGCTGTTCTTGAGCCTGCTTAGAACTTCATAAGCAGTTACAAGGTGCCACGTTTGACCGGCTGTAGATCTGCGTTCGTAAGGTTTTCAGGGCTTTTAATGTTTCTAATCATGTAGTACAAGTGTCATAATACAACTAACAACCAAACTTCATGGTCATAACATATCACAACTGAGAGATTCAAGCTTTCAAACTTTCTGACAACATTGTTCTTCATTTCTGGGTATTCCAGAAAATGAAGAACAGCCGAAGGTGCTAGATCTAGATCCTTATAACTTACGCTACCGGTCTGATGTATGCGATTTAAAGCTTCAAACTTGTATTTGAAATGTCAAAGAACATCTCTATACAATCAGATTAGTCTAACAACAACACAAAATGCAAATTTCATCCGGTCAAACTACCTGCCAGAGAACGGTTCTTGACTTTTTGGGTTTTCCAGAAATGGAACCCAGACAGTTGGTCAACCTATGTTTCACCGTGCACAAATTCGTTTCTGTTTATGACATGAGCAATATAAAGGCATGATAGTGTAGTGCGTATACCAGTCTACAAGATCAAAGTCACAACTTGTCCAAACTAACCAAACACAACAAGATTAAGAGCCTTGAAAAGCTTGTCAGACGAGTTCTGGGTTTCTGGGCTGCCCAGAACCCAGTTTTCGTGAACGGTCAACCTAGTTTGACTGCCTATATCCAGAGATCTAGAAGTGATATGTCCATGATTCCAGTTCCAGATGGTAGTACACATGGCATAGAATAGATCCAAATCATAGAACACAGAAAATGATTAACACATACAGATCTAGAGGCCCTGACATATGACTGTCAGGCCACTTTTTGATCTTTTTCCAGATTTTCAAAAATGCTTGATTTGAGGACTTTGATGTTATGGATCTTGGATTTTACAACCAGATCACTTATAGACACCCTAATATACAACTTTAACCAATCAATTACAACATCTAACAACAAATCATAAAATTTCAAATTTTAAAAGTTTTATACCTTTCTAGCTTGGATTTTTGATTTTTGACTTATGATCTTGTTCTTGGCTTGCTAATACTTGATCATGGCTTAACATTTAACTCACTCTCACTCTAGATTTCGAAAGTGAAGAGAGAGAAGGGACTTATAGTTGGTTTGAGAAATAAAGTGAGTGATTTTTTTTTTCTTACTTTTCTCTTTTTAATCTAGTTGATTCATTGAATGGGGCTGGTATAACTGCTAATTGCTGAGATATAAGTCATATGCTAGCCTTAGGGTTGGTGAACAACCCAAACTAGGACATAACTTACAAGTAACCTAACAAATAATGCAAGAAGGTTAGCTTGGTCATTTAGCATTTAATTTAAATGGCATTCTAGTAAATTAGCCAAACCCTTAGAGTTTAGGGGTTGGTTAGGGTTTAGGATTTGGAAAACTTTTAAGATTTAGGGTTTGAACCCTCAAGTTTAGCAAAAATTTGATTTTTTCTAAAATTCCAATTTAGGTTTCCAAAAATATAAATTTAATATTTCTAACTTATAATTAGGTTTTACTAATTATATTAAAATTTCTAATCATAACTTAAGCTTGCTAATTAGGATTAACATTTCCTAATTAAAATTGCTAATTACGCAATTAGGGTCGAAATCACGGATTAGGGTTTACAAACCACTGATTAGGGTTTCTAATAGAAAAATAATTTTCCTAAATTAGAAATTAGATTTCGTAATTAGATTAATGTTTTCTAATTACTAATAACTTGAAAATTAGGATTAATATTTCCTAATTAACATTAAAATCACTAAAGTAACACTTAGTTTTTCCCGAATTATAAAATTAGGGTTTCTAACCCAGAAATTAGGGTTTTCAAAAAAGTGAAATTAGGGTTTGCTAATAATTAAGCTTTTTCCTAATTAATATTATAATGAATAACACTTATGCAATATAATAATCATTTAAATTCCCATATTAGGGTTTTATGCACCGAATTAGGGTTTTGGATTCCCGAAACTGAAATTAGAGTTTCCAGAACCGGTTTTAGGGTTTCTTATTAAACACTAGGGTTTTCTTACCGAACGTTGACGTTCTTAATATATACCTAAGATTTGTTACAGATATCAATTATCTGGTCAACCCTTGACCCTTAACCACATACTGTACACATATATATACAGAACATATTTAAGTATTTCTTAATCCTGAATAATTCACCTAAATTATTCACAGAATTTTGAAATCCTCAAAATTCCTTCTTAAAAATATCAAACGCATACACTTATTTTCTCTCTAGGTTCTAATTTTGAACCTTAAATCAATAAGTAAAAATTTTAAAAATATTCAAAATTCTTGGGTTGTCACATTCACCCCTTCTTCTAAAAATTTCGCCCCCGAAATTTATCTTACACCATACACCTTACTCCATACACCATAAATACACAGCATCTCATGCTACCCAATACACCACTCTCAAGAGTAAAAGTTTTTAAATTATACTGATGGGTCATATAGACCATGAACTACTGAGGTTTATAGGTATTACTACCTGCTACCTATTTCAATTAAGAAAAAGGTACTCTACCCCGTACAAAGGTTAACAGTATGTTTACAATCACAAAGAAGGTAAACTGCTGATGCGGGTACTTTAGATGATCAATTTATTGTACCTTAGTAAGCGGAACGACTATATGCGTTCTTAGATTGGACTATTTTATCCAATTAGTATATCCCCATTTTCAGGGTTGTTCACCTCAGACTTATCATTGGATTCCGCACCAAAACAATTTGGGTCGGGAATTTTATTTCAATGAACACTTAGAGTTTTCATAATATTAGTCTAGCTGAATCAAATAGCATAGACTCATATCAATAATTCAATTCAATCGAATTATTTAAGTGTAGCCAAACCCCGTTGGCAAATTAAAATTTTGTAAAATATTTTTGAGAATGAAGTCATGATGTCGTACTGTATTAACAGTCCGTTTGAGGATGCCGTCATTATATGGCTTTGTCATAACACATCATACAATAGTGAAACAGTGATTTTCAGATCGGATTCGCACTAAGTATTCCTGTATTTACAACTCCATCACCTTTTTATCATCTCTGCACCAGGTTACATGGTACATGAGTGATAAATAAAATATATTTTGATATTTCAAATCATTTGCGTCTAGCTAAAATAAGTAGCATAGACTATACTTTAAACCGTTTCAAAAATGATTACGATTCTACATATTTTATTTTAAAGGCACATAGTGCGTATTTAGCTTGATGTCAAAATTTCGAAGTATAGCATAGCTAGGAGTTTTGGAAAACTTATTTCTTCACTAGTAATCATTTGCTTAACAATCTATCTGTTCCTATTATCCTCAATATTCTGTTTACACACAACTATACCAAGTTTGTCAAACCATACTTATGAGTTCATTTACTTGCCACAATCATATGAGTTTAAGAACTTGTCCTAGTTAGACCTTTGGCATCCATTCGTTGAGGGGTTCATAAACATTTCATATAACTATAAATCAAGAATGTCACATAAGTATGAGTTTTAAGAACTCGTTCTTAACCTGATATTCTCTACCTATGACCTATCTATTTGTTATACACATGAGAAAGGAATCACCCTCTTAACATGTATATAGCAAATAGCGCGACACAAATATTTCAATGATTATCATTTCCAGAAACTAAGTAATTTTTACACCAAGTACAATTCCCCGCCCATACAAGGAATCATACAACTCAGCTGCCGACATGAGTCTTCAATTGAATTCCTACCTAACACTAACACCCTTCTCAATACGAATTTCATTTAACTCGTATTCATAATCCTTTCCTGTATATGTACCAATTCATAGTACAACTAACACCCAGTAATTTTGCTGTAACTTTTCAATAATTCGTTTGATCCTTCTCCGTACTATAACCTTATCTGATCATGGAGTGAACTCATCGTATACATTACGATTCATTTCTATGTCTAGATCGTTTTGTTTTACGATCTCTTATCACTGTACTTTTAGTCTTTTAGACTCTATCTATTCACCATTACTGTTCAACTTTATTATTAGAGTTAGGGAACTCTGTATCTTATAACTCGCCGAGATTCGTCTTTGAATCTTACCGACCAACTAACACTATGTGAGTTAGATCTTATCCTAATCACTGCGATTATTAATCTCAAGTATTCCTACCTAAGGTTCATAACCTACAGCTCTGATACCAACTGTGAAGGCCCCGAATCCAGGTCCCAAATCACCTCGGATCCGATTCGATCATTCTATACAACTATTACTATTTGCGGAAGATATAAACATAAATTGTTTATACAATACATATACTTACTATTCCCCAAGGTCGAGTAACCTTAACTTAATACACATTTCATAACTTTTCTAACATATAACATTATTAACATACAATACTTATACAATTTAGCTGCACACATATCCTAACGCTGGAACTATCTTTAACCTTTCCTTGTATCCGACGCATTCGCCTTAATCTGCAATGTTTTATCATGATATAGCAAGGGTGAGCAGAAGGATTGCCCAAGAAGTTTAAATTCAACAATATAACGATATATCATGATTGAAGAGTTTGAATAATAAGATGGCTATAATTCAACAACATAATTGTGAACTAGCAGAAACAAGTTTATGACTGAACAAGTATTATACATGAATAAATATATCTGAAACCAACTGGTAATGAAGGTGATCAGCCTTTCATACCTGACTTATACATGCAATATGTACAGAGTACAAATTATACATGACAATCAGCAATGATTAACCATAAGCATATCCGAATGAAACACTCTTAGTAGAGTTAAGTAAAACAAACTTGCCTGAACCGTTGATTACCGCTACGCAATTTATAACGTTTTATCCGCAGACCTAATATTAGTAATATAGATCTCCAATATTAGAATAATATCATCACAATACTATTATATATATAAGCATAGAATAACCTAAACACATAACCCTATCAGTCTATAACACACATAAGATTTGGTATCATGTCAAACTTTTACAGTCTGAGTTGAACCTGACACAAAATTCTAACGTCCCGACGGTCTAGTCGAACTTTTATCGAGTCTAAGTTCAATTAAACTCTGACTTAAACACTTACAATTATCTCAGATAATTTTAATATTAGTCAAAATATTTTTCTAAGTCTCATAATAATTTTCACATAATTATTATCATTTATCGTAAATTTTCAATCATTAAACACGTATTTAAATAAATTAAATACCACATAATTCTTTTATCATTAATATTTATTTATTATCAAATATTAATGAAATACATGTCATAATATTATAATATATTTATAATATCACAAAGTATTTTTAATACCTTAAAATCACCTTTATGTGATTTTTAAACAATTAAATCCATTATCCAATAATTTCTTTTAATATTAAAATATTAATATTTTCATGACTAAATATCAAAAGTTATATTTTATAACTTAAAATATTTTTCTAACCCTTAAATCATTTTTATATGATTTATAAATCATTATTCTATTTTTCCATAATTTATTTAATATATTCATTAAATAAACTAATTATCATTAATATTAATTAATTAATAAAATTTCTAACAAAATATTAAAAGTCACTAAAAATAAGTTAAAATATTTTCTTTTACCATAATATTATTTTTCATGATTTTTCATGTATAAAATTATTTTTAAATAATTTATTTAATATTATAATTAAATAAATTAAATACCCTTTATATTCCAAAAATATTAAATAATAATGAAATATACTCAAAATAATTAAAAACTATTTTTCAGACTTAAAAATAATTTTTCAGAATTTATTTTGTATTTTTCATAATTAAAAATCATTTTTATCTATTTATTATTAAAATTAAATAATTTTCAGTAATTAAGTGTTGCTAAAGGGGTCTTAGGCGACAAATCCGTCGCTAATGGTGTTCTTGGGCTGTTCTTGAGCCTGCTTAGAACTTCATAAGCAGTTACAAGGTGCCACGTTTGACCGGCTGTAGATCTGCGTTCGTAAGGTTTTCAGGGCTTTTAATGTTTCTAATCATGTAGTACAAGTGTCATAATACAACTAACAACCAAACTTCATGGTCATAACATATCACAACTGAGAGATTCAAGCTTTCAAACTTTCTGACAACATTGTTCTTCATTTCTGGGTATTCCAGAAAATGAAGAACAGCCGAAGGTGCTAGATCTAGATCCTTATAACTTACGCTACCGGTCTGATGTATGCGATTTAAAGCTTCAAACTTGTATTTGAAATGTCAAAGAACATCTCTATACAATCAGATTAGTCTAACAACAACACAAAATGCAAATTTCATCCGGTCAAACTACCTGCCAGAGAACGGTTCTTGACTTTTTGGGTTTTCCAGAAATGGAACCCAGACAGTTGGTCAACCTATGTTTCACCGTGCACAAATTCGTTTCTGTTTATGACATGAGCAATATAAAGGCATGATAGTGTAGTGTGTATACTAGTCTACACGATCAAAGTCATAACTTGTCCAAACTAACCAAACACAACAAGATTAAGAGCCTTGAAAAGCTTGTCAGACGAGTTCTGGGTTTCTGGGCTGCCCAGAACCCAGTTTTCGTGAACGATCAACCTAGTTTGACTGCCTATATCCAGAGATCTAGAAGTGATATGTCCATGATTCCAGTTCCAGATGGTAGTACACATGGCATAGAATAGATCCAAATCATAGAACACAGAAAACGATTAACACATACAGATCTAGAGGCCCTGACATATGACTGTCAGGCCACTTTTTGATCTTTTTCTAGATTTTCAAAAATGCTAGATTTGAGGACTTTGATGTTATGGATCTTGGATTTTACAACCCAGATCACTTATAGACACCCTAATATACAACTTTAACCAATCAATTACAACATCTAACAACAAATCATAAGATTTCAAATTTTAAAAGTTTATAACTTTCTAGCTTGGATTTTTGATTTCTGACTTATGATCTTGTTCTTGGCTTGCTAATAATTGATCATGGCTCAACATTTAACTCTCTTTCACTCTAGATTTCGAAAGTGAAGAGAGAGAAGGGACTTAGTTGGTTTGAGAAATAAAGTGAGTGATTTTTTTTCTTACTTTTCTCTTTTTAATCTAGTTGATTCATTGAATGGGGCTGGTATAGCTGCTAATTGCTGAGATATAAGTCATATGCTAGCCTTAGGGTTGGTGAACAACCCAAACTTCATAACTTACAAGTAACCTAACAAATAATGCAAGAAGGTTAGCTTAGTCATTTAGCATTTAATTTAAATGGCATTCTAGTAAATTAGCCAAACTCTTAGGGTTTAGGGTTTGGTTAGGGTTTAAGGTTTGGAAAACTTTTAAGATTTAGGGTTTGAACCCTCAAGTTTAGCAAAAATTTGATTTTTTCTAAAATTCCAATTTAGGTTTCCAAAAATATAAATTTAATATTTCTAACTTATAATTAGGTTTTACTAATTATATTAAAATTTCTAATCATAACTTAAGCTTGCTAATTAAGATTAACATTTCCTAATTAAAATTGTTAATTACGCAATTAGGGTCAAAATCACGGAATAGGATTTACAAACCACAAATTAGGGTTTCTAATAGAAAAATAATTTTCCTAAATTAGAAATTAGATTTCGTAATTAGATTAATGTTTTCTAATTACTAATAACTTGAAAATTAGGATTAATATTTCCTAATTAACATTAAAATCACTAAATTAACACTTAGTTTTTCCCGAATTATAAAATTAGGGTTTCTAGCCCAGAAATTAGAATTTTCAAAAATGTGAAATTAGGGTTTGCTAATAATTAAGCTTTTCCCTAATTAATATTATAATGAATAACACTTATGCAATATAATAATCATTTAAATTCCCAGATTAGGGTTTCATGCACCGAATTAGGGTTTTGGATTCCCAGAACTGAAATTAGGGTTTTCAGAACCGGTTTTAGGGTTTCTTATTAAACACTAGGGTTTTCTAACCGAACGTTGACGTTCTTAATATATACCTAAGGTTTGTTACATATATCAATTATCTGGTCAACCCTTGACCCTTAACCACATACTGTACACATATACATAGTACATATTTACGTATTTCTTAATCCTGAATAATTCACCTAAATTATTCACAGAATTTTAAAATCCTCAAAATTCCTTCTTAAAAATATCAAACGCATACACTTATTTTCTGTCTAGGTTCTAATTTTGAACCTTAAATCAATAAATAAAATTTTTAAAAATATTTAAAATTCTCGGGTTGTCACAGTTGTAAAGTTTTATTCATTATCATTTCAAGTGAGCCTTGTTTGCTCACTCTTGCTTATTTAATTATTATAGCAAAGGATGAGAAGGTCGAGGTACCTAGCACAAGTAAAGGAAAAGGAAAGATGAACAAGTATTGAAGACTTGTAACATGTTGATATTTTATCATCATACTTTATTTTACTGATTGTAATGAAGTTATTTAAATTTTTCGCATTTGAATGATTATATTTAAAGGTTAGATAACCTGGGAGATTTTTATTAATGTAATCCTTTAATAGGAAGGTGTAGTATTCAATTTTATTATGTTTGGGTAGTTAGATATGAATGTTTTATTTAAGTGAACACCAAACCTTGTGGTAATGAAGTACCCGGATATGGGGGTGTCACATTATTGAATTCTAGATAAATTAAATTATAAATCTTTAAAAATTTATCCTTTGCTTTCTTTTAATTGAATTCTTATATCATTGTCATCATCATCATGCTTATATTGTTATGAAAGTCATCTTTGGCCGTAGTGCATGTGACACCCCCAAATTCAGGTACTTCATTTCCACCGAATTTGGTGCTCACTATCAAAATAATTACATTTAACTACCCATGATAAATGATAAAGACATAATTTAAATAACTTCAACAATAATCTCTCCTATTAAAGGGTTACATCAACATCTTAAAAACAATCCCATGTAATCTAACCTTAAAATTATTACATCAATTGCGGAATACATAATAAAAGAAAACAAGTCTTATAACATCATGCATTTTAAATAAATTCTAAATAATTCTTCATCACTTGGACATCTTGCCCTTTCCTTTGCTGGTAGATGGCTCATCAACTCTTTCGACTTTAGCTGCATTGTTAATTGCAAGAGTGTTTCACTGATATAAAGAGAAGTAATAACAACATGAGAATGAACAACTAATGATAAACAATAATGAACTTGTTCTCCGAATCAGAAATAGAAAACAAGTTCGAACTTTAATATCTGAGGGTCTTACGACCACGAACTATGTCCACGGTATATAGGTTTTATTACCTTAACCTTAACAGTCATTTAGACTATACAGACTCTTCTTAACGTACTTAGGGGGTTCAACCCTTTGTACCATGTATTGTGCACAAACATCAAAACGTTACACGTACAAAATCCCCTATATTAGGGTTGTTCGTCTCAGTTTGAATTTAGAAATTTCGCACTAAAGAAAGTTTAGTTTGGAACTAGCTTATCAGTGTTTCTAGAATTTTAGAACACTTATTCAATTTTCGTCAATAAAGGTTTAATACAAGAATGTATAACTAAACAAGGCTATCAAAGTCAAAGATCAGATATTAACAATATATAACTGAAAAAACATAATACACATGCAAAGTACTATGTTCAAAAGAATTAGAACAATCTCATTTGAATCGACGTATTAGAACAATATATGCTTTGTATAATAATTAGAAAAGTGAAACTTGCTCGATGTAACGAATTAGATTACAAGAGCCTAATCAATCGTATATAAGAATATAATCAATAGTATTGCTCGATAGAAGTTTAGGATAAGAACTTGCACAATTATGAAAGTAGAGTTAGGAAACTTGCCTTGAATGTAAGCTACACAAATGTAATATAATCTTCAATTGCCCTACACACATCATTACAATTGCAACAATAATTAGTTGTATGAATATCAAGACTAGGGGTATAAACCATCATTTAGGTCATAACCCTAACCTAAAACCTTACCATTTAGGTTAACATATTTAACGCCTCTGAAATCACACATTAATCAACATAAACCTTATCGTTTATCTACAACTTTTGAAAACCTCACTTTTAGTTTCATTTTATAACATATTTAAATAATTATTTCAAATCTTTACACTTTGTACTACAACACATTGAACTCTGTTATTATAGTTTCTATCATGTTTTAACATCATTAACATGCATGCTAAACTAACACAAGTCCATTACACATGACCTGCAATTAAGCAGATTCCACTGTCTGTGACTGGCTACTCGCGCGGCCGCGCGAGTAATACATTGGGCTATCGCGCGCCTGCGCCCAAATGCTGCGCGCCCGTGCGACAACCGCGCGCCTGGCAGCACTCCCGCGCGTTACACTAGACTCAGCTTTGCAGAACCTTGGAAACAGACTCTGCTTTGGCCAAAAATCCCAATCTCACAGGATTTCACCACACTTCAACATCTAAAACTTTGACATACTATAGTTATACATGCTAAACACCATTCTATATACAGAACATTATATACACGCCATTTTGAGGAATCAAAACCATAGTTTTTTTTCTAATTTTTCTTCATTATTACACTTTTAACGAATTTGATTGCCACAAATTCGTTTCTTAATCAATTAACATGATTTAAACTTCGTTGTTTTCGTTTCTTAACATATTAACATAATCCAATAACAAACTACAAATTATTACACATATAGAGCATCAATTTTTGTACTTTATAAGCCATATAATAAGAACATAAACATTGTTATTTCATTTTCTTCCTACATTCAATTTTGCACGAATTTGATAACAAACAACAAGCATACATGATGATTAACAGAGTTTTGCAAACCTATGTGAACATATATCTATCACAATTCACGTGATTCTCAATCACACACACACACACACACACACACACACACACACACACACACACACACACACACACACACACACACACACACACACACACACACACACACACACACATATATATATATATATATATATATATATATATATATATATATATATATATATATATATATATCGAAAGTAAGAGTTAGAATGGATATAGTTTATACGTTGATTAGCAAACCAATTAGCAAACCCTTCTCTTCCACTTGATATCACTGTGATTCTCTCTTTCAAGCTTTCTCTCCACACTATCTGTTATTTCTCCTTCTCACTGAACTTAGCCTTAGAACAATAGACGCGTAGGAATTATAATAAACTGACTCACACTAACGTCAGGTAAAAAAACACAAAAAAGCTCGCGTCAGTTAGAATAAGCCAAGGGCCACAAGGCCTTGATTGGCTACCACATATTTCCCTAAACTAATTTATTTTTATATTATTTATAATATATAGTTTTCATGTCACACCATTAATTTAGTTAATTAAATAACTTTGGTTTTAGCTTATAATAATAATAAAATTCTTATTATCATTATACCTTATAATTAATAAATAATTATATATCTAATTTAACTAATAAATTAGAAACATCACTTTATTTAATTTGTTTATTTCAATTAAATTAAACAATTCATTTAATTTAATTATTTCCTTAAATTAAATCCATTAAATAAAATTATCATTATTATTCAATTTAATTAGCATTAATCAATTTAGTTACTAAATTAATTCACCACAACTCAATAATTATTTAAAATATTTATTTAATTCAATAAATATTTAAATCAAATTACAAATTTCTCGATCTTTACATCCTTCCCTCCTTAAAAGGATTCTGTCCCCAGAATCACAACTCGACAAAATCATTTGTCACATTCTTCCCTCCTTAACAGAATTCTGTCCCCAGAATCGCTATACAAGATCAAGCAAATAACTGAGGATAATTCTTCACCATAACGCTTTCAAGCTCCCACGTAGCTTCCTCAGCATTGTGGTTCCTCCAGATTACCTTAACAAAAGGTATCACCTTATTCCTCATTACTTGCTCTTTTCTGTCAATAATTTGAACAGGGACTTCCTTATATGATAAGTCTTTCTCAAACTGTAAGGGCTCATATTCTATAACATGCTTATAATTAGATTTATATGGTCTCAATACCGAGACGTGGAAAACATTATGAATATGCTCCAACTCCGGAGGTAAAGCTACCTCGTATGCCACTTCACCCACTCTTCGAAGTGCTTCGGAAGGTCCTATAAACCTAAGGCTCAATTTCCCTTTCTTACCAAACTGAAGTTTCCCATTATAGGGAGACACTTTCAAGAAAACATAACTACTATCATCGAATTCCCGATTTTGTCGGTGTTGATCGACATATTTCTTGTATCAATCCTGTGCAGCTAACAATCTCGCTCGAATCACCTTGATGATTTCGACGGTTTGTTGTACCAACTCTGGACCCAATAGCTGACGTTCACCTACCTCATCCCAACATAATGGAGTTCTGCATTTGCTTCCGTATTACGCTTCATAAGGCGGCATGCCAATACTCGCATGATAACTATTATTATAGGAAAATTCTACCAATGGTAGATGGTCATCCCAACTTCCTTTGAAATCCATGATACATGCTCTAAGCATATCTTCTAGTGTTTGGATGGTTCTCTCACTCTGTCCGTCAGTTTGAGGATGGTGCACTGTGCTCATTCTCAGCTGTGTTCCCAAACATTCTTGTAATCGTTTCCAGAAATTAGATGTGAAACGCGGATCTCTGTCTGATATAATGGGCACCGGTACACCGTGTCTTGAAATAATTTCCTTAACGTACAGTTTTGCTAACCGATCGAGGTTAAATCTAATCTTGATTGGTAAAAAATGTGTCGATTTCGTCAATCGATCGACAATCACCCAAATGGCATCGTGACCTTGCTGAGTCGTTGGAAGACCTACCACAAAATCCATTGTGATATGCTCCCACTTCTACTCCGGTATCTCGAACGGTTGTAATAATCCGCTTGGCCTTTGATGTTCAGCTTTAACTTTCTGACACGTTAAACATTTCGCCACGCACTCGACCATATCCTTTTTCATATTCGGCCACCAAAAATGATGTCTAAGATCTTGATACATTTTTGTACTCCCAGGGTGAATCGAATATCTTGAGTTGTGAGCTTCACTCAGAATCTCCTCTTTAACTTCCGGTACTGGCGGAACCTAAATTCTCCCTTCCAATCGAAGTAACCCTTCTGAGTTGATTTTGAATTTACTTTCCTCCCCTTCAGATACTTTTTGTTTCATCTTTTCGCAATCTTCATCCTGAAGTTGTGCATTCTTCACTTTATCTACCAACGTTGAACTGTTTCCTATCTGGAATAATTTTTCGTCGAATTCTGTTGGATATTTAATTTCCAACTCCATCTTAGCCATTTCCGATACTAACTTCTCCTGAGCTGTTAACATCATTAACTTCTCTTGTCCCTTCCTGCTTAAAGCATCAGCAACAATATTCGCCTTTCCGGGATGATAGAAAATCTCATTGTCATAGACTTTGATCAGCTCCAACCATCTTCTTTGTCGCATATTCGAGTCTTTTTATGTAAAGATATACTTCAAACTTTTATGGTCAGTATATATCTCACACCTCTCTCCATAAAGATAATGTCTCCAAATCTTCAAGGCAAACACCACCGCAGCCAACTCTAAGTCATGAGTCGGATACCCTTTCTCGTAATCTTTCAATTGTCGTGATGCATACGCAATAACTCTGCCGTTTTGCATAAGCACATAGCCTAGTCCTTTATGTGATGCGTCACTATACACCACAAAATTTCCTATATCATCCGGCAGAGACAACACAGGTTCTGAACTCAACCTCTTCTTCAATTCTCAAAAACTCTCCTCACACTTCTCTGTCTAAACAAACTTAACCGCTTTTCTAGTTAAATTCGTCAACAGAATCGCAATCTTGGAAAAGTCTTGAATAAAACGCCTGTAGTAACCTACCAATCATAAGAAACTCATTACTTCTGATGGTGTCTTCGGCCGATCCCAGTTTACTACAGCTTCAACTTTTGATGGATCTACCAAAATTCCGTCTTTATCAATAACATGCCCGATAAACTGTACACGTTCCATCCAAAATTCACACTTTGAAAACTTAGCGTACAACTTCTCTTTTCTCAATGTCTCCAACGTCACTCTTAAGTGTTCAACATGTTCCTCCTTAGTTTTGGAATACACCAGTATATCATCAATAAACACGACCACAAATTTGTCCAAAAATGGTTTAAACACCCTGTTCATCAAATCCATGAACGATGCAGGTGCGTTGGTTAAACCAAAAGACATAACCAGAAACTCGTAATGACCATACCGAGTCCTGAACGTTATTTTTGGTACATCCTTTGGCCTTACCTTCAATTGATGATAACCACTTCTCAAGTCTATCTTCGAGAAATATTTTGCTCCCTTCAACTAATCGAATAGGTCATCGATTCTAGGCAATGGATACTTATTTTTAATCGTGACTTTATTTAATTCTCGGTAGTCAATGCAGAGCCGCATCGATCCGTCTTTCTTCTTAACAAACAACACCGGTGCTCCCCATGGCGAAACACTCGGTTGAATATATTTCTTGTCAAGCAATTCTTGCAATTGCACCATCAGCTCTTTCATCTCTACCGGGGCCATTCTGTATGGTGCTTTAGATATCGGGGCCATTCCTGGTAGTAAATCAATCACGAACTCGATTTGTCAATCTGGCGAAAGACCCGACAAATTATCTGGAAATACGTCTGCAAAATCTCTTATGATCGGTATCTCTTCTAACTTTGCACTCTTCTTCTGTGTATCGACTATATAGGCTAAGTGTCCTACACATCCTTGTTTTAACAACTTCTTAGCTTGCATCACCGTAAGACAACTTGCTTGTCGAGGTGACTTGCTACCAAAGAACACAACCTTTGACGGAGTCATAAGGTTGACACATTTTCTTTGGTAATCAATTACTGCTTTGTAATTGAATAACCACTCTATTCCCAGTATAACATTAAACTCACCAAGTTTAATTGGTATCAAGTCTACCCTCAACTCTTAACCCTTTATAACCACTCTACAATTCTTATATATGAACCTAACAGGAATCACTTCCCTATTCGCAATCTCTATACTTGAGGGAAATTCTAATTCTTCCTGAGGCAAATCTAAATTCTGAGCAAATTCATCGGATATAAATGAACAAGTAGCACCCGAATCAAACAATACATAAGCATTAATACCATTAATCGGAATGATACCTGACACCACATCCTTAGACTGTACAGCATCCTGCACGGTCATATTGAAAGTTCTTGCAGTAGGTCGGCTTGACTGTGCTGGTCTAGTGATAGTCAATGCACCACCACCATTGTTGTTTCCTTTTCCACCACTTGTACTTCCCATTGGCTTCTTAGGACAATCACGAGCCATGTGGTCTTTTGAACCACAGGTAAAGCATGCTCCTTTCTTCGGACTAAAATAGTTTGATGCAATGTGTCCCTCCTGACCACAGTTGAAACACACACTCTTTCCCTTCAAACATACCCCAGTATGGTTCTTCCCGCACATAGCACAAGCTTCAAACTTTTTCTTCTGCTGACTTCCTTACTGTCCACCTGTAATCGAATTCTCATTCCACTTCCTCTTCTGATTGTTGCTTCCAACATTACTTCCATTAGCCTTATTTTCACTATCATTCTTCCTCTTCTTTTATTCTTGATTGTACTTGGTCAAGGCATCGCTTCCACCTTCTACGATGATTGCCTTTTCCAGTACCGCCACAAATGTATTGAACTGGAACATTGAAACCTTGATGTAAAGCCAGGGCTTCAATTCTTGTTCGAACATTCTCGCTTTACGCTCATCAGTATTGACTTGATATGTGGCAAACCTTGCCAACTCTTTAAACTTCGCAGCATATTCTGGCACTGTCATAGTTCCTTGCTTCAGCTCAAGAAATTGCACTTCCAACTTATTCTGAGAACTCGCTGGAAAGTACATTTCAAAGAACATCTCCTTAAATCTATCCCACGCTATCACTCCTTGTCCCCCACGAACCTTATTTGCCTGCCACCAGTAGCTAGCTTCAGACTTCAGCATAAACGTTGCGAACGCAGTCTTCTGATCTTCGTTAACTCTAGCAACGTCGAACATTTTTTCCATTTCCATGATCCAAGTTTGGGCTTCCACTGGATTCATAGACCCTTGAAACTCTGGCAGTCCAACTGCTTTGAATTCCTTGAAAGTCATAGCTTGAGCTTGCGGTTGATTCGCGAGTGCACCAGTCAACAAAGCTACCAACTACTGAATCAGATTAGTGTTGGCCTCGTTGTTATTGTTAGTAGACCCCTCAGGAGGTAGTTGTTGACGTGGTTGTCTTCTTCTAGGAGGCATATTCTCTGTTAAAATACACGCTTATTAGTTCATCACTCCACTTCTTGGGTGTTTGAAGTTTAACTTAAACATTCCAAGATTAAAGCTATATCACATAATATTTCAAATAAACTCTAATATTTTATTCATTCATAATGTTTTAAAACATACTAAAGATAGCATATTCGCTATAAACATCCACTTTCCTGAACTAAACCAGTTTTAGGATTACATATTCATATTATCCCTTTATTTATCTCAAAATAAGTGATTCACAGTTTATTTATTCACATAGTTAACCACAGATTATTATCACTCCTATTTTCTATCTACGTATATTAAGACGTCGTAAGGCTTCTCGACGTTCCTCCTCCATGATACGATAAGCCGTTATGTGATCCATCACGAACCACGGCGAGTCTTTAAACTGAGGTGGGTAATAATGGACTCGATCCTGGGCCCTATCAATCGCAGAGTTAAAAGCATAATCCATCTCCTTCATCTTGGCTTTCTTCACTTGGATCTTAGCCTCAGCACGATCTGCACGTTGAGTCTCCTTCATCCAAGTATCCTCTGCTCTTGCACGCTTTGTTGATTCCTTTTTGAAGTCATCTTTTAATTTCTCCATGTCTGTCTTCATTTTCTCGTTCACTACCACCAGATCTTCATGCTAACCCTTAGTATGAACTAGGTCCCACTCTGTGTTTCCAAGTTTTAAGTCAAGTTCTTGAATCTCTGCATCCTTCTGCTCCATCAAAGCGTGATGCATCTCAACCATCTCCTTTAGTTCCACTACATCATCCTGTAACTCTATGTTACGATCGTACAAAGCATCATACATCTCAACCGGTACGAAGTTTGGTGGAAACTCCTCAAGATCCTCTTCCTCATCATCCTCTGAACTATCCTCCCCGGGATCGGTCACAGGCTCATCCTCCTGGATCAACTGTTCCCACACTACATGAATATCCCGGGGTTTATCGTTTCTAGGTAACTGAGGTATCACCTCCCTAGCTGGACTGGATCCTCCTTCGTTAGACATCCTGATAACAAAATATTTTAGGTTTTACTTAACATTATCGATACTCGCGAGCACATAAGTTATCAACACATAGCACATAATGTCTTTTATTGTTTAGTTTCAATGGATGCCTTAAGCCATTCCTTAAAACTCGATAAGAGTTGCACATCTCTATGTTTTCTGTTTCCTTAAAGGCTACTTCCTAAGGTTTTTCCCACCTAAGGTTCATAACCTAAAGCTTTGATACCAACCTGTGACACCCCAAATCCGGGTACTTCATTTCCACCGAATTTGGTGCTCACTATCAAAATAATTACATCCAACCTTAAAATTATTACATCAATTGCGGAATACGTAATAAAAGAAAAAAAGTCTTATAACATCATGCATTTTAAATAAATTCTTAATAATTCTTCATCACTTGGACATCTTGCCCTTTCATTCGCTGGTAGATGGCTTATCAACTCTTTCGACTTTAGCTGCATTGTTAATTGCAAGAGTGAGCAAACAATTGCTCACTGATATAAAGAGCAGTAATAGCAACATGAGAATGAACAACGAATGCTGAACAATAATGAACTTGTTCTCCGAATCAGAAATAGAAAACAAGTTCGAACTTGAATATCTAAGGGTCTTACGACCACAACCTATGTCCACAGTATATAGGTTTTATTACCTTAACCTTAACAGTCATTTAGACTGTACAAACTCTTCTTAACGTACTTAGGGGGATCAGCCCTTTGTACCATGTATTGTGCACAAACATCTAAATGTTACACGTATAAAATCCCCTATGTTAGGGTTGTTCGTCTCAGTTTGAATTTAGAATTTCCTCACTAAAGAAAGTTTAGTTTGGAACTAGCTTATCAGTGTTTCTAGAATTTTAGAACACTTATTAAATTTCTATTAATAAAGGTTTAATACAAGAATGTATAACTAAACAAGGCTATCAAAGTCAAAGATCGGATATTAACAATATATAACTGAATAAACATAATGCACATGCAAAGTACTGTGTTCAAAAGAATTAGAACAATCTTATTTGAATCGACGTATTAGAACAATATATGCTTTGTATAATAATTAGAAAAGCGAAACTTGCTCGATGTACCGAATTAGATTACAAGAGCCTAATCAATCGTATATAAGAATAGAATCAATAGTATTGCTTGATAGAAGTTTAGGATAAGAACTTACACAATTATGAAAGTAGAGTTAGGGAACTTTCCTTGAATGTAAGCTACACAAATGTAATATAATCTTCAATTACCCTACATACATCATTACAATCGCAATAACAATTAGTTGTATGAATATCAACACTAGGGGTATTAAACCATCATTTAGGTCATAACCCTAACCTAAAACCTTACCATTCAGGTTAACATATTTAACGCCTCTGAAATCACACATTAATCAACATAAACCTTATCGTTTATCTACAACTTTTTAAAACCTCACTTTTAGTTTCATTTTACAACTTATTTAAATAATTATTTCAAATCTTTACACTTTGCACTACAACACATTGACCTCTGTAATTATAGTTTCTATCATGGTTTAACATCATTAACATGCATGCTAAACTAACACAAGTCCATTACACATGACCTGCAATTAAGCAGATTTCACTGTCTGTGACTGGCTACTCGCGCGGCCGCGCGAGTAATACACTGGGCTATCGCGCGCCCGAGACCAAATGCTGCTCGCCCGCGCGACAACCGCTCGCCAGGAAGCGCGCCCTCGCGATACATCAGACTCAACTTTGCAGAACCTCAAAAATAGACTTTGCTTTAGCCAAAAATCCCAATCTTACAGGATTTCACCATACTTCAACATATAAAACTTTGACATACTATAGTTATACATGCTAAACATCATTCTACATACAAAACATTATATACACGCCATTTTGAGGAATCAAAACCATTGTTTTTTTGTCCAATTTTTCTTCATTATTAAACTTTTAATGAATTTGATTGCCACAAACTCGTTTCTTAATCAATTGACATGATTTAAACTTCGTTATTTTCGTTTCTTAATATATTAACATAATCCAATAACAAACTATAGATTATCAGACATATAGAGCATCAATTTTTGTACTTTCTAAGCCATATAATAAGAACATAAGCGCTGTTATTTCATTTTCTTCCTACACTCAATTTTACACGAATTTGATAACAAACAACAAGCATACATGATGATTAACAGAGTTTTGCAAACCTATGTGAACATAGGTTTTTCAAACCATATATGAATATATATATATATATATATATATATATATATATATATATATATATATATATGAAACTAAGAGTTAGAATGGATATAGTTTATACCTTGATTAGCAAACCAATTAGCAAACCCTTCTCTTCCACTTGATATCATTGTGATTCTCTCTTCCAAGCTTTCTCTCCACACTCTATGTTATTTCTCCTTCTCACTGAACTTAGCCTTAGAACAATAGACGCGCAGGAATTATAATAAACTGACTCCCACTAACGTCAGGTAAAAAAACACAAAAAGGCTCGCGGTAGTTAGAATAAGCCAAGGGCCACAAGGCCTTGTTTGGCTACCACATATTTCCCTAAACTAATTTATTTTTATATTATTTATAATATATAGTTTTCATGTCACACCATTAATTTAGTTAATTAAATAACTTTGGTTTTAGCTTATAATAATAATAAAATTCTTATTATCATTATACCTTATAATTAATAAATAATTATATATCTAATTTAACTAATAAATTAGAAACATCACTTTATTTAATTTGTTTATTTTAATTAAATTAAACAATTTATTTAATTTAATTATTTCCTTAAATTAAATCCATTAAATAAAATTATCATCATTATTCAATTTAATTAGCATTAATCAATTTAGTTACTAAATTAATTCACCACAACTCAACAATTATTTAAAATATTTATTTAATTCAATAAATATTTAAATCAAATTACAAATTTCTCGATCGTTGCAGTGCATAGATGGACTTGGTATGTTTATGACTAGGGATTATTCGGTATAATCATGACCATAATGTTACAAATGATGTCGTAAAAGTTCTCATTGGCCCGTAGTGCATTGATGGATAGTTGTTGGCATGATCATAACCATTAATGAAAACACGAATATCATTGGCCTGCAGTGAATGGATAATTCGTGGTCGTGATACTAATGAATATTCTTGGCCGTACTGCAGGGGTGATTCGATTATGTGAATTATTTATTAAGCTGAGTCTCATCGATAAAATTGATGATAAATTATTTTAAATCATAGAAGATAGTAGATATCATGCTCTACTTAACTCTTCTAATAGATTGCTTGTTCTGCAGCAGTTAAACTTGATGTCTATTATATTTTACCAGTTTAACACTATTGAAGGCTAACGATAATTTATTCTGCATTATCTTAGTCATAATATTTCTTACTGGGCTAGTTGAGCTCCCCCTTTGCTTTCATTGTTCTCTTCAGGAAATGAGAATATAGCTGGGACTAGTCGGGGAAAGGAGTGACGGTCCAGATGTTTGTATTAGTAGTCTTCACTATTCTGTGAAATAGTGTGATAATAAATGTATTGAGGACTTATTTTAAGTTTGAATACTGTCCAGAAGATAATATTGTATTAAAACTCAGAGCTCATGTTGTATATTTAATTTTGTATTTGTATTCTACACCATGTGTTCGACGACTCAGAATGGGTGATGTATACCTATTTTGGGGGCGTCGCATGGGTGATATGTAAGTATTGTACGCGGTAATGAATACGAGTATGATACGAGATATTATATGAGTATGTATGAATAATGGTATGTCGTATAATATGAATGAGTATACGAGTATAATACGTTATAATGCTTTAAGCCAATAGTATTAGACTTGTAAGATTGGTATAGGAATTGTACAAGCCCAAGTGAATTAATGTTAAATCCCAATGTTTGATATTGCAAGCCCAAGGGTTAAGCCAAATTTATTAAAACCCAGGCCCAAATTAAGAACCGGATCCTTGAATCTAACCAATGGGTTAATGGGTAAGAAAGACCCATAGGGCAACCCATGTGGGCCCCATGGATCACATGGCACCATCTTGGTGACCAAGTAATGTTATTTTACTTGGTGACCAAGGTTGAAATAGTAAGGAGGTGGGGAAAGGAGGTGGGATGGCTTTATGTCTATTATGCACTCACTTTGCTTTTTCTATAAATATGAGAAGCTAGCTAGTTCATTTTACTTGTTAAATTTCCTCCAACATCTTATATTGAGAGAGAAAAGTGAGTAAGAGCTAGACTTTGCTAGAAGAAGAAGAAAGAAGAATAACCAAGCTAAGAACTTCATGGGTAAAAATCTTTGTTCATTAATTTTCCTCTCTTCAATTGTAGTTTGATAGAGAAGTGATGATTGATGGAGTATGTATGATAAGAAGGAACAAGGATGGTTGTTAGAAGACGTAAGCTTTAACAAACTATGTTGAAAAAGGAAATCATAAGTATAAAAGTTATAAACCATTCAAAGTCATTAAAGAATTAGATTATGTTGTTGTTGATGGACAAGTTTAACACCATCATTTGAAGATTTACATTATACATGTTGTGACAATGGAATGAATCCATTTGGAATGGTGTAAAAATCATAAGTAACGAAGTTATGGCGAAATTTACGAGATTAGACGATAATCGTCAAAATCGTGAAATTCTCAGAATGGAAGTCAAAAGTTAACATTGAACTCAAAAACATTGGTTTTCGATGGAGAATAGTCTAAGTTGGCATTCTAGAGTTGTGGACTCAAAAATGACCAAATTCCGACTTAAAATGAAGAAACGAGCTTTGAACGTTAACGAACGTTTATCGTTTTCGTAAAAACAAAATTAAATGGTGAATTCCATGTTAACGGATTCAAAAATGTAAAATTCTTATATTAACACCTAGTTCATATGATTCTTGAGCTAATGGCTTTTGAACGAGCTAATTCGGACTTGAAATGAATAATTTATGAGTCCGGGAAGTCCATTAAGCAAGAAGTTTGTCAAAAATTTATGAGGCTTAGGGTCCGCGCCACAACGCGACCCAGAGAGGAAAGGTCAGCGCCGCAGCGCCAGGCCTGTGACGACCCAAAAATTCGGATCGTCCAGAATTTAGGTTTAAAGAATTAGTTATTAATAAAACTAATTTTTATTAATACTATTATGTGATATGTGTTTATTAATCGTTCTATAACCTAGGATGATTATAAGTCGGGAGGATTCTGGCTACGAGCAAGATTGATCGAATAGGAATTTTCAAGACGAAAATAAAAAATTTCCGGGGAACAAAAATATTTTCGGGGAAAAAGACGAAATATGCACTATTCATCCATTTCTGCTCGGAGATTTATTTTGAAATTCTGAGAAGTTATTAATTTCGTAAAATGTTTAGACATGATGGAATACTCAATAATATTTTAGTTATGGCAAAAAATTAAGTTTTCGCATACGGACTTAAAACCTAAGGGTTAGGAAAAGTAAGTTCCGAGAATGAGATGCGTAGAATACGATTTAGTCTTAAAGGCTAAGTAAGGGATAAGTTAAGTAATAGCTAAGTAAACTTAATAATTAAGTAAAGTGCTCATGCATAATGGCTAAGTGCATAATTGTCTATGTGCATAATTGCGATGTATGTACGAGGTGGTAGTATGTATGAGGCCTTGTGCCATAATTTAAAGACTTCAGTGTTTCTATGATATGAAATGTTCTATGATTGACTGTTCAATACAAGTATGCTCTGCTTATACATGAACCGTTATTGTTAAGTTTGTGCTAATGATTCTAGCCAGATAGGATTTGTATGAAAAAGGTAGAGGAATGAAAGTATTTTAAAGTGAAAACGACAGATGTTTTAAGATGATAGGAATCGGGACTATTCCTATTATTTAAGCTGCTTCATAACCTTTATTCGGTTATCGAAGTTCTGAAGAAATGTTTAAACTCTTGAAGTTATTTGTTCAACTATTATGACTTGCTGGGCAATTGAATGCTCACACTTGCTTTTAATGAAACATATTTTCAGCGAACGAGGTTAGAAGAACTTAAGGATCCGTTAAAGATCAAGCTGACGGTATCCAGATGAAGTGCCATTCAGAATGTGAATGAGCGAGAAGATCAAGTGAAGACTTGTAATATAGAAAGATGAAATTGAATTATAGACTAGCTTAATGAATTGTTATGTATCCTTGGTAGCGGATAAAAGTCATTCCTGTAAGATGAAATTAATAATGTATTTATCATTATTTGTAATGAAAGAGGTTATAAGGTTTCCAGAACCTGGGATTTGAGAGTGTATGTTGTTATATTTCAGTATATAATGATGTAGGTTGGATGAATGATGTACTCGTGACGTTCAGAATCTGGGTGTGAAGATAGACCGGATTTCGGGGCGTTACTAGTTGGTATCAGAGCTTATAGGTTATAAACCTTAGGTAGGAGTACCTAAGACTATAATCGTAGAGAGGAGGATAAGAACATCACCACGTGATCATAGTGAATCGTAGTAACAGATAAGCTGTTAAACGATGAATGATTTATAGCTAATGCTATGAATGAAGGGTACTATGAAGTAGTACGGGAAGAAGAATTTAGATTAAGTTGTGAGGGATAGTACATGAATTAAAGAAAATTCGTTTTAAGTAAAGAGAGATTTAGAAGTTATTAAATTTCAATTGAGGACTCATATCAGCAGCTAAGTTGTATGATTCCTTGTATGGGCGAGGAATTTATACGTGGTTTTAGAACCACTTAGCTTCTTATTCGACATAGTTGTTAAGTTGAACAATTCCTTGTATGGGCGGAGAATTGTCCTTGGTGTAACAACCACTTAGCTTCCTATATCGGTCAGTAGCTGAGTTAACCAATTTTCTGTATGGGCAGGGAATTGTGTTTGGTTCTACAATCACTTAGCTTCTGGTTGTGATAATCATTGGAATAGTATGTCGCGCTATCAAGATGTATATGATGAGAAGGTGAATCTTTTCTCATGTATATACTTGATAGGTAGAGAACGATAAGGTAGGTGCGATTTCCTGAAACTAATACTTATGGTAAGTTCGTGACTCATAATTATATGGTATAGTTTTGAACGTCTCAGCGAATGGACGCCTATGGTCTGTCTGGATGTTCTTAAACTCATATTATTATGGAAAGTTCCTGAACTCATAATGTGTGGTAAGTTGATGGGCTGTACTAAGGTATAGGAATGTTTAGGCTGAAAGTAAGTATTTTCAGTAAACTTAGCAATGAAGGTGATAGAAAAGATTAAGTATTGTCGCAGTAAGACAATGAATGAAGATGGAGAATAGGATATTCCAAGTCATCTAGCTATTCTAAATTTCAAAGTTTATTGAATTCGTGCTGATCTGTACATTTTGAAAATGAAAGAATTGGTTCAACTTTTGGAACCAACGGATTTTAAAAGAGCTATTCTCGATATGTGATAACCCGGGATTTCGAATAATCTGAATTTTTCGAATAATTTTTTTTATTAATATTAATATTAATTATCAATTTTGTGACAAGTATCTGTGATACGAGTCTCGAGAAGGTCAATTCGTTTATTGACTAATAAAATTTAGAGTAGAATTGTGCTTAACAAAAAAATTAAAAACCCTAACCCTAAGTCCGGATAGGGATTCGATAGAAAATATAATTAAAATAATTATATTTTAGTTATCTTAATTTCTATTTTACAAACCCTAATTGTAATTTAGAAATCTTATTTTTCTAATTAAAACCCTAATTTCATATTCAGGATTTTTTTAAACCATAATTGGGCAACCCTAATTCTAATTTGCAAGCCTAAAGTGATTAGTATGTGTTAATATAATTCCGAAACCCTAATTATATTTTAGAAATATTAATTTCTATTTAAAATTATAATTTTATTTTAGAAATCTAATTTTCTTTTTAGAAACCCTAATTGGAAAAATTATAGAATTGGAGTTTGTAAAACCTAAGGGTTAGAACCTTAGGGTTAAACCCTAAGGGTTTGGACATTTGACCATCATGCCATTAAAATTACAAGATCAATGACCAAAATGCCCTTTATGGGATTTTTATTAGATTACTTGTAAATTTTACCAAAATAAGAGTTAGTGACCAACCCACTTGATCAATGTGACTTAAATTATCAGCAACTAGCCCCTATGTGACAGCAAGATCAGAACATAGCAATATATCATTGTATATATAAGATCTAAGAGAGAGAAATTCCATTAATTTGCTCATTTGGCCAACCAAGCTCTCACATACTCTCTCTCTCACTAAGACCTCCGAATTTCTTTAGTAGATCAGTCCCAAATATTGCCCTTGATCAACCAATAACATATTGTAGAGCCAAGATCTAAGCATCTTAAAGAGAAAGGTATAAAGCCCTAAGCCATTTTGATCTTGTATGCTAAGTCAACTTTTGTGTTTATATGTTTAGATGTTTGCTAGAAGGTGTTTTATGATGATCTATGGTGATATATCATAGATCCATAACATTAAATGGCTTTAAAAATGAAGTTTTCAAAAAACTGTTCTTGAACAAATTTTGTGGTCTGACAAGCTAATGTCAGGCGCCATAGATTCTTGTTCGTTTACGATTTTTGTTGTTTTAAGTTTTGGATCTGTACTATGTTATGTGGTCTGTGATCTAAAAGTGGAATACAAGCTATTAGATTTCCAGGTTACAAGTTATAGCCGGTCAAAGTCGGTTGACCGACCATGACCGAGTGAAATTCTGGGTAACCCAGAATTCTAAAATAAGCGTCTGACAGGATTTTCTATGCAATAGATATCTCAGTTTATTTAGTTTTATGATGTTTTTGTTGTAACATATTTGTAGCTGGTTATGTGGGCTCTAGATCCATGCTAGTAGATCTCTCAAACAACACATACGATGGTTGTAATTAATGGTCAAACCAGACCATTTGATCACGGGTGACCTTTCTAGAAAACCTAGAAATGGTATGAACAAAGATTCTGTCAGGGTTTGACCGGATTGGATCTAGCGTGTATGTGGTTGTTGAACTGTAATGTTGTTGTATTTATGTTCATTGACACATGGACTCTAAGTGTAAACCATTAAATAACATGAATCAAGACCGGGACATAGAATTAATGGAGCTCAAAAGTAGACCCTCGAAGCTGCTGGGTTTCTGGGTTGCCTAGAAAACCCAGAACTTGTTCTGACAGCTAGTTTGTGCCTTCAGATCATGCATATGAGATGTGATAGGACCAAAGTGAAGATTGTTAGATGTAGAATTACATGTGTACTACGATATTGAACCTTAAGTTATCCCAGAAACAATTTGGAACCAAGAATTAAAATCGGTCAAACATTCACCCTTGCTCTGTCGGCTGTCAGTGTTGTTGAGCTCAAGAACACCAACAGCGACGCTTTGTGTCTCTAAAGGCCTATAGCGACGGTTTTGAATTATTTTATTTTCTAAATATTTCGGTAATTAATTAAAAATAGAAAATAAATTATTAAAATTACTAAAAATGGTTTTAAAAATCATTTTAAATTCTGAAAAATAACTTTTAATTATTTGGGACATTTTTTTATTAATATTTTTAATTATTTGGATATTAATGATATTTAATTTATTTAATTAGTGTGTTAAATAAATTAGAGAAAAATAATTTAATATTATGAAAAATCATTTTAAATAAGAATAATGTATTTAAAAATATTTTGAGTTATAAAATATAATTTTTAATATTTTTGGAGAATTTTTATTAATAATTTAATATTAATGATATTAGATTTATTTAATTATTAAATTAAATAAATAAATTAAAAATGATTTTATTGATTTAAAAATGAGAAAAATATTTTAAAAATATTTTAAGTTATAATTAATGACTTTTAATATTTTGAAAATAATTTTATTAATATTTAAATATTAATGGTGATAATTTAAAAATGATTTTAATTATTTCAAAAATCATTTAAGTAGAATATTGATGATTTAAAAATATTTTAAGTTATTAATAATAACTTTAATATTTTGACAAGTATAACATTAATATTTTTATATTATTAAATATTAATGATAATAAGATTATTTGATAATTAAATCATTTAAAAATGATATAAGTGTTTGAAAATTTATTATAAATTATAATAATTGTTTATAAATTATCAAAAGCTTCTGAAAAATATAATAAATGATATTTAACTTATCTAAAATAATATTGAAGCTTAGAGACCAAGATTAATTGTCAACAAGTGTGTTAATTGTCGGATAGGGTGACCAGGACACAGAGAATAGACCGAAGTGTACCAGACTGAAATAATTAGACTTGATAAGTGTTTATATAGTTTATAAACACTAATGTGGCTATGTGGTAATGTGCCTAGGAGAAGTTTGACTGTAAATTACAGTATTGTGTGTTGTGAATTATTGTGCTAATTGTGAGACCGATATTATTGGTTATAGGTCTTACGAACGCAGATAAGTATTTTGTGTAGCTGTAATCAGCAGAAGAGGCAAGTTTCCTAACTCAACCTTGAGTTATATTCATTCAATTATTATAGTGGTTAGTTATTTCTAATTATACCACGTCCAGGGATTTATTGTTGATTTTTCGCAGTTAGTGCATAATTAATAATTCAAATTGAATTACTGATTCGGAGAATATTCATTTGTAGAATAACTGTTGTTGGATATTCATATTCGTAGAAGATAGAATTGATAGTACAGATAATTCTTGTTTATTGCCAAATTATATTGAGAAATGTCTTAGCTAATTATTTTGGCTAGACGAACATTTGTTAGAACTTGATAGGTTTGAGAAGAGAAGAGAAGTGATTAGATATTGAAATAGTTGCATTTCGTTTTTAAATCAAAATCTAGATTTTGAGACTGAGAAGAACAACCTTTTATAGAAAGGGAACATTTTATTGGTCGTATATTCGTCCTTTGCGCGCGATTAAGTATTATGCATAATATTGGGTATAATAAAGCTGATCACTTGTTATTCTTGCAGAGGGGTATGACTTAATCTATATGGTTATTTGATACTCCTGCGTATGTATCAAAGTAAATCTTTGATAGATACCCGAGAAAGTAGAAGTTCTAAGATCTAGTGGGATCACTCAACATAAATCTGGAAATTATTCCACATTGTTATTGCGTAGAATTGATTCTTATTTATTCAATAGAATATCGTAAAAACTTTGAAAGCATTGTACTCTTTCATTATCGTATTATTGCGTTGCCTAGAATACGAGAAAACTTGTTATTGATTAACAATTTGTTCAGCTACTTCAAAGTTCCCTGAACTTTGGTGTCATTCTATCAAAATAGATAGTCTATTATTCTGATACTTATACATTCATTGTATATCTTAACTTGCGGGACAAATTTGTTGCTCACCCTTGCTAAATAAAACTTTTCAGCTAGAGAAGAAGTTGCAGAAGATGCTGTGAAGGATAAAGGCAAAATGCTGGAGTAGTTATAATAAGCATATTTATTATGTTGCTTGTAAACCCTTTTTATATATCTAAGGGGTCTATTTGTAATGTTAATGTTAGCAGACCTGGGACTAATGTATTAACAGCATATGTTAATGTGATATGTATTACTATTTATAATTAAATGGGTAGTTAAATGTTATATACATTGTGGATCGTGAACACCAAACTCGGGGGTCAGGTAACCTAGATTTGGGGGTGTCACATGTTGGTATCAAAGCCGTAGTGACCAAGGCGTCACAAGTTGGTAGTAGAGCTGTAGGCTATAAGCCTTAAGTGGGGTGGGGAAAACCCTTGGATTATAACCATAAGCGAGATAGAAAATACTCATTTAGAGTACTAAGTGAAGGATTGCCGAAGCGTATCGATAGTGAGATGTGTGGACACATAGTGTGAGAAGTTCGTACAGTAGAAGTATTAATCAAGTCATTTAGACTGATTGTAGGATGTCTGGAGAAGATGAAATGAGTACGGAGATGCTAGCGGCTATTGCACTAGTGCCAGTAGTCGAGGTGCCAGCGCAAAGCGAGTTAGTTGAAGAGGTGGGAAAAGATGAACCTATGGTCAATCTGGGGAGTGATCATGACGATTATCCCGAGATGTATCTAAATGGTGATGAGGAGGCAGAGTCCGAAGAAGCTAAGGTGGAGAACGAGAATAAGATCAAAGTTGGGGAACAAGATCAAGTATCTACAGAAGTTCAAGAACTCCGAAGAAAAGTATTTCTCTTGAAGTAGTTATGGAAGAAGAAGCGAGCGTTACACGAAATGACTGAAGAACGGAACGAGATGAAGGCGCATGTGGAAAGGATGAAGACTGAAAATGGTGGATCGTCTGAAGGAACAATCAAGCAGAAGAAAGGCAAGAAAAAAAAGAGAAAGAGGAACAGTGACAACTCTAAAAATTCAAACCAGAAGAAGAAGCAAGCCTATGGCAAGTGTGGAAAGACTTACGTGGGAGAATGCATGATGTGGGAGAACGGGTTACAGATTCAACAAGTGTCCCAGTAAGAAGAAGACTGGTGAAGGGAGTGAATGGTGGATAACTTAAGTTTAAGCGATAGTATCTTTTGATAGTGTATTGAGAAAGATGTGTGAACATATGTAAATATATATGTATAAATGAAATCTTCATTTTCTATATGAATATAAGGTTTAAAATAATTTTTGAGTTCTTAAAACTCATACTTATGGTAAGTTCATGACTCATAATAATATGAAATGTTTTGAACCCCTCAGCGAATGGACGCCAAAGGTCTAACTAGGATAAGTTCATATACTCATATAATTGTGGCAAGTTCCTGAACCCCTAGGTGTGGTAAGTTTGATGAACTGGGAATAGTTATGTGTGAATGGAGAATTAAATCTTTTTGTATAAAGTTGGAGAATTACAACTTTTGTTTAAAGTTGTGTTGTTAATCCTGATATTATTTAAAAAGGATTAGCGCTATATGTTAAGAGTTAAGAGCTAAATGTACTGCGTGCTATGTGAATAAATATGCGATTATATGAGAAATTTTTATTGTGGTATTAATAAGAATCAGTGTAAAGAAAGAGAATTAATATAAGATTTTTATCAGATAATGCCGCCAAGGAAGGGAAGTCTAAAGAGAAATATGGAAGAACAATTTTTGAATCTGAAGCAGGAAGATATGACGGTGACAGAATATTTTGTCAAGTTCAACGAGTTAGCAAAATTTGCTCCACATCGAGTGGACACTGAGGAGTTTAAAGCACGATGTTTTAGGAACGGATTGAAATCGTTGGTACTCGAGAAGTTGGATGTGCTGCAAATTAATTCATTTTCAACGTTATTAGAAAATGTCGTTATCGCTGAAGGAGAAATTGAAGCTGTATTGAAGAATAGTCAAGAACAAAGAATCCGCTGAAGGAAATATTATGATAGGTGGTAGTAGAGGTAGTAATCTTAATAAACGTAAGAGGGATGGTGATATTAATTTAAGAAATAATCCAGTAGAGATTAACAAGAAAGGTGTGCCGTGTGTAGTTTACGGGAAGCATCATCAAGGTGTTTGTTTGAAGAAAAAAGGAGTTTGTTACAACTGTGGTCAAAAGGGACACGTGTCACCCAATTGTCTCAATCCGAAGAAGATACAAGGTTGTTTTGCGTGTGGATCGACCGATCATTTGGTCCGGAATTGTCCGAAGAGAAATGTAGAGAGGAGAAGTGCCAACAAAGGACCCGGTAGCGGCACCTTGGCGATTCGAGGACCTGCATAGCCAAGAAGACCAACAACATTCACTTTTAGCATGGCAGTTCCAAATGCAGCAACTGCCCATAAAGAGGCGATAGGTAACGAGTTCGGTTAGAAATTAATTTACGCGAGAAATACGAGTTAGATATTTCTATGAACTGTTTTCTTGTATAGATTCAAGTCACAGGTTAGAATTGGAGACACAAATGAATATTGTGTTGTTAAGAATGAATTGATGATACAACTTTAAAAGATTATAGAGAACAAGAAAGTGGTGATTCCGAGTACGGAATCCTTTTAAGGAGGGGCGAATGTGATAACCCAGGATTTCGAATAATCCGAATTTTTCGAATAATTTTTTTTATTAATATTGATATTAATTATCAATTTTGTGATAAGTATTTGTGATACGAGTCTCGAGAAGGTCAATTTGTTTTTTTATTAATAAAATTTAGAGTAGAGTTGTGCTTAACAAAAAAATTAGAAACCCTAACCCTAAGTCCGGAAAGGGATTCGATAGAAAATATAATTAAAATAATTATATTTTTGTTATCTTAATTTCTATTTTACAAACCCTAATTGTAATTTAGAAATCTTATTTTTCTAATTAAAACCCTAATTTCATATTTGGGATTTTTTTTAAACCCTAATTGGGCAACCCTAATTTTAATTAGCAAGCCTAAAGTGATTAGTATGTGTTAATATAATTTCGAAACCCTAATTATACTTTAGAAATATTAATTTCTATTTAAAACTTTAATTTTATTTTGGAAATCTAATTTTCTTTTTAGAAACCCTAATTGAAAAAATTATAGAATTGAAGTTTGTAAAACCTTAGGGTTAAACCCTAAGGGTTTGGACATTTGACCATCATGCCCTTTATGGGATTTTTATTAGATTACTTGTAAATTTTACCAAAATAAGAGTTGGTGACCAACCCACTTGACCAATGTGACTTAAATTATCAGTAACCAGCCCCTATGTGACAGCAAGATCAGAACATTGCAATATATCATTGTATATATAAGATCTAAGAGAGAGAAATTCCATTAATTTGCTCATTTGGCCAACTAAGCTCTTACATACTCTCTCTCTCACCAAGACCTCCGAATTTCTTTAGTAGATCAGTCCCAAATACTGCCCTTGATCAACCAATAACAGATTGTAGAGCCAAGATCTAAGCATCTTCAAAGAGAAAGCTATAAAGCCCTAAGCCCTTTTGATCTTGTATGCTAAGTCAACTTTTGTGTTTATGTGTTTAGATGTTTGCTAGAAGGTGTTTTATGATGATCTATTGTGATATACCATAGATCCATAACATTAAATGACTTTAAAAACGAAGTTTTCAAAAAACTGTTCTTGAACAAATTTTGTGGTCTGACAAGCTAATGTCAGGCGTCATAGATTCTTGTTCGTTTACGATTTTTGTTGTTTTATATTTTGGATCTGTACTATGTTATGTGGTCTGTGATCTGAAACTGGAATACAAGCAATTAGATTTCCAGATTACAAGTTATAGCTGGTTAAAGTCGGTTGACCGACCATGACCGAGTGAAATTCTGGGTAACCTAGAATTCTAAAATAAGCGTCTGACAGGATTTTCTATGCAATAGATATCTCAGTTTATTTAGTTTTATGATATTTTTGTTGTAACATATTTGTAGCTGGTTATGTGGGCTCTAGATCCGTGCTAGTAGATCTCTCAAACAACACATACGATGGTTGTAATTAATGGTCAAACCAGACCATTTGATCATGGGTGACCTTTCTAGAAAACCTAGAAACGGTATGAACAAAGATTCTGTCAGGGTTTGACCGGATTGGATCTGGCGTGTATGTGGTTGTTGAACTATAATATTGTTGTATTTATGTTCATTGACACATGGACTCTAAGTGTAAACCATTAATTAACATTAATCAAGACCGGGACATAGAATTAATGGAGCTCAAAAGTAGACCCTCGAAGCTGCTGGGTTTTTGGGTTGCCCAAAAAACCCATAACTTGTTCTGACAGCTAGTTTGTGCCTTCAGATCATGCATATGAGATGTGATATGACCAAAGTGAAGATTGCTAGATGTAGTATTACATGTGTACTACGACATTGAACCTTAAGTTATCCTAGAAACAATTTGGAACCAAGAATTAAAACCGGTCAAATATTGACCCTTGCTCTGTCGGCTGTCAGTGTTCTTGAGCTCAAGAACACCAACAACGACGCTTGGTGTCGCTAAAGACCTATAGCGACGGTTTTGAATTATTTTATTTTCTGAATATTCCGGTAATTAATTAAAAATAGAAAATAAATTATTAAAATTACTAAAAATGATTTTAAAAATCATTTTAAATTCTGAAAAATAACTTTTAATTATTTGGGACATTTTTTTTATTAATATTTTTAATTATTTGGATATTAATGATATTTAATTTATTTAATTAGTGTGTTAAATAAATTAGAGAAAAATGATTTAATATTATGAAAAACTATTTTAAATAAGAATAATGTATTTAAAAATATTTTGAGTTATAAAATATAAATTTTAATATTTTTGGAGAATTTTCATTAAAAATTTAATATTAATGATATTAGATTTATTTAATTATTAAATTAAATAAATGAATTAAAAATGATTTTATTAATTTAAAAATCATTTAAAAATGAGAAAAATGTTTTAAAAATATTTTAAGTTATAATTAATGACTTTTAATATTTTGAAAATAATTTCATTAATATTTAAATATTAATGGTGATAATTTAAAAATAATTTTAATTATTTTAAAAATCATTTAAGTAGAATATTGATGATTTAAAAATATTTTAAGTTGTTAATAATAACTTTAATATTTTGACAAGTATAATATTAATATATTTATATTATTAAATATTAATAATAATAAGATTATTTGATAATTAAATCATTTAAAAATGATTTAAGTGTTTGAAAATTTATTATAAATTATAATAATTGTTTATAAATTATTAAAAGCTTCTAAAAAATATTATAAATGATATTTAACTTATCTAAAATAATTTTGAAGCTTAGAGACCAAGATTAATTGTCAACAAGTGTGTTAATTGTTGGATAGGGTGACCAGGACCCTGAGAATGGACCAAAGTCCAACCAGACCGAAATAATTAGACTTGATAAGTGTTTATATAGGTTATAAACACTAATGTGGCTATGTGGTAATGTGCCTATGAGAAGTTTGACTGTAAATTACAGTATTGTGTGTTGTAAATTATTGTGCTAATTGTGAGACCGATATTATTGGTTATAGGTCTTACGAACGCAGATACGTATTTTGTGTAGCTGTAATCAGCGGAAGAGGCAAGTTTCCTAACTCAACCTTGAGTTATATTAATTCAATTATTATAGTGGTTAGTTATTGCTAATTATACCACGTCAAGGGATTTATTGTTGATTATTCGCAGTTAGTGCATGATTAATAATTCAAATTGAATTACTGATTCGGAGAATATACATTTGTAGAATAATTATTGTTGGATATTCATATTCATAGAAGATAGAATTGACAGTACAGATAATTCCTGTTTATTGTCAAATTATATTGAGAAATGTCTTAGCTAATTATTCTGGCTTGACGAACATTTGTTAGAACTTGATAGGTTTGAGAAGAGAAGAGAAGTGATTAGATATTGAAATCCTTGCATTTCATTTTTAAATCAAAATCTTGATTTTGAGACTGAGAAGAACAACCTTTTATAGAAAGGGAACATTTTATTGGTAGTATATTCGACCTTTGCGCGCGATTAAGTATTATGCATAATATTGGGTATAATAAAGCTGATCACTTGTTATACTTGCAGAGGGGTATGACATAATCTTTATGGTTATCTGATACTCCTGCGTATGTATCAAAGTAAATCTTTGATAGATACCCGAGAAAATAGAAGTTCTAAGATCTAGTGGGATCACTCAGCATAAATCTGGAAATTATTCCACATTGTTATTGCGTAAAATTGATTCTTATTTATTCAATAGAATATCGTAAAAACTTTGAAAGCATTGTACTCTTTCATTATCATATTATTGCGTTGCCTAGAATACGAGAAAACTTGTTATTGATTAACGATTTGTTCAGCTATTTCAAAGTTCCCCGAACTTTGGTGTCATTCTATCAAAATAGATAGTCTATTATTCTGATACTTATACATTCATTGTATATCTTAACTTGGGGGCAAATTTGTTGCTCACCCTTGCTAAATAAAACTTTTCAGCAAGAGACGAAGTTGCAGAAGATGCTGTGAAGGATAAAGGCAAAATGCTGGAGTAGTTATAATAAGCATATTTATTATGTTGCTTGTAAACCCTTTTTATATATCTAAGGGGTCTGTTTGTAGTGTTAAGGTTAGCAGACCTGGGACTAATGTATTAACAACATATGTTAATGTGATATGTATTACTAATTATAATTAAATGGGTAGTTAAATGCTATATATATTGTGGATCGTGAACACCAAACTCGGGGGTCAGGTAACCTGAATTTGGGGGTGTCACATGATATGTCTATGTTAATTGCTTCGGTTAGACAGAAATTGATTTGAAATATCAAAATAAATTTTATATCATTAGTGCATTTGATGCAAGGATGGTAAAAAGTAGGAGTTATTAATGCAATTGAACCTAGTGTTGGATGTGATCTTAGGATCAACAACCCGCTATGGTATGATGTATAATAACGAAGTCACAAATTGACGAAGTCCTCAATGTACTGTGAAAAGTACGGTATCATGACGTCATAAAACGTTTTGATGTATTGCGAAAAGAATTTAAAGAAGTAGTCGATGTAAAGTGAGTTGACTAGACGAATGTTTTAAGTGATGTCCAATTTATTGGGATGGTCTAAGCTAATTGTTTTGGCGAAGACAAATGGTAGGTCATGTTATAAGAAAATCGAGCTTTATTTGAGAACTAGTGCCAAACCAAATTGTTTTGGTGCGGAATCTAATGATTAAGTTTGAGGAGAACATGGAAGAGGTAGTTTACTTTCTTTGTGATTGTAAACTGACAGTTAAAGAAAGGATTACGGCGAAATGATGTTTAACCTAGTAAGAGTTCATGGTCGATTTGACCTTTCAGTAAAAGTATGAAACGTTTTAAAGGAAATTTTATATTCCTCGTTATTCCTTCTACTTCATGATTCTTGATAGGTTATGGGGATTAGGAATGATGGAAAAATAAGAACTCCGTTGAAGGGAAGTTGAGAAGTAGAGTATGCTAAAATTTTGAGGATGAAATTCTGTGAAGAAGGGGTGAATGTGATGACCCGGGTAAGGGTGTGGTTTTAAGAAATTCTGAGGACGGAATTTTTATAAGGAGGGAAGAATGTGACGACCCGAAAATTCGGATCGTCCAGAATTTAGGTTTAAAGAATTAGTTATTAATAAAACTAATTTTTATTAATACTATTATGTGATATGTGTTTATTAATCGTTCTATAACCTAGGATGATTATAAGTCGGGAGGATTCTAGCTACGAGCAAGATTGATCGAATAGGAATTTTCAAGACGAAAATAAAAATTTTCTGGGAACAAAAATATTTTCGGGGAAAAAGACGAAATAGACACTATTCATCCGTTTCTACTCAGAGATTTATTTTGAAATTTTGAGAAGTTATTGATTACGTAAAATGTTTAGATGTGATGGAATACTCAATAATATTTCAGTTATGGCAAAAAATTAAGTCTTCGCATACGGACTTAAAACCTAAGGGTTAGGAAAAGTAAGTTCTGAGAATGAGATGCGTAGAATACGATTTAGTCTTAAAGGCTAAGTAAACTTAATAATTAAGTAAAGTGTTTATGCTTAATGGCTAAGTAAAGTGCTTATAAGTAATGAGTAAGCAAACTTAAGGGCTAAGTAAACTTAATGAGTAAGTAAACTTAAGAGTTAAGCAAACTTAAAGGCTAAGTAGACTTAAGTGTTAAGTAAACTTAAGGAGTAAGTTAACTTAGTCCTTAATTAATGAATAGTAAGGAGGTTAAGGGGGTGAAATGACTATTTTGCCCTAGCTTTGGGAAATCTATAAATAGGAAGCTAGAATTTATTTAAATGAGATTTTGAAAATCCTACACTAGAGAGAGAGAGAGGATTCGGATGGAGAGTTAAAGGAGAAGGTGGCGCCGCAGCGCCAGTGTGAAGGAAAAGCTAGAGAAGAGCTTTTAATTGCTCAACTCTTAGGGGAACGTAAGGGAAGATAAAGAACATAATGTTTAACTAATGTAGCACTTAATCAAGTGAATTAAACATGTAGTAAAGATTGAACAGAAAGATTCAACGTAATTAAAAGACGAAGAATATAAACGCGGGTTACATAACCAATATCCGGGGATCGTAGTCACTATGAACGAACGTGAGGGATTGCTATGATTGTGATTCCTTAGACGTTGAGTGACGAGAAAAATGAATAATATTTCGATGTTATGTCATGATAATGAGATATAAGTGTGAAGCGTATAGACGCTGTGAACGCAATGTTGTTACGATGGACGCTGGGTCTTAGCATACAACAATCAGTATGGCTTCGACACTAAGAACGAGTAATGAACATGGGGTTCATGTAATGGATAACGAAAGTATTAAATAAGATATGAATTATCGAGAAAGCTGTAATGAATGGTAATAAGATTAATGAAAGCCGAATATGAGTCAAATAAGAATGTAAATCACTAAAGATGATGAATGTATGAATAAGACATCTTCGTATGTCATTACGCCATAAACTAGTAAAGGATGTTAGTCGCGTAAACTTATATTACATAGAACGCAAACCCTAAGAAGTAAAGTTAAGTAAACCAATGCGTAAGTTCAATATATGACTAATTGGTATTTATGTTTTCTCCTTATGTGCTACATATGAATTGGATTGAGCAGTTCAGCGTAAGCTGTAGCTGGACGTAAGGCAAGTTTCCTAACTTCATTCATATTTTAATTGAATGCTAGTTTCTTAAACTTCTTAGATGTCGAACTTGAGAAGTCTTGTCTATGTGCATAATTATGATGTATGTACGAGGTGGTAGTATGTATGAGGCCTTATGCCATAATTTGAAGGCTTGGTGTTTCTATGATATGAACTGTTCTATGATTGACTGTTCAATACAAGTATGCTTTGTTTATACATGAATCGTTATTGTTAAGTCTGTGCTAATGATTCTAGCCAGACAGGATGTGTATGAAAAAGGTAGAGGAATGAAAGTATTTTAAAGTGAAAATGACAGATGTTTTAAGATGATAGGAATCGGGACTATTTCTATTATTCAAGCTGCTTCATAACCTTTGTTCGGTTATCGAAGTTCTGAAGAAATGTTTAAACTCTTGAAGTTATTTGTTCAACTATTATTACTTGCTGGCAATTGAATGCTCACACTTGCTTTTAAATGAAAAATATTTTCATCGAACGAGGTTAGAAGAACTTAAGGATCCCCGTAAAGATCAAGCTGACGGTATCCAGATGAAGTGCCATTCAGAATGTGAATGAGCGAGAAGATCAAGTGAAGACTTGTAATATAGAAAGATGAAATTGAATTATAGACTAGCTTAATGAACTGTTATGTATCCTTGGTGGCGGATAAAAGTCATTCCTCTAAGATGAAATGAATAATGTATTTATCATTATTTGTAATGAAAGAGGTTATAAGGTTTCCAGAACCTAGGATTTGAGAGTGTATGTTGTTATATTTCAGTATATAATGATATAGGTTGGATAAATGATGTACTCGTGACGTACGGAATTCGGGTGTGAAGATAGACCAGATTTTGGGGCGTTACAAGGCCGAGTACTCAACCACTGCAGAGTGGCACCGCAGTGCGGCTGTGGTATAGATGGTTGGCGCCGCAGCGTCAAGTCCATGACTTAGCTTCTGGGAAGTCACGCCGCAGCGCGAGACTTGTATGGTAAGTTGGCGCCCCAGCGCCAGCACTAGACAAGGCACAATAAAGAAGGTTTATGAATAAAGAAGGAATGACAATTGATTGGTGATGAAGTAATACGTAAATAAACCTAAAGTAAGAACCCTCAACGATCATTATAACTGTGAGAATAATAACTAAAGGTTAAAGAAGGATTACTTGAATGTGAATGTAAAACATTATGATAAACCATAACCAATGTTAACAATTTAATGAATGATTAGATTAAGAAGAAGGGTAAGATAAGTTAGATAATATACATGTTTTACTATGACCTAACGTGGTATGTTACATGATTATGTATTGTAGAGACCTTAAAGACTCAAAAGGAAAAGTATTTAATCTGTAGAAGACACTGAAGGCAAGTATTGTAATCCTTGTCTATGTTCATTCTAGACAAGCTTTTTGATTCATGAATTGATGTATGATGAGGTCGAAGCAATTTTTTTCGGCTAGACTTAATGTATTGATTGGATTTCTTATAATCTATTGAAATGTTATCAAAGTTGCTATCTTTTGCCAAACTATTTTGGTACGTATTGATTTCAAAGAAAGACTGAGTATGAATAAACAAACGTTTTGCCGTCAATCGACAGGCACATGAGGTTGCCAAAACTTAAATGTAAATACGTTTACAGAAGAAGTGTTGTACAACATAAAGTACTATATGTTGATCACCTAGACATGCTCGTAAGTAATACCGAACTTACAGACTTAGTGTCGGGTTGTCCTTTTCAAATAAAGAAGAAATGCTCAAGGTCTTAGACCAAAATATATGCTTAATGAACGCGGTTCAATGTGAAATGTTTTAAAGGAAAAGGAAGTGCTATTTTGAATTATCGATAGTACTTCATAACTATTGTTCAGTTATTGAAGATATACAATCCCTATGATTCAAGCCTATTGTTTAAATGAAAATTGTCATACTTGTTGAGCTCGTTATGCTCACTCTTGCTTGAACCATATGAATGCAGCCACTACTATAAAATACTAAATAGACAACACTTAAACCACAACGTTTTTATAAAAAACGTTGTGGTATTTTTTTTACATCGTTTTTAAAAAAACTTTGTAGATATATATGCAAAAATGTTATCTATTTAAAAGGGCATTTTTTTAGTTTTAACTAGATAACATTTTTTTTAAAAAACGTTGTCTATCAAGTAAAACACGGAGCTAAAAAAATAGGCGGTTAAATGAAAACTTAAAACTCTCTTTCGCATTTCTCACCAGGTGTCTTCGTCTCTCATCTCTCTTTTTAGCCTCTTTTCGTTCCATCAAACCCTAGATTTCCAGTAACTCTCAAATCTCTAGATCCATGACAAATACAAACAGAGGGCACACCATTAACACCGATCGACAGTTGGTTCAACAAAGGACAGAGTCTACCTTAGCACCTAGAGAAGCTCGACGATTGAACCGGAACCTCTTTAAGCTTGCATCTGATTTCCAAGGACCAGAACGCGATTGATATGTCAAAGCACTACCCGATGCAGTAGGGGAAACCCTCGTCGTCTTTTTCAAGGAAAAAAATCGACGTCGCCGGTGATCTTTTGACATTCGGAAGCGGCGACATCGAGCTGAAGAGAGAAAATTCGAGCTCCAAGTCATGGTCACAGAAGTGGATTCATATCATTCCTCTGATTGTGTTGCTCTGCCTCTTCATTCTTTGGTATTACTCCTATCCAGATATAATTTATTCTTTTACACAATCAAAACCCTATTCTACTAATAAAAATTTCATTCTTGTTGTTTTTCATTGATTCTTATATTGTATTATGTTAATATATGTGTGCAAGTAGTTTTCTACTGATTAATTTCTTTTGTTGTATAATTTGGGAGCTAGATTTTGCTTTTCTTCAAAATTATTTGTCCTAATTTTTTATTGAGAAATCAATTAATGTGTAGAGAAGATTTTGATGTCTTAGGACTGGTTTACATGAAGATGATGTGAAATTTGAGTGTTCTTCAAGGATTCTCTTGGTAGAGGATTACATCTTATGCTGGCAGAGGATTTTCTCTTGAGGAGCTCAAGGTGAGTTACTTTGTTAATCCTTGATGCATAGCTTACACAACACAGTACATAAGCTAATTGGTTAAAAAAGGCAAAAGAAACTTATTAATGTCAAGAATTTGTCGGACATAATTATTTATTCATCTCATCCTTTAAATTAAAGGCCCAAACAGAGCCATTTTTTTCTTCATATGTTGATATATAGTTTATATAGGCATGATAAGTATCCTTTTTTACATTAGTTCTTATAAGATTTATGTATTATGTGCAATCTTATACTCGTTAAAAAAATATTTACAATCACATTACTGAACATGGGTAGGAAGTTCACTCTTAACTAGACTCATGTTGATTCCTAGAATCCTTGGTAGATTGATTTCAAATAATTTTTCAAACCTAATCATTTTAAAATCCACCTATGAAGATGCTAAATCCATAGGCATAACTTGTTAGTATCAAAACTTTGGTAGCCAAATTCCTTTGTTAATGAACTTTGACTCCATGCTAGAAAGAGCTTATAATGAGTTCTATGAATATCAACTGCATTTGGTTCTTTATCAGTTCTGTCCATTGGCTCCTTAACAATGGGTTAAAGGTATTTACTGAAATACTAATACGCGTGGCTCAATTGCTATCATGTTCATTGGCAAACCTGAAATGTTCATTTTCATGCTGTCAAGGACCTGTGTGTAAGTTCTCATTTGGTCAAAACAGCAAATTCTAGTTGCTATAAAATTAATAAATTGCTTTCATGTTAATTGTTAAACCTGAAATGTTATTTTTTTCATGCCGGCAGGACTTGTTTACAAGTTCTCATTTGGTGAAAACAGTAATTTATTATGTTTAGGGCTGTCAAGCATAAAGCTTTTACATATGATTATCTTTTGTGTTTTGTGTGTATGCTTAATAAATTGTGATTTTATATTTACTAGGCTGCAGGTATTCCAAAGAAACTAGCCCCAACCATTGGTATTTCAGTTAATCATCGCCGCAGGAATCGTTAACTGGAGGGTCTGCAGACTAATGTGCAGCGCCTGATGACTTACAAGGTTAAGTTAGTTGTCTTTCCCAGACGTGCTCGGAAGTTCAAGGTTTGTATTGTGTTAGTATATTGTGTTAGTAATGTTGTTAGTCTAACATTGTGCTGAACTCCAATAGATCTTGTATCAGCAAGGATTTGTCTTGTTACTGTTTTTGTTCACATAATGAGTTATCTTATGTATCAGCAAGGATTCAGCCTATGTTTTTTCTATATATTGTGTTTAAGGAAGAAGTGAATGATGTAGTTTTTAATTTATTTAGGTGTTTGTTGAGGCTACAAAGGAAGGATTTCCTGCATTCTTACTTGCAAAGTTTAACGGCATACTTGGACTTGGTTTTCAGGAAATATTTGTTGGGAAAGTCACACCAGTGTGGTATTCTACTTTTATCATCCGGCTTGGAATGATTTCCTAACATAAATTGATTTGCATTGTAATAACTGCAGGTACAATACGGTAGTCCAAGGTCTTCTTTGCGAGCACATATTCAAGGGAGATCACACTTATGTTCCTATCACTCCAACTGGTTACTGGGAGGTAAAATGATTCTGAAGTTTTATTTTTCAATAGTCTTAACTATTATTTAGATCCTGATTTACCAAATAGATTTAATTCACCATTCTTACAGATTGAGATGGGAGACATTTTCATCGCAAACAATTCAACAGGTGATGCCTTTTCATCTTTTTATTGTTAAAGTAGTATTTGAACTATATATATAACTAACTGTTATATTGCACCATACGTTGGCTTTGCAACATTTTGGTTTTGAAATGCCTCAGGGTGACTGTACCAAGTGCAATCATGTAGCTTTGAGCCTTAGTTAAGGTGGAAGTTTACTTGGAATATTGGTGGATGGTTTAGTTTCTCCATTAGATTTCTGACTGACTAAAATATTTTTTCTTGTCCTTTTGTTTCTATCCTGCTAATTGCAGAAATGGATCCCGACCATCAAGGAACAGTGGATAGCTGTAACAACTTACGTCGAACCTCATATGCAGTCATTAACTACAAAATATGTTGAGGTTTATGAGAAATCTAAGAGTGCTGTAAGTTCACATATTATTAAAGTACATGATGTTTTGGATCCTTATTATCAGGTATATAATTTATATTATTCGATATAGTTGCTCACATGCTCTATTTACTGGCATCCTAAAGTGCACTTGATTTGATGGCGTGAAGTTAAGAAAGTTAGCAAGCCATACATTGACCAAATCCATGTTATGTCAAGAAAATAAATTGTTTACTTACAGTGTTTTAAAATTTCAAATATTGTTATCTTATACTCTAAATCTTGTTTATTTGATAATGGTATGGTGCAGTTATTTACTGCCTGAAAGTTAGTTTTTGACACAGATCTTTAGGTGGATTGTAATAGATGCCATTCTTATGAAAGGATAAGTTAAAAAGACTGATATTTAGCTTTCTAATGATGACTTTAATGTGTGTGTGTATGATTTTTCTTTATAAGCTGAGCATGTTATCTGATATAGAGATGAGGAGCATTATGAACATATTTGATATTTTACAATAAGAAACCATAAAGACAGAATAATTGCAGGATGTAATTTTATCTCTCACAGTATTGCAGGATCATTTTCTCGATCTGCTGTGAATTACAATGTTGGAGCACAAACAGCGGTTTCAAACATAATAATGGCAACAACATTTTTATCAAAAATAAAGACTGATTCCCTTTCCTGATATGTTCTTTCCTTCTAATCTTTATTTTTGGCCAGAGGCCCCAGATATCTCTAAATGCAGTTACTTCAATAACTGATAGCTTGAAAAGATTGTACATTGAAAAGTGGCTTACCGTTTCAATGATTTTGCATTTCCCTTGTTGGTGAGTAGACAGGAAAATAGAAATATTTTGAGTTTGTGTTGGGCATGAAGTTTTCATGAATCTTTATATATTAGTATTATATTTTGCATATAATACTAATTTACAATAGTGCTACAATGTTACAATATATACTCTTAACATTTTAATTTTTTGGGTGCATGAGCTCACATTGGACCAGAGCCAACTTATGGAAATGAGAAAAAGAATTCATGCAGTCAGAGTGTTTTTTCTTTTAGCTATTTCTTATTGTTAGATTATTTGTCGTCAATCAGAGTTTTTTCCTTTTAGCTATTTCTTATTGTTAGATTATTTGATATATCATGCAATCTGATATTTCACTTGTCATAATCTTGTACTCAGTCTGGACCTGATGAGAGGAGTATACCTGAGAACACAATAGCTGTTCATGCTGATATGCCATTTAGTGGTCTGACAACTTTTGGTGGAGCATTTTTATCAAAATTTGAGTGCTCCCAAATTTGAAAATTTTCTGAGGTGAATGTATTTTTTGCATTTAAACTATTATTTACCCTTTTCCGTATTGATATGATCCGATTGTTCTGATCTTGTTGATCCTTAGAATAGCTGTCACACCTATGAATTATAGATGTGAATTACTAATATAAACATGTTTTGTGCTCTGAGTGTGTGGCTTAGCCCTTTGCTTTCTTAATTTTTAATTTTTTGTTCTCAGTGATGATATTTTGGTTTGATAACCATTAATTTGCAATTATCTATCTGCGTCCCCTTCCTCGTGTACCAGTATTTTGCAGCTATTGATTATCTGTTACCATGAAAGGCTAATTGGCCCAAGGAATACATTGAATCTCATTGAAAGCAACAATATTAGTTAGGAAACATTACTCATCTCAAGTGCTTCAACATGAGGTGGAGTCATTTCGAATGCATCCATCCTTACTGTTAATACCAATGCATCAATACGCTCCTGATTGCCGCACCTGATTTAAAACAAACTTGATGAATTGCATTTAATTTTACCTTTGATTTGATGTAGTGTGTTTCAACTGATTGAACAAAATTTTCGTTCCACATCTATAGTTTCATGGCTTAATAAACTCTCTATTCCTCTATTTCTCAATGTGTGCTGGTGCATTGTCTTAGTGGTGATGTGAGTAGTAATGTTTATGTGCAGGGTGGGCTTCTTTTGGGATTTTGAGCTAACTGCTTACTTGAGAAGGTAGTGGTACAGAAATGCCTGCACATGGAGTTTATGGAAAAATATGTTTAGGAAAGTGACTATAACATATTATCAGATTGTGCGTATCCTTGGTATGGGTTTAGTTTTTTTGGGTATATAATCTGTTAAAGAAAATTTCTGCTGTGGTCTATACAAGTTCTCAGATTGTCTTGTGCTTGACTGCCAAAAATCTTGCCATGTTGATACAACCCCAGATTTCCTTTGTTTACTAAACTAGGCTACAAAGCAAAAAAAAAACTATTTTAATTCTTTGTTATGTTATTGCAGGCAGTGGAAGAATCTCTTAGGAGTGTTAATCTTTTCAATGGAGGAGTTGCTGACAAGCAGGCTGGAAAGTACAGTGGAGGTATGAAGAGGAGGTTCAGTGATGCCATATCACTAATTGAAGAGGAGGTTCAGTGTTGCCTTATCACTAATTTAGTTTCACTTGTATTTTTTAATTCATGTTATTTCATAATCAATGCTTGAGACATTTGAAACTGTAAACAAATGGTATTATTAGGATGTATTTTGAATGGTTGATACATTTTGGTTTTAAATTTAAATGAGAATTTAGACCTTTTAGTTATATATCATGGCATTGCAGGTGCATTGCTAATATAGGTGAACCACAATATTTTTTTTCCTTTTTTTTTTCTTTATCTACAACATTTTAAAAATGTTGTATAAATTGGTTAAAAACGTTGTCTGATATACTAAACTACGACGTTTTTATTCAGAAAACGTTGTGGAATCATATCTACTACAACGTTTTTAAGCATCTGCTAATTTTTGAAAAACAAATCTACAACGTTTTTTTCCTAAAAAACGTTGTGTATTGTGCTTAACTACAACGTTTTTAAAACGTTATGTAAGGGTGTCAAATAGATGACACCCTTAACCACGACGTTTTTCTGATTGAAACCACAACGTTTTTTCCGCATTGTCTATTTATTGTTTTCTAGTAGTGAGCATAGACTGAACGACCCAAAGGAACCTCTAAGGATAAAGGAAAGGCTAAGGTAAACCACTGAACCGTCTATGTAATAGTATAGGTTTAATGTTGTAATTATTTGATATTATGCTAAGAAACATATGTAATGGTTACTAAGAACCTCGGAAGGGAATATTGTTTTGGAATATATGGAAGACATATTCACTCTTTTGAGTTATTTCAATTGAATGTATGTGTGAATGGTAGTATCGTGTAGCATCATCTGTCGTAGTGGAAGATATCTGAATTTGGGGGCATCACAGGTTGGTATCAAAGCCATAGGTTATTAAACCTAAAGGGGGGAAAGAAGCTTAAGTCATTACCTTAAGAAAGTTAAAAAAAATGATGAAGTTAACCCTAAAAATGCATTAATTAAGATATGTGTTTTTATTATTATACTGACGTGTACTAATCAAACTAAATTGTTTTGTTGTAGATGTAAGGAGAATATGAAATGTATATGGATATACATGTAGTAAGTGAAGAATTGGTGAACCAAATAGAGATCTTACCGACCCCTATAGCAAAAGAGCCCGAAGTGGTGGTGATCGAGTCTAGAGACTCTGAAGACTTAGACCTCATGTCCATGTTTGATGGCATGTCTGAGGAGGTGGAGGCGGTGTCATTTAACACCGTAACTGTGATGCCCCCAAAATAGGTATACATCACCCATTATGAGTAAAAATACATGGTACAAAATTCAAATACAACTTAATTACACAACTATCGTGTAAAATACGACAAAACATAAGTTGAGAGCTTTAATTCGAATATTATCTTCTAGACAGTATTCAATCTCAAATGGAGTTCGTATTACATTTATTATCACACTATTTTACTGAATAGTGAGGACTACTAATGCAAACACCTGGACTGTCACTACGTTCCCCGACTAGTCCAAGCTATATTTTTATTTCCTGAAGAGAATAATGAAAACAAAGGGTGAGCTCAACTAGCCCAGTAAGAAATATTATAACTAAGATAATGCAGAATAAATTATTGTTAGCCTTCAACAGTGTTAAATTGATAAAATATAATAAACATCAAGTTTAACTACAGCGGAACAAGCAATCCATTAGAAGAGTCAAGTAGAGCATGATATCTACTATCTCCTATGATTTAAAAAGTTTTTTATCAACTTTATCGCTGATACTCAACTTAATAAATAAACCACATCATCAAATCATCCCTGGTCATGATCATACTAACAACTGTCCATCAATGCACTACGGGCCAATGAGGACTTTTACCACGTCATTCGTAACATTACGGTCATGATTATATCGAATAATTCCTGGTCATAATCATACCAATCAATAGTACACTTATGCACGTAAGCCACAGATGACTTTTATCACAATATAAGCATGTGGATGATGACAATGATATAAGAATTCAATTAAAATAAAGCAAATGATAAATTTTTAAAGATTTATAACTTCATTTATCTAGAATTTAATAATGTCCAAATTGTCAACATGATACTGCTTTGTGGTGTAAAATTCAAGAATAATATTATATCAAGAATGATTTGGACAACAAAGAAATCAATTTTTATCATGAATAATTCCCCGGGTGAATAGTACCCGAGTGAATAGTACCCTGTGAATAGTACTTCTGGAATAGTACTTTGTGAATAGTACTCATGAATAGTATTTTGTGAATAGTACCCGTGAATAGTATTTTGTGAATAGTATCCCGTGAATAGTACCGTAAAAATAAATACTACTCATGGACAGTACTCCCGAATGAAAAGTTTAAAATTTAACAAGAATGTGCAGAAAATATCCTTATGAAACGATACTAGATGAAGCGCAAATTTCAATGATATTCTACTAATTTCACATAGTATAAAAGCAATACTTTAACAAAATGAGATTATAATCAGGAATACGAGACAAAATAATATTACTCACATACTACAGAGTATAGAAGAAAATATTATTCCTTATGAATACTGTAAAAATAATATCCCTTACCTCAAAAGAAGACTGGATACTGAAATAGTGAGGTAGCAGACTTCTCTTCTACTTTCTCTCTAAAGCTTCTTTCTCTATAGCTTCTCTTTCAATAGTTGCTCTTGTGAGTCTTAGTGAATTGGTGACAATGAAAGAAGAATGAGTTTTTATTTATAGGAAAATATAGTTTCGATAATTGCATGTTTTAGGGCTCGAAATATTACAGTATACTACCTTCATCTTTTCCTTCATTTTTAATTTAGTCCTGCAAGTATTATCAAACTTGCACCACCTCCCCTAATAGTACATCATGTAAATCAATAGTACATTCGTGTGAATCAATAGTTCCATACATGTGAAAAAATAGTTACAGTATAGTACTTTCATCTATACCTCCATTTTTAATTTAGTCATGCAAGTATTATCAATCTTGCACCACCTCCCCGAATAGTACATGCATGTGAATTAATAGTACACACATGTGAATATACAGTTATAGGCATGTGAATTAATAGCAATTAATTTCACATTTATCCGATTAATTACCCGATTGGTCAATATAACCTCCAAACATCAATTATTATCGAAATAGATGTCGATTTCTACTAACACTAATAATCCCAACATAATGGAAATATTAATTTCATCTTTAATCAACATGAACTTATTCATCATTAATATTATAACTCACAATATTTAACAATCAGATCATTTCCAGGAAAGAGGGGGCTTTCGATAAGGATTTCTCCCTATTGGCGCGCAATTAGGTGATCAAACTTCTCCTTGACAGAACTTTCTAGACATTGTCAATATTGCAAATAATAATATGAATAACTTTGTCGTCTCAATTATTGATTTAATAATATAAAATATTATACAGATGATACCGTGACAATAATTGAATCAATAATATGAGAGATATTATGCAGGAATTACTGTAGCAATAATTGAGTATAACTGAGTGACTTCTCACGTAAGCATCAATAATCAATACTGTGTGCTGCTATGCAACCACGCGTATTACTGTTCTTTTACCACCAGGTAGTTCAACAGTTTAACGATAAAACTTCCGCCGTTATTTTTATAAAATGATAATTATGTCATTTTTTAAATACGACAATACTTCCGTTGTGGGGTCCACCAATGATTGTGTCGTCATACGAATATTCCCTGTTAAAACGAATATTCCCCGACCAATCGAATATTATATAACCACTTGCTTATTTTGCAAAATTTGTAAATATTACCCACAACAATAACATTATATCAAATCCACACCATAATATTCAAAAATATATTTCGAGAAAAATAATCTTTATTCATAAAAGTTGGGGTCTTACAATAGCACCTGCAGAAGAGATCTCTCCAGGTGAGACAATGAAAACACTGTTCATGGCCTTATTCGATAGAAATATCCACCTTGGGAAGGAGGTCTAGGAAATCTTGGAAGATAAGAAAAGTATGGAGAATATGTGGGAGGAAGAGCACGATGAACGTGCTTTGGCGAAGGACAAAGTCCATGAACATGAAACCTTTGAGCTCAGGTAGGAGCTAAAGGTCAAGAAGCAGAAGATAGGGAGGATGTCCTATATTTATAGTAGTTCTCATGCGGATTTCCAACAGCAGGTAGCTGGGTATCCGATAGAGGTAGGGCATACTCGGCATACTATCAGCCGAGATATTATAGCCGGTCTGGCCAACGTAGATTTTGAGAATGCCATAAGGCAGATGTAACCTAGTAGTAGCTAGAGTGGAGTTAGATATGTACATATGATGTATCTAGTAGTGACGTAAAATGTGAAGCCCCCAAAATAGGTATACATCACCCATTCTGAGTCGTCAAATACATGGTACAGAAACAAATACAACTTTAATAATACAATTGTCGTGCAAAATACGACAACGCATATACTGTGAGTTTAAATACAAATATTATCTTCTAGACAATATTCACACTCAAATAAGTCTTCATTACAATTATTGAAATACTATTTTACAAAATAGTGAGGACTACTAACACAACTGACTGGAAACATCACTCCATATCCCGACTAGTTCCCGTTATATTCTCGCCTCCTGAGAAAAATAGAACAAAAAGGAAAAGGGTGAGCTCAACTAGCCCAGTAAAGAATATTATGACTAAGATAATATACAACAAATTATCATTAGTCTTCAACAGAGAAAAATCTGATAAAATATAATAGACAACAAATTTTAGATCAACAACTGCAGCAGAAATAACAATCCATTAAAAGAGTCAAGTAGAGAATGAATTCTACTATCTTCTGAGATTTAAAAGTCCATCATCAATATTTTATCCCTGTAACATCAATCAATATACATCTTGAATCAATATTCATCTTTGCACTACAGGTCAAAGATATTCATTTGTATCACCAGTTGGTCATGTTCATCTAAACACCTGTTCATCTTTGCACTACGGGCCAAAGATATTCATCAGTTAATCATTCATCTTTACACTACAGGCCAAAGATATTCAGTAACATCATCATTTAGGACTGAGGATGATGAAAAATATTTTAAAGAAACGAATCTAGTGAGATAAAAGGACAAAGATTAGGGATTCGTACTTTAGATAATCCAAGTTCCAAAGCACTCCATAATAAACCATAGTGTAGTAAAATTCAAGAATGAAGATCAAAACATGGATACAATCAAAGATAGTAACCATAATAGACATGTTGGACAAAAAAGAGAAAATTTCATTTTTTTATGAATAGTGCCATATTCGTGAATAGTGACGTATACGTGAATAGTGTCGTATACGTGAATAGTAATCCTGACACAAAAAGATGGAAATTCCATAATAAAATTCATATCAATATTTCGGCATAATGACATTGAAGAAAATAATATCATTTACGAAGAAAATAACATCCCTTACCTAAAAATAACAGTACTTCTGATCGGAATATCGGATGTAAAGCCGAAGAAAACTTGCACTGAATAGTAACTCTAAAAGTATCTAAATACTCACAAAAATACGCTCGATAATATATAGAGAGAAAAAACTTATGTTTCTGGTGTGATTTTTAATTCTAACCTAAGCGCCTATTTATAAGAAAATGCTAGAATGCCAAAGCAGACTAAATAATAAAATAATATATTTTTTCTTTTCTTTTCTACGCATGCCATTTTGGAAAGCCATCAGCCCATCACAATTGAAAAAAATTTCCAACACATGTTTTCATAAAAAACAAAAGTGAGTCCCATCCATAATTTTAATAAAAATATTTATTTTCCTGAACTTCAATAATTCATAATAAATAGCCCTTTTTCAGAAAAATACGAATTTTATGTCAATTCCATAGGAAATCGAATTCTCTACAACTTTGTAGCTTTAAGTTTTTCCAAATTTTAAACAGAAACCGTCCGAAATCCGTGTACGGACGATTTTTAATACTTTCATTCTAACAAAATACTGATAAAGCACCTCATCATTAATTCATTCATTTATAACCACTTGCTTATTTTATAAAATTTGCATATTTCACCCATAACCAAAGTATTATATCAAATTAACACCTTATTATTCAAAATAATAATTAGAGAAAATTCGATTTTTATTTATAAAAAAGTTGGGGTCTTACAACCTCCCCTCCTTATGAAATTTCGTCCTCGAAATTGACATACGTACCTGTTATTTTGAAAAGGTGAAGGTACCTCGATTTCATTTCCGATTCCAACTCCAAGGTCATTTCTTCAATAGTATGGTTCCTCCACAAAACCTTAACTTGTGGTATAACCTTGGTGCGCAGGACATGCTCTTTCCTATCTAAGATCTTAACAGGTACCTCCTCGTACGTTAAATCTTCGCCTGTCTTATTTGGTTCTAACTTAATAATGTGGTTCGGGTCTTTCACATATTTACGAAGTATGGATATGTGAAAAATATTATGAACACGAGACATGCTTGGAGGTAATGCGAGTCTATAGGCCACATTTCCTATTCGGTTAAGAATCTCAAATGGACCAGCAAATCTTAGATTGAGCTTTCATCTCTTCCCAAATCTTGTAACTCCCTTCCATGGAGAGCAATACGTAACAATACATGATCCCCAATATTAAATTCAACGTCCTTTTGATGAAGATTCGCATAACTCTTTTGTCGATCATGTGTCGTTTGTATACAACGTCCTTTGGATTTTTTCTGTAATCATACATTCCAATTCTGGTCCCAACAATGTTTCTTCACCCACCTCGTCCCAGCAAACTGGAGAACAATATTTTCTTTCATACAACACTTCGAATGGAGCCATACCTATACTTACTTGATAACTGTTATTGTAAGAGAATTTCACCAATGGTAGGTAATTATCCCAACTCCCTTTGAAATCTAAGACACATAATCTTAATAGATCTTCAAGAGTTTGAATAGTCCTTTTTGATTGTTCGTCCGTTTGACGATGGTATGCCGAACTGAATCGTAAATCCTGCCCATAGCTTTCTACAAGCTAACCCAAAATTGTGAAGTGAATCTTGGGTCATGATCCAAAACTATGGATACTGGCAGGCCATGCAATCCCATAATCTCATTCACGTACATACGAGCAAGACGTTCAAGGGAGTAAGTCTCTTGTATCAGCAAGAAATGAGCAGACTTGGTTAATCTATCAACAATAACCCAAATCGCATCTATGCCTTGAGAAACCTTGGGAAGACTCATAACAAAATTCATAGTAATGTGTTCCCACTTCTATTTTGGAATCTCAAGTGGTTACAATGGACCCTTTGGCACTTGATACTCTGCCTTTACACGTTGACAAGTTAAACACCTCGATATAAACTCAACGATCTCTCTCTTCATATTGATCCACTAAAATGTATGTCGAAGATCATGATATATTTTGGTACTCCGAAGATGGATTACAAAAGGTGTGTTGTGTGCCTCCATCATTATTCTATGCTTCAAGTCAGAATCGTTAGGAACACAAAGTTTGGAGTTGACTCAAAGTATTCCTTCTTCATCGATTCTTGCTTCTAGAATAGCACCTTCTTGCACTTTCTTCTTCATACGCATCAGCTCCAAGTCCGTAGCTTGAGTAGCTTTAACATTATCGATTAAAGTCGATTCTACTGGTATATTTGATATCATCACGTGGGTACTTGGAGCCTTTAATTCTATCTATATCCTTTGTAAGTCATATAAAATGGGCCTTTATGTAGACAATATCGCACTCATACCCGCATATGATCTTCTACTTAATGTGTCAGCTACTACGTTCGCTTTTCCAGGATGGTATTGGATGGTATGATCGTAATCTTTCAACAGCTCAAGCCAACGTCGTTGTCGTATGTTGAGTTCCTTTTGGGTGAAGAAATATTTAAGGCTCTTATGATTCGTATAAATCTCCACTTTCTCCCATACAGGTAGTGTCTCCAGATCTTCAACACGAAAACGACTGCTGCCAACTCCATATCATGAGTAGGATAATTCCTCTCATAATCTTTGAGTTGTCGCGAGGCATAGGTTATGACTTTCCCATGTTGCATGAGAACACATCCTAACCCTTTTCCTGAAACATCGCTGTAGATAACAAATCCATCCGAACTAGATGGTATTGTCAGAACAGGTGCCGAAATGAGTCTCCTCTTGAGCTCTTGGAAACACTTCTCTCATTCCTCGCTCCATACGAATTTTGTATCTTTCTGAGTCAGCTGAGTTAACGGAGTAGCGATTCAAGAAAATCATTCCACAAATATCCGATAATAACTAGCTAAGCCCAAAAAGCTACGTACTTCGGTCACCGACTTTGGTTGCTCCCAACTTTGTATGGCTTCAATCTTCGCTGGGTCAACAGATACTCTATGCTTTGACACCACTTGCCCAAGGAATGCTACTTCCTCAAACCAGAACTCGCATTTCTTCAGCTTGGCATATATCTTGTTGTCACGAAGCCTTTGCAGTACCAGCTTCAAATGGTGCTCATGATCTTTACAGCTTTTAGAATATATGAGGATGTCATCAATAAAGACAACAACGAACTGATCCAAATATTCCTTGAATACACGGTTCATCTTATCCATGAAAGCAGCAGGAGCATTAGTCAATCCAAAAGACATGACTAAGAATTTATAATTCCCGTATCGAGTTATGAAGGCGATCTTCGAAATATCCTCAGTTTTAATCTTCAGCTGATGATATCCAGAACGAAGATCGATCTTTGAAAAGAATTGTGCTCCTTACAACTGGTCGAACATGTCATCAATGCGAGGTAGTGGATACCTATTCTTTATGGTGACATGGCTCAATTCCCGGTAGTCAATACAAAGTCACATACTCCCATCTTTCTTCTTTACGAATAAAACAGGAGCACCCCAAGGAGATGTACTAGGACGAATGAAACCGATGTCCAATAACTCCTGTAGTTGGACCTTTAACTCCTGAAGTTCAATAGGAGCCATTCGATATGGGGTTTTAGAAATGGGCTTTGTACCAGGTTCAAGGTCAATAAAGAATTCAACTTCACGTTATGCTGGTAGACCGGGAAGTTCCTAAAGAAATACGTCAGAAAATTCACTAACAATCGAAATATTATTCAAATCTGACGTGTTTTTGTTCAAGTCCATGACATGGGCTAAGAAAGCTTGACATCCATTTTTCAATAAAAGAATGACTTTATGGCTTGATATGACAGTGATTGATTTTAGTGGTTTAGTTGCTTGAATTCGCATAACAGGTTGGTTAGGAATATGAAAACTAACAACCTTACGAAAATAATCAATTTTGGCATGATGAGTAGTTAACCAATCAATCCCTAAAATTACATCAAAAGTAACTATCTTTAAAGAGATAAGATCAATAGGTAATGTGATGGTGCCAACTTGGATCAAACAAAATTTATAAACAGTGGATGTAATGAAAGTTTCTCCTAACGGAGTCTCCATAGATAAGTTAAAGTCCAATTTCTCCGGAGTCAAGTTCAAACGTCGAGCACAAACAAGAGAGATAAAAGAATAGGTATAACCGGTATCTAACAAAGTATAAACTTTGTAAGAGATTATGATTAGCTTACCCGTGATCACCTTGTTCGGGTTCCTTACGTTTTGGCCAGTCACGACAAACGCTCTTCCAGGAACCGCTGACTTTGACTTGTTCGGAACAGCCTTCGGAGTCACCATTCCCGTTGGACCTGGTTTCGCAACAAGATAATCTCTAGCTATATGACCTTCCTATCCACAGTTATAACAAACCTTGGATTGTTGTGGGTAGTTTGGTCTGATGTTTCCCTCTTTCTCGCATTTATAACAAATGACTGGTGCTCGTTCTCCTCCCTTAGAAACAGTTGATGGTTGTGCTGACGTCTTCACGTTATCACTGTTTTATCTTCTCTTTTTGAAATCCCCCGACTCGCTTCTTCTACTATTACGGCCACGATTATCACCATAGTTGTTACCGCTTTTGTCCGAATTTTTTTCTCCCCGCTGGTTTTCATTGCTCTGATGACTACTGCCACCGGTATGACCTTGGTTATGGTCCCTCGGTTGAACATACTCATTATCTCGCTCTAATAATTGAGCCCTATTTACAACATCTGAATATAAAGAAAATTTATTAGAGAAAAGATATTGCCGAATCTCAGATTTTAGACCTCTTAGAAACATCTGTGTCATTTGTTCCTCATTCTCTACCAAATGAGGTGCAAATATGGATAACTCTACGAACTTCACCTCATATTGGGACACCGTCATGTTATTTTGTTCCAGTCTAATAAACTCTACCTCCTTCATATGATGAATACTTTCAGGAAAGTACTTATCATTGAATAGTTTCTAATACGTTTCCCAAGACATGTTGAGTGTTACAGGCTGGGTACGCTTCACAGATTCCCACCAGTAATCTGCCTCACCACGGAACATAAATATGGCGAATGGAACCTTCTGTTCCTCCGTGCATCCTAAGACATCAAATATCTTGGTAATTTGTTTAACCCGCGTCTCCGCCTTGATTGGATCCGGCTTTCCCTCAAATTCTGGTGGTCCCAACTCTTTGAACTGCTTGGCTGTGGCAAGCTATGCGTTGCTCTCATTTCCACCCGTATTTTGTATGAACTGCAAAAAGTTTCTAAACATCTCATCATTCATCATTTGTTCGGTAGTGTTGTTTACAGGAGAAATATTGCCTTTCTGTTGCACTTTCTCCTGGTTTGTGATTAAAGGTTGTTCCACGGTCTCACACACTCCATTGTTAACGTTCTCAGCTGCCATTCTTAAAAACTGCCATAAAATAAGGGTTAATTAAACAAATTAACATATCACATAATATCCCTATATTATGACCGACCAACAAATAAGCTTAGGTAGGACACACTAGATAAGGATTTACTCGTCTCTCCCCTTCTAGTTCTGTTCCCCGATCTTCGCCAGAGACCATATCCCTAAGTTTTGATACCAACTGTGACGCCCCCAACATAGGTATACATCACCCATTCTGAGTCGCCAAATACATGGTACAGAAATAAATACAACTTTAATAATACAATTGTCGTGCAAAATATGACAGCACATATACTGTGAGTTTAAGTGTAAATATTATCCTCTAGATAATATCCACACTCAAATAAGTCTTCATTACAATTATTAAAATACTATTTTATAAAATAGTGAGGACTGCTAACACAACTGACTAGAAACATCACTCCACACCCCGACTAGTTTCTGTTATATTCTCGCCTCCTGAGAATAATAGAACAAAAAGGTAAAGAGTGAGCTCAACTAGCCTAGTAAAGAATATTATGACTAAGATAATATACAATAAATTATCATTAGTCTTCAACAGGGAAAAATCTGATAAAATATAATAGACAACAAATTTTAGATCAACAACTACAGCGGAAACAACAATCCATTAGAAGAGTCAAGTAGAGAATGAATTATACTATCTTCTAAGATTTAAAAGTCTATCATCAATATTTTATCCCTGTAACATCAATCAATATACATCTTGAATTAATATTCATCTTTCCACTACAGGCCAAAGATATTCATTTGTATCACCAGTTGGTCATGTTCATCTAAACACCTGTTCATCTTTGCACTATGGGCCAAAGATATTCATCAGTTAATCATTCATCTTTGCACTACAGGCCAAAGTTATTCAGTAACATCATCATTTAGGACTGAGGATGATGAAAAATATTTTAAAGAAATGAATCTAGTGAGATAAAAGGACAAAGATTAGGGATTCGTACTTTAGATAATCCAAGTTCAAAAACGCTCCATAATAAACCATAGTGGAGTAAAATTCAAGAATGAAGATCAATATATGGATACAATCAAAGATAGTAACCATAATAGACATCTTGGACAAAGAAGAGAAAATTTTATTTTTTTTGTGAATAGTGTTGTATTCGTGAATAATGTCGTATACGTGAATAGTGTCGTATACGTGAATAGTAACCCCGACACAAAATGTGAGGACCCCAAACTCGGGTACTTGAAACCCGAACTCGATTCTTCACGATACCATTTCTATGAGCGGAATAATACTAATAATAATAACAATAATATAAAAGATCAACTTAATTTACATAATTATCAGAGTCTAGCTCCCAAGTACGTAACCTTTAAACATTCATTACAACCCATGATAGATAATATATATCATAATTGTCTTAATATCATTAAACTATTACATAACATAATTCGTTCATTCAGCAACCTTCCCATTTCCTTTGTTCTTAGCAGAGCTCTCTGGTCGTTCACACTTAACTGAAAACATTTAAATTTAAGCAATGATGAGCATTTGAGTGCCCAGCAAGTAATAGCAATTATATATATATATATATATATATATATATATATATATATAAAAGCCGAAAGGATTTAAATATTTTCTTTGTACTATTCTTCTACAACCAGTCAATAGTTGTGAAGTATTCTGAACTGATAATAATAACGTATCAATTCTCTTTCAAATATTTAAAACTACATAATGACTATAACTGGGGTTATGGTGACATGCCATGAACATTGTTTTCATTTTTGAAAAGGTTAAACAGAAATTCATCTGTAAACCGACATAACTTACGGGCACGGGAGGTGATCAGCCCGTTATGCCCTATATTGATCAATACTACATTACAAGAATGATAGGATCATTCAATCTGTTTCACCTTGGGTGCATAAAAATTTTCCCGTGTAGGGATGTTCATACTTGTCTAGGTTCCAAATCAAAGGTTTTATCCTGTTTCAACAATAATCTATAATTCAACATATATATATATATATATATATATATATATATATATGGGTAATTGACGAAGGTATATCAACATGTGATTAAATACAATGATTATCCAAGTGGGGAAACTTGTTTAACTATTTCTAGAAATTAACGAACATAATATATATATCTGAGTTACCATATACTAATATGTTGATAATCAATGAACTTATATAATATAAGGTTAATAATCTGTATAGTAATAATATCATTCGTAAATATTCTTACTCATGTCCATTGCATAAAGAAAATGCAAAGGTAAGATACTTGCCTGTAGCGCTGCTTACAACTTGTAATTAAGATCTATCGCTTATCTCACGACCTAACATTAATAATTTCGTTCGTTCGATTAGAACAACATACTATAACACATAACACTGCTTATTGCAGTCCGCACATACCCTAATCACATTGGCACATAGATTTAACAACCATTGAATCACAAATAATCACTTATCTAATTACATTATCTAAGTTCAGAACAATTTTTGAAACATGTCGGTGTACCGACAACTTTATCGAGTATTTATCGAGTCTAAGACTCTATTCTGTAGCTTAATATCAGTACGCATCAGTCATATTATTTTTAAATGACTTAATATAATTTTAAAACATTTATTATAATTTATCACAAAATTTCAAACATCGGAATCACATTAAAATGATTTAAATACTAATCAATTCTATTTTCATTAATATTTAATTAGTATTAAACTATTAATAAAATCATTTCTAAAATATTAAAGTTATTTATAATAACTTGAAATACTTTTAAAGTATTAAAATTACCCTTAAATGATTTTTAAAACATTTAAAATCATTTCTAAATAATTATCATTATTATCAAAGTATTAATGTTCTATTTATCAAATTATTAAAAGTCATTATTCATAACTTAAAATATTTTAATTCATTTCTATCCCTCTTAAATGATTTTTAACGTAATAAAGCCATTTTTAAACTATTTATTTAAACTATTTATTAAATAAATTTAATATTTATTAATAATAACTTAATAATCATTAATATTAATTTATTAATGAAATTATCCTTTAAATATTAAAAGTTATAATTTATAACTTAAAATATCTTAAAACACTTTATTTTCATTTAAAATGATTATTATAACTTTAAAATCATTTTTAAACTAAATTATTAAATATAATTATTAAATAACTTTAATATCATTAATAATAATTAATTAATGAAATTTATCCTTAAATATTAAAAGTTATATTTTTTAACTTAAAATATTTTTAAATATCTTATTATTATTTAAAATAATTTTTAATATAATAAAATCATTTTTAATCAATTAATTTAATTCATTTAGTAAACAAATTATTTACCATTAATATTTAAATATTAATGAAATTTATCACAAAATATTAAAAGTCATTAAAAATAACTTCAAAAATTTTCTTATATCATAATATAATTTTTAATGATTTTTCCAATATTAAAATTATTTTTAAATAATTTATTTAATATTATAATTAAATAAATTAAATAATTTTAATATTTGAAAAATATTAAATATTTATGAAATATATTTAAAATAATAAAAAACTAATTTTTAGAATTTAAAATAATTTTTTATAATTTATTTTGTATTTTTAATAATTTAAAACTAATTTTTTCTATTTTTTTATTAATTTCCAGAAAATAATACGCTATCTGTCGCTAAAGGCCACCTATAGCGACAGAACCGTCGCTATAGGTGTTCTTCATGTTCTTGGCCAAAACCCAGAACTTCATTGCCGGTTACTAGGTACCACATTTGACCAAAGATAATTCTTAGCTCGAAAGGTTTCTGGGAATGGTATGAGTCAGATATCGTAGTACAAATGCACGACTACAAGATCCAACAACAAACATGTCCAAACAACACATAACCAGTGAGATCTAGGCCCATGAATAAGCTGTCAGAGGCTGTTCTTCATTTCTGGGTTGCCCAGAAATGAAGAACAGTTCGACCATGCAATTTCGGGCTTCCACTACATGTTGATCGTGTACTGTTTTTGTGATATATAAACTTCAGTGTGTAGACAACATTTAGTACAAGAGATCTATCACATATACGCACCATAACAACAACTAAATCGCCAGATTTTAACCGGTCAACCCATGTCAGAAATCACGATCATACGTTTCCTAGGTTACCCAGAAAACGGAAATCGTGATCTTCTAACATGGTTTGACCGTACACTACAAGAATCATGTTATTCATTTATACGTTTTGTAAGCTTAAATATACAGCCTAAACAGCAAACAACAAACTTGTTACAACAACATAAACCAAACAACAAAAAACATGAAAGTTCTAGCCAGTTAAAAATCTTGTCAGATGCTGTTCTTGGCTTTTTGGGCTGCCCAGAAAAGGCCCAGTCAACGCCGATCAACGTGGTTTAACCACTAATAACTTTCTACTGGCTTACGATCTGACTTTGATTCCAGTTTCAGATCAAAGATCTTATAGCATACTACCAGATCAAAGCTTAAAAACACAAAAACACAAAACAGGACGAGATCTATAGGACCTGACATTCACTGTCAGAAACAACAAAAATAAATTTCCAGATTTGGGAAATCTTCAAATCCGAGCATCTAGATGTTATGGATCTAACATCTAGCAACCCAGATCATCATTAGACACCTTATATAACATATTTTAACACTTAATCATAACATTAAAAAACAGATTTTGGACAGAAATTTGAGGGTTTGTTTATACCTTTAAATGAGTAATTCTTGATTCTATGTTTCTGATTTGGTTCAGATAAACGTGGGGCTTGATTATGGGACTGATATGCTACAGTTTTTCATTGGTTCTAGTGGGAGAGAGGATTGGTTAAGTGTTGGACAAAATTTAGTGAACAAATGCATTTTCTCTCTCCTTCAATTCTTAAATAGACAAATATGATGCATGAATGGCTGAGCTAGGTGACTTGTTGTTGTGATTAAAAAGCACATGGGGTGGTTGAAGTGGTTCAACCACTCAACCTATTGTCAAAACCTATTTGTTAGCCAAAATAATGCGTTAGGGGCAAATGGTAAATTGGTAAATTATTTTAATGGCAACCAAGTAATTTGTCAAACCCTTAGGGTTTAGGGTTTGGGTTTGGACCATTTTAGCAAAAATCTAGGATTTTCATTTTAGGGTTTACTCCAAAAATAAAATTAAATAAAGATTAAATAAATTTTAGTTTCTAAAATTTTGAAATTAGGATTTTCTAATTATGATTAATCTTCTAATTACTTTATACAGGAACATTAGGGTTTAATATCATATAATTGTCATTAACATTGCTAAAATAGCAATTAGGGTTTACGATTTTGATAATTAGGGTTACTAATTTATAATTAGGTTTTAAATTTATAATTAGGGTCTCCTAATTAGCATAACACGAAGTAACACATAACACATATCATATAACACAGATATTAAATAATCTTAAATTTCCCATTTAAATTGATAAAAAGGGTTAAATCAATTAATGCTAGGGTTTGATCAATATACCATAATTGACCAACCATCAACAGTACGAAAATACAGTACATATTCATAGCACTGAAAAATAAAAATGTAATTAATATTATATTATTATTCTCATACCTTGACAATAATCCAAAATTAGGGTTTGGATTCCATATCTGATTTATTCTTCATATTTAACCTTATTAATTAAGGTAAAATAATTAACTTAATTGCCTGTACTAAAAATTCATATAATAAAATAATTATTATATTTATTCTAAAAATCACTCCATATATTATTTAAATAATAGATGATTATATTTTCATGAAAAATAATTAATAAAAATATTTCTAATATAAAATTAATTATTATAAGAATGTACTTTATAAAATCAATAATTCAAAAATAAAATTATTTGTAAACATTTATGTAATAAATATATTTTTATTTACCACATAAATACATATATATATATATATATATATATATATATATATATATATATATATATATATATATTATCTTGTACAAATCCTCATCCTTAATATATAAAAAAAAATTATACGCAAAATTTCTTATTTATTTATGTAGAAAATATCGGGTTGTTACATTCACCCTCCCTTATAAAGATTCCGTCCCCGGAATCACCATTTTAAAAACCTATAAGTACACGGCACATAGCATACATAATCATTGCAAGCAGATCTCGATCAACTTTGATCGAACTGATCTTTAACTATTCACATAAAGCTTGTCTTTCTGATTACACGGAAAAATTTGGTTTCTAAAAGAACTCAAATTCCTCCTCAAAATTTCTTTATAAAATAATTTACTATATATAGGAAAATCATGCATAAGAAAATAAAAGGCATACGAATAATACCTGGAGTTGCATTGCCAGCTGTTGCCGTGTCCTGGACTGTCATGTTGTAGACCCTTGCCGTAGATTTTGTCGGCTTGCTTGACGAAGTCGGTCCCGTGATTGCTAACGTCCCACTGCCAGTGCCCATGTTCACACTTCATGTCTCCACCCTCCTCTTCGGACAATCTTTCACCCTGTGCTCTGTCGATCCACACATAAAACATCCACTATTCATCCTAGGATTGGGGCAGTTGGGAGAGATATGGCTCTCCTGCCCGCACTTGTAACAAAAAAACTTTCCTTTCAAACACTCCCCCGAGTGATTCTTCCCACATGTCTTACATGGCAATATCTATTTCTTAACACCTTCCTGTTTCACTTGTACACTTCCAAAACTGCTCGCCTTCCTCTTGCTATCTCCACTCCTGCTCCCACTATTAACTCCTACTTTTTTAGCTCCTTCGGTCTTACCCTTATTAGTCCTCTCCTTATTATAAACGCTCATGGCCTCACTTCCCTCCTCAGCTATGATCGTTTTCTCCATGAGTGCTGCAAATGTAGGAATTTGCAACACCGCCACTTTGTTGTAGAGCCAGGGTTTCAATCCCAGCTCAAACCTTCTCGCTTTCCTAGCCTCCGTATAGACTTGATGCGGGGCAAACCTAGCTAACTCATTGAATTTGGCGGCGTATTCAGACACCGTCATATTCTCCTGCTTCAACTCTAAAAATTTAACCTCCATCCTCGCCTGCATACTTGGTGAAAAATAGTTTTCGAAAAACAAAGTTTTAAATCTATCCCATGTGACTACACCTTCTCCTGCCCTAGCCTGATTCACTTCTCACCAAAAATTTGCTTCCCCCTTCATCATGTAGGTGGCAAAAGCAGTCTTCTACCCCTCATCTACCCTAGCTACCACATACGCTTTTTCAATTTTCTTAACCCAAGTTTGAGCTTCTACATGGTCAGTTGTACCTTTGAATTCCGGTGGTCCTACAGCCTTAAAGTCTTTGAAGTTCGCTAAGCGATTATCCGGCTGGTTTCCAGCGACTGGTATTCCCTGTTGCATAGCTTGAGCTAACATGTTCGCAAATTACTGCATCAGATCTGGTTGTTGTTGTCCCTCAACGTTGTTGACAGATTCCTCTGCCCTTTGATTGCGAGTTCGACGTCTTGGCGGCATTATCTAATTGAATAAAATCATAATTTTAATCTTACATTCTAAACCTTATCACATAAGTTTAATATTTTAAACTTATTTCATCATTACTCAAACATAGATTTATATTCATTTAACGAATATTTTACATAACATAGCACAAAATGCTTTGAACTTCAGCTATCCTTTTATGACCACAAAAGTCGGGATTTACAGTCTTGACTTAATACAAAAGTTGGAAACATTTCATTACACAGACATACTTATCATATATATTATATTAAACACACCTACACAACAGAACCTATACTATCTATTTATTACACCTTTTCCTTGGACACTCTCTCGCCTGATGACCTTCTATAGCACAGACATAACATGCTCCTTTTTTGTAGTCAGGACAGTACAGAGTAGTATGTCCTTCATAACCGCACAGATAACAAATTCTTTTCCATTTCTTCTTATTGGATTTTCCTAAGTCATGGTCTTCTATCTTTCTTTTCCCCTTCTTGTCCGGAGCTGCACACGATGTGTTACTTGTGGCTCCCATCTGACCAATTTGGATTTTAAGCTTATCTTATCCTTCCATTGTTTCTATTAACACTTGACGCAATTGACTATTTAACAGCTTTTCTATCTACCACAGCCTTTCCAGAGAAGAAACCTTGTTCTTCAGATTCTGCACCTCTGTTGATGCTTAATCAGCTTTAACTTTAGTGTCTGAATCGCTATCTGTCAATTCCACCATCTCCGGATCTGGTACTATGTTTTCCATAATAACCACATCTTCTGAGTTATTTTTATTGTGAGCCTCTATGTCAGCTATCGGCTTCGGTATTGGCTTCTTCTTTACGATCCGTGGGTATTCTAATCCTTTTTCACCTGACATCTACACATATAAACTATCTTCATTAGTATATAGTATATACACACATCAAACAATAGTTTTATATGAGTTATCTTTTATTTTGTTTGACGATGAATTCATTCAATTCATCTCTTTTTAAACTCTATATGAGTTATTTATATTTTCAACGTTTCCCTCTGTTCTAAGATTATAGCCTAAGGTCTAACTCACCTAAGGTTTTTAACCCTAAGCTTTGATACCAACCTGTGAGGACCCCAAACTCGGGTACTTGAAACCCAAACTCGGTTCTTCACGATACCATTTCTATGAGCGGAATAATACTAATAATAATAACAATAATATAAAAGATCAACTTAATTTACATAATTATCATAGTCTAGCTCCCAAGTATGTAACCTTTAAACATTCATTACAACCCATGATAGATAATATATATCATAATTGTCTTAATATCATTAAACTATTACATAACATAATTCGTTCATTCAGTAACCTTCCCTTTTCCTTTGTTCTTAGCAGAGCTCTCTGGTCGTTCGTACTTAACTGAAAACATTTAAATTTAAACAAGGATGAGCATTTGAGTGCCCAACAAGTAATAGCAATTATATATATATAAGCCGAAAGGATTTAAATATTTTCTTTGTACTATTCTTCTACAACTAGTCAATAGTTGTGAAGTATTCTGAACCGATAATAATAACATATCAACTCTCTTTCAAATCTTTGAAACTACATAATGACTATAACAGGGGTTATGGTGACATGCCATGAACATTGTTTTCATTTTCGAAAAGGTTAAACAGAAATTCATCTGTAAACCGACATAACTTACGGGCACGGTGGGTGATCAGCCCGTTATGCCCTGCATTGATCAATACTACATTACAAGAACAATAGGATTGTTCACTCTATTCCACCTTGGGTGCATAAAAATTTTCCCGTGTAGGAATGTTTATACTTGTCTGGGTTCCAAATCAAAGGTTTTATCTTGTTTCAACAATAATCTATAAGTCAACATATATATATACGGATAATTGATGAAGGTATATCAACATGTGATTAAATACAATGATTATCCAAGTGGGGACACTTGTTTAACCATTTCTAGAAATCAGCAAACAGAATATATATATCTGAGTTACCATATACTAACATGTTGATAATCAATGAGCTTATATAATATAAGGTTAATAATATGTACAGTAATAATATCATTCATAAATATTCTTACTCGTGTCCATTGCATAAAGAAAATGCAAAGGTAAGATACTTGCTTGTAGCGCTGCTTACAACTTGTAATTAAGATCTATCGCTTATCTCACGACCTAACATTAATAAGATCATTCGTTCGATTAGAACAACATACTATAACACATAACACTGCTTATTGCAGTCAGCACATACCCTAATCACATTGGCACATAGATTTAACAACCATTGAATCACAAATAATCACTTATCTAATCACATTATCTAAGTCCAGATCAATTTTTGAAACATGTCGGTGTACCGACAACTTTATCGGGTATTTATCGAGTCTAAGACTCTATTCTGTAGCTTAATATCAGTACGCATCAGTCATATAATTTTTAAATGACTTAAAATAATTTTAAAACATTTATTATAATTTATCACAAAATTTCAAACATCGGAATCACATTAAAATGATTTAAATACTAATCAATTCTATTTTTATTAATATTTAATTAGTATTAAACTATTAATGAAATCATTTCTAAAATATTAAAGTTATTTATAATAACTTGAAATACTTTTAAAGTATTAAAATTACCCTTAAATTGTGACGCCCCCAAAATTAGGTATTCATCACCCATCTTGGGTCGTCAGATACATGGTACAAAATATAAATACAAACTTAATTATACAAATGTCGTGTAACATACGACAATACATAAACTGAGAGTTCTAATAGGAATATTGCCATCTAGACAATATCCATACTCAAGGAGTCCTCATTACATTTATTGTCACACTATTTAACATAATGGTGAGGACTACTAATGCTATCTTCTAGACCATCACTCATTTCCCTGACTCGTCCCAGCTATATTCTCATTTCCTAAAGAGAACATTGAAAGAAAGGGTGAGCTCAACTAGCCTAGTAAGAAATATTATGACTAAGATAATGAAGAATAAATTATCAATAGTCTTCAACAATGTTAAACTGATAAAATACAATAGACATCAAGTTTAACTACAGCGGAATAAGCAATCCATTAGAAGAGTCAAGTAGAGAATACATTCTACTATCTTCTATGATTTAAAAATATTTTCATCAACTTTTATCGCTGAGACTCAGCTTAATAAATATACCACATCTTCTAATCATCCTTGTATTACGGACCAAGGATATTCATTAAATCATCAATGATCATGACTATACCGAAAAATCCCTGGTCATAATCATACCACAAACTGTCTATCAATGCATTACAAGCCACTGAGGACTTTTACCACACCACTTATAACATCACAGTTTATGATTATACCGAATGATCCCTGGTCATAATCATACTAAGTCCATCTATGCACGTAAGCCAAAGATGACTTTTAACATAAAATAAACATGAGGATGATGACAATGTTATAAGAATTCAATTAAACAAGTTCAAGAATTAGTTTATCCAGGAACTAATAATATCCAAATTGTCAACATGATACTTCTTTGTAAAGTAACAGTCAAGAATGCTCAGAAGAATATTTTCATGAAAAGATACTGGATGAAGCGCAAATATCAAGGATATTCCACTAATTTCATGGAGTATAGAAATCAAAACTTTAACTAAATGAGTATAATAAAGAATATATGAAACTGCAAATGGATTTTCACAAGCCATGCGGTATTCCACGTATACAGATCATTTCCACAATTTAATAAGGAATGAATATAAAGGATCATTCACCATGCATGTGGTAATCCACATAGACATGTTATTCCAACAGAATAATAAAGAATGGAATAACAGAAGGATTCACCATGCATGCGATAAAGACCGCACAGACAGGTTATTCCCAACAGAATAATAAATACGGAATAATAAATATGGAACCAGGTCAGGTGAAATTCACACCGACAGGATATTCCGACAGAATAATAAATGCAGAATAATAAATGATGGAACCAGGTCAGGTGAAATTCACACCGACAGGATATTCCGACAGAATCGTAAAGAACGGAATAATAAAAGAATTTCACCAAGTATGCGGTACTTCGCATAAACAGGTTATTCCAACATAATAATAAAGAATGGAATAACAGAAGAAGATCACCAAGTATTGGGTAAACCGCATATACAGGTCATTCCACCAAGTATAGGGTAAACCACGCATACAGGTTATTCCAACAGAATAATAAAGAATGGAATAACATAAGTTCTCTTCATGAATAAGAAAGAATAACACCCCTTACCATTTTAAAGAAGAACTGAAATAAAAAAGTAGTTAAGTGGCAGAATACTCTTCTTCTTTCTCTCTATAGTTTCTCTCTCTAGAGTTCAGTGAATTCGTAAGAAAATAATGAAGGAATGAGCTTCTATTTATAGGAAAATAAAATGCATAGTAACTAATCCATGAACGGTCCAGATTGATTTACTTTAATCTGACGGTCCATATTTAAAGAAAAATCTTTTAAATAAAATATAATATATTCTATTTATAGAATAACTTTAATAAAGTATTCTGTTTTATATAAAAAGATTTTACTATGTAAAACACTATGCACAATAGAATATAATATATTCTATTTATAGAATAATTTTAATAAAGTATTCTGTTTTATATAAAAAGATGTTTATGTTTTATTACGTTAATAATATGAATAAAACAAAACTTCATTATCGCTAAATAATTCATATTATTAATTGACAATAATTGAATCAAATTGAGTGACTTCTCACATAAGCATCAATACCGTGTGCTACTATGCAACCACACGTATTACTGTACTTTTACTACCGAGTAGTTCAACAGTATCAACGGTAAAACTTCCGCCGCTATTTTTAATAAAATATTTTTGTCGTTTTCTCAATCTGACAATAATTCCGTTGTGAGGTCCACCAATGATTGTACCGTCATACGAATATTCCCCGTAAATAGTAACTCATGAATAGTACTTCGACACAAAAAGTGTCCCAAATACTCGAGTGAACAATACTAGACTGAATAGTAATTTAGGTGAATAGTAACCTGTGAATAGTAATTCGTGAATAGTAACTCATGAATAGTACTCCGACACAAAAAGTATCCCAAATACTCGAGTGAACGATACTAGAGTGAATAGTAATTTGGGTGAATAGTAACCCGTAAATAGTAACTCGTGAATAGTGACCATGTATTTTATGACAACTTGTTTACTTTAAAAAAAAAATTCACATATCACCCTTAACTTTAACCTTTTATCAATTTAACCATTTACCAAAATAGAAAAATTGAATACTTTTATTTCATAAAATTCGGGGTCTCACATAAATGATTTTTAAAACATTTAAAATCATTTCTAAATAATTATCATTATTATCAAAGTATTAATGTTCTATTTATCAAAATATTAAAAGTCATTATTCATAACTTAAAATATTTTATTTCATTTCTATCCCTCTTAAATGATTTTTAACTTAATAAAACCATTTTTAAACTATTTATTTAATATAATTATTAAATAAATTTAATATTTATTAATAATAACTTAATAATCATTAATATTAATTCATTAATGAAATTATCCTTTAAATATTAAAAGTTATATTTTATAACTTAAAATATCTTTAAACACTTTATTTTCATTTAAAATGATTATTATAACATTAAAATCATTTTTAAACAAAATTATTTAATATAATTATTAAATAACTTTAATATCATTAATAATAATTAATTAATTAAATTTATCCTTAAATATTAAAAGTTATATTTTATAACTTAAAATATTTTTAAATAACTTATTATTATTTAAAATGATTTTTAATATAATAAAATCATTTTTAATCAATTTATTTAATTCGTTTAGTAAATAAATTATTTACCTTTAATATTTAAATATTAATGAAATTTATCACAAAATATTAAAAGTCATTAAAAATAACTTAAAATATTTTCTTATATCATAATATAATTTTTAATGATTTTTCCAATATTAAAATTATTTTTAAATAATTTATTTAATATTATAATTAAATAAATTAAATACTTTTAATATTTCAAAAATATTAAATATTTATGAAATATATTTAAAATAATAAAAAACTAATTTTCGGAATTTAAAATAATTTTTTATAATTTATTTTGTATTTTTAATAATTTAAAACTAATTTTTTCTTTTTTTTTATTAATTTCCAAAAAATAATAAGTCATCTGTCGCTAAAGGCCACCTATAGCGACAGAACCGTCGCTATAGGTGTTCTTCACGTTCTTGGCCAAAACCCAGAACTTCATTGCCGGTTACTAGGTACCACATTTGACCAAAGATAATTCTTAGCTCGAAAGTTTTCTAGGAATGGTATAAGTCAGATATTGTAGTACAAATGCACGACTACAAGATCCAACAACAAACATGTCCAAAAAACACATAACCAACGAGATCTAGGCCCATGAACAAGCTGTCAGAGGTTGTTCTTCATTTAATGGGTTGCCCAGAAATGAAGAACAGTTCTAGCATGCAATTTCTGGCTTCCACTACATGTTGATCGTGTACTGTTTTTGTGATATATAAACTTCAGTGTGTAGAAAACATTTAGTACAAGAGATCTATCATATATACGCACCATAACAACAACTAAATCGCCAGATTTTAACCGGTCAACCCATGTCAGAAATCACGATCATACGTTTCCTGGGTTACCCAGAAAATGGAAATCGTAATCTTCTTACATGGTTTGACCGTACACTACAAGAATCATGTTATTCATTTATACGTTTTGTAAGCTTAAATATACAGCCTAAACAACAAACAACAAACTTGTTACAACAACAGAAACCAAACAACAAAAACATGAAAGATCTAGCCAGTTAAAAATCTTGTCAAATGTTATTCTTGGCTTTTTGGGTTGCCCATAAAAGGCCCAGTCAACGCCGGTCAACGTGGTTTGACCACTAATAACTTTCTAATGGCTTACGATCTGACTTTGATTCCAGTTTCAGATCAAAGATCTTATAGCATGCTACCAGATCAAAGCTTAAAAACACAAAAACACATAATAGGACGAGATCTATAGGACTTGACATTCACTGTCAGAAACAACAAAATTAAATTTCCGGATTTGGGAAATCTTCAAATCTGAGCCTCTAGATGTTATGGATCTAACATCTAGCAACCCAGATCATCATTAGACACCTTATATAACATATTTCAACACTTAATCATAACATTAAAAATCAGATTTTGGACAGAAATTTGAGGGTTTGTTTATACCTTTAAATGAGCAATTCTTGATTCTATGTTTCTGATTTGGTTCAGATAAACGTGGGGCTTGATTATGGGACTGATATGCTACAGTTTTTCATTGGTTCTAGTGGGAGAGAGGATTGGTTAAGTGTTGGACAAAATGTAGTGAACAAATGCATTTTCTCTGTCCTTCAATCCTTAAATAGACAAATATGATGCATAAATGGCTGAGCTAGGTAACTTGTTGCTGTGATTAAAGAGCACATGGGGTGGTTGAAGTGGTTCAACCACTCAACCTATTGTCAAAACCTATTTATTAGCCAAAATAATGCATTAGGGGGAAAATGGTAAATTGGTAAATCATTTTAATGGCAACCAAGTAATTTGTCAAACCCTTAGGGTTTAGGGTTTAGGGTTTAGGGTTTGGGTTTGGACCATTTTAGCAAAAATCTAGGATTTTCATTTTAGGGTTTACTCCAAAAATAAAATTAAATAAAGATTAAATAAATTTTAGTTTCTAAAATTTTGAAATTAAAATTTTCTAATTATGATTAATCTTCTAATTACTTTATACAGGAACATTAGGGTTTAATATCATATAATTATCATTAACATTGCTAAAATAGCAATTAGGGTTTACGATTTTGATAATTAGGGTTACCAATTTATAATTAGGTTTTAAATTTATAATTAGGGTCTCCTAATTAGCACAACACGAAGTAACACATAACACATATCATATAACACATATATTAAATAATCTTAAATTTCTCATTTAAATTGATAAATAGGGTTAGATCAATTAATGCTAGGGTTTGATCAATATGCCATAATTGACCAACCATCAACAGTACGAAAATACAGTACATATTCATAGCACTAAAAAATCAAAATATAATTAATATTATATTATTATTCTCATACCTTGACAATAATCCAAAATTAGGGTTTAGATTCCATATCTGATTTATTCTTCATATTTAACCTTATTAATTAAGGTAAAATAATTAACTTAATTGCATGTACTAAAAATTCATATAATAAAATAATTATTCTAAGAATGTACTTTATAAAATCAATAATTCAAAAATAAAATTATTTGTAAACATTTATGTAATAAATATATTTTTATTTACCACATAAATACACACACACACACACACACACATATATATATATATATATATATATATATATATATATATATATATATATATATATTATCTTGTACAAATCCTCATCCTTAATATATAAAAAAAAATTATACGCAAAATTTCTTATTTATTTATGTAGAAAATATCGGGTTGTTACACAAAAGATAGAAATTCCATAATAAAATTCAGATCAATATTTCGGCATAATGATATTGAAGGAAACAATATCATTTACGAAGAAAATAACATCTCTTACCTCAAAATAACAGTACTTCTGATCGAAATATCGAATGTAAAGCCGAAGGAAACTTGCACTGAATAGTAACTCTCAAAGTATCTAAATACTCACAAAAATATGCTCGATAATATAGAGAGAGAAAACTTATGTTTCTGGTGTGATTTTCAATTCTAACATAAGCGCCAATTTATAGGAAAATGCTAGAATGTCAAAGTAGACTAAATAATAAAATAATATTTTTTTTTCTTTTCTTTTCTACGCATGCCATTTTGGAAAGCCATCAGCCCATCACATTTGAAAAAAATTTCCAGCACATGTTTTCATAAAAAACAAAAGTGGGTCCCACCCATAATTTTAATAAAAATATTTAATTTTCGAAACTTCAATAATTCATAATAAATAGCTATTTTTCAGAAGAATACGAATTTTATGTCCATTCCATAGGAAATCGAATTCTCTACAACTTTGTGGCTTTAAGTTTTTCCAAATTCCAAACAGAAAACGTCCGAAATTCATATACGGACGATTTTTAATACCTCCATTCTAACAAAATACTGATAAAGCACATCAGCATTAATTCCTTCATTTATAATCACTTGCTTATTTTGCAAAATTTGCACATTTCACCCATAACCAAAGTATTATATCAAATTAACACCTTATTATTCAAAATAATAATTAGAGGAAATTTGATTTTTATTTATAAAAAAGTTGGGGTCTTACATAAAACCCTCTTTTGTATATCAAAGGGTAGTCTTTTGTAAATCCCAATTTTTGGGAAGCAATGACAGGAAAGTAATGTAATCAGCTTAGGTTGTGTAATGTTGAATGATGTAGTATTATACTACAAGAAGCAAATAAATATAAACCTTTTATGGAACATGTTGTGCAATAAGTATGAGTTATTGTTTAATTATGAATAATAGCTAACTAACAAGAGCGAAATAATAATGAAGTGTTATTTACTTTAACAGAAAGATGCCGCCAAGAAGAAGACAAAAAAATCAAGAAGCGAATGTGAATCAACTGGAAGGGGGACCGGTTAATCTAATGTAAGAGTTCGTTAATTTATTAATGGCAGCCTTTAACCAGAATATGGTGAATGTACCCTTAAATCTTATGGTAGTACGAGCTGCTACGTTTAAGGATTTTAAAAGTGTCGGTCCGCCGAAGTTCAAAGGAACTACAGACCCCATAGAAGCCCAGACTTGGGTGAAAAAAAATAGAGAAGACATTTGTTATTGCAAATGTCGATGAGGGCCAAAAGGTTGCTTTTGCTACCTATATGATGAAGGGAGAGGCCAACTTCTGGTGGGAGGCAATCCATGTAATGCTCGAGAAAATTGGATCTTTAATGAATTAAATTTTTATTTGATTATGTGGATTAAATGAATTTAATTGATTATTTATGTGAACAAGCTATTTGAAGGTCGTTCTATGACCTAGAATGTGCGAATGTGGTTAGTATTCTGGCTATGTGCTAGGATTAATTATTTTAAATTTCTAAGACGAAAATAAATATTTTTCAAGAAATTTTCGTAAAAACACTATTCATACGTTTCTGCTCGGCAATTGAGTTTAAATTTCTGAGAAACGTATAATGATAGAATTCTAAGACGAGATATAATATCCAATAATATTTCAGTTATGGCAAACGAAGTTTTCGCCTACGGACTTAAAACCTAAGGGTTAGTGAAAGTGATTTTCGAGAAGAAAATGTAATGCGCAAAATGATTAGGATTCTTATACGTACGATATACGAGTATGACACTAGTTAGAATACGAGTATAGTATGAAGAATATTTTGATGTATAATACGAATATCATATGAATACTAAACGAAGAGAATACGTGAGTTATACGTGTAGAATACGATTAGTCTTAATGGACTTTGAGATTAGGGACTTTGTTGAATCCAATTGAACTTGGATTATATGAAGCCCAATGAATTGTGTAGATAAGCCCAAGTTAAGGCCCAATGTTAAGTTCAATCAAGCTCGATCTAAGAAACCAAACTGCGGATCGAACCAGCGGGTCACCGGATAGGTAAAACCCATGGGGCAACCCATGGGGAGACTCATGGGCATGTGGGGCGGCCACTTGGCCACCAAGTAAAGTGATTACTTGGCGGCTAAGTTGTTGTGGAGGAGGGAATAGTAAGGAGGTGGCCAATGGACCATTTTTCCCTCTATTTGAATTGCCTATAAAAGAAAATTTAGGTTGGTCATTTTATGTTTTATAAACTTTGTCCAATATATATTGGAGAGAGAAAGAGCTAGAAACAAGTAATCAAGTTACTTCAAAGGAAACCATACACGTTTAGTCAAGAACACGAAGAACAAAAAGGTAATATTTCGAAAACGTTAGTCTTCGATCTTTTCGATTAATTTTACGTAGATAATCATAGATTGGTGGAGCATGTCTCTTCCGGAGGGATAAAGATGGCTATTAAGGACTAAAGCATTGATAAGCCATGTTTAAGTAGAAATCGTAAGTGATTACGTAAGTGTAAACTGAAGAAAACCTTTGAACGTTAATTTGGTTGTTGATGGACAAATTGAAAACCATCATTGATAGGGTATGTGCATATTACTTGGTTAGGATGTAGATGATGAATTAATGAATTTGTTCCATTTGATTTGGCGTATAGAACACGAGTAATGAAGTTATGGTGAATTTTAAGAAATTAGATGTTTAACGTCGAAAACATAGAAATCTCGGATTGGTAGTCGAAAGTTGTCGTTTAACTTGGAAACTTTGGTTTTTAATGGAAACACGTGAGATAAGGTATTCAAGAGTCGTGGACTCAAGAATCGTCCAATTCTGACTTAGAACGAAGGAAACGAGTTATGAACGCTCATTAATGATAAACGAACGCTCGATAATGAACTAAAAGTTGAATTCAGAGTGAACAGATTCAAACATGCAAAATTGTTGCATGAACACTTAAATTACGTAATTTATGAGCTAATGGCTTTTGAACGAGCCAATTCAGATGTAAAACAAATAAGTTATGAGCCCGAAAAATTCGTAGAAAAACCAAATTGTCAAAACCAACTGAGGCTCAGGGGTGGCGCCACAGTGCCAAACCCAGTGTTAATGGTCACGCCGCAGCGCCGGCTCCGGGCTTTAGCCACTGTTAGTTGGCGCCGCAGCGCCAATGGTGTTCTAGAGTCTGGCGCCACAGCGCCAGTAGTGGGATTTTGTTGACTAAGTTAGTTTTCTAATTCCAATTGATTGTAAACCAATAATGGGATATGAATGTACTTAATGTACATGATAAAGACTTCTTTTAAATCACTTATGTAGTGATGATTTTAGGAATGTAAATGTTTTTAATAAAGATTAAACAAGAACATAAAGAGCAAGAAAGTAAATTGGATTCAACATTGGTACTTCACAAATGATGATCGAGTTTCGGTTAATAACGTAAGAATGTTAACAAGCCGTAATGAAGGATAATAAGTCGAATTGACATTTAGTAATAAAATAAATTCAAGTGAGACATAGAAGAGAAAGAAGTTAGTTAAAGCAATAAAGTTAGTTTGTTTGGTAGCTAATTACAATATGCTATGTGAATATATCATGTAGATTCTGTAAAGGCTGAGAACTGTTGAATATTATATTTGAATACGCTTGAAGGCAAGTTTTCTTAACACTTGTCTAACCTCCGTGTTAGTCAAGTTTTATGTGATTCATGTTCTGAAATGCATGAATTATTTTACGAAAGTGTTGATGCCAGTTTTAACTCGGCTAGACTATTATTAAGAGTTAGATTGATTTATTTACAAGTCTTTCGATATAGAACTATTAACTCTATCCTATGCCAAGTATTTGGTACGGATTCAAGGTAATGTTATTTATAAACAGACAAATATATTTTCATCGATTATTCGATGGGCACGCGAGGTTGCCAAAACTTAAACATAAATACATTTAACGGATGAGGGTTGATCAACATAGAGTACTATAGGCTTATCACCTAGAAGTGCTCGTAAAAAATATCGGATGTACAGCCATAGTGTCGGAATGTCCTTTTCATGTATGAAAACGAAACGAGTATGTTCATGGTCTTTCGACCGGTTCAGAATTCCTAAGCTATTATATATACTTTGGAATCGTTGTTATGAAATAAGAAGTGCTAGTCAATGTTTCATAGTACTTCATAGCTAATTGTTTAGTTACGGAATATAATCATATAATTCTCGATGTGGTATTTATATTATCCTTTGTTAGACTTGTTGAGCTAGTTATACTCACTTCTTGCTTGAATTATATGATCGCAACTAAGGCTGAATGAACTGAGGGTTGTAAGAAAGATAAAGGTAAGGCTAAGATGGATAGTTAATTATCCTGTAATAGACTAGTATGTTTGTATGTAATATACTTACGAATAACGAAGAATGTATTTAGTTTCTAAACCTGGGAAAGGATTTATTACTATTATAATAAGAATATAGTAAATACAATCATTTTGTTGTTGTTTCAATGGAATGACTGTATAAAGTGTAGTACCGTGTAGCACCATCTGTCGGGTTACAAGATACCCAGATTTGGGGGCGTCACAGGTTGGTATCAAAGCATTAGGTTATAAAACTTAAGGGGGGGGAAAGAACCTTAGGCTAATAACCTCGTGAAGGAAGTAAACTCGAGTCGAATGAGTTAATAAGGTATTGAAGAAAATCAGTTCCAAAAGATTTAAAAGATGAAAATTAACCCTAAATAAATTAAATGTGATTTGTGCTTATATTATTGTGTATTATGCACTAATCAGCATGTTATGTGTTATTGTAGATGTCTATTGATAGCTTGATGTATAGAGATATACATGTGGTGAGCGAAGAGTCCGTGAATAGAGTAGAGCCTGTACATATGCCTGTAGTGGAAGTACCATTAGTGATTCTAGAAGAATCAGAGCCAGAGGAGTATTTTTTTGAGGAGGACTATTCCGAGGAAACCATGGGATTGGCATCATACCTTGATATAATGATGGATGTGGAGGATGATATGGAGGTAACATCGGTTAATACGGTGATTCCTGCTCTAGAGCCAACACCTATAGATACAATTAGGGCATTGTATCTCTCGGTGCTTGACCGTAACGTGCAACTACACAATATTGTGTAGAACCAGAAGGAGGAGATTAGTGATCTCCATGAGGCCAAGGAGTCTACAGAATTAGACTTTGAGTCAGAGCATGATGAGAAGGTGCTCATGACCGATAAGACTAAGGATTATAAGAATAAGGTCGTAGAGTTTCGTAAGAAACTGGTTGAGAAAGGCCAGGCGATAGCACGGATGTCATATATCAATGACATGCGCATGAGGATTTCAAGCTGAAAGTAGCTTGTTATTCCATTGATTCGGGACATACTCGACATACTATAAGTTGGGATATTGTGTCGATTCTAGCGAATGAGAAACATGAGAATGCTGTTATGTTAAAGGGTAGTCTTTTTGTAAATCCCATTTTTTGTGGAAGTCAATCGCGGGATAGAAATGTAATAGCTTTTGGCTATGGAAAGCAAATTGTAAATAGTTTCGACTATAAAGAAGCATATGAATATAATGAAGTTTTTGTTAAATGTGCTTTGTTGTGTATGAGTTATTGGTTGGCAAATAATAATTAAGGAAGCAAATAAGTAATAATGAAACTTTATTTATTTAATCAGAAAATACCACCAAGAAGAAGACAACGTAATTAGGAGGCGGAATCACATAACGATAATCAAGGGGGTCAGGAAAACCCTGTACAAGAGTTCGTTAATTTATTAACGGTTGCATTTAACCAAATCGAGGGTAGAGCACCCGCGGGACCTAGGGTATGCAGAACGACTACCTTTAAGGAATTCAAAAGCGTAGGTCTGCCTGAGTTCAAAGGAACAACGGACCCAATAGAGGCCCAGACATGGGTAAAAGAAATAGAAAAGGCGTTTGTTATTATAAACGTAGCTGAGGCGCAAAAGACTTCTTTTGCGACTTACATGATGAAGGGGGAGCCAACTTCTGGTGGGAGGCTCACCAGGGCGGGGCTAGAACTGATGCGGTTACGTGGGAAAAGTTCAAGAAAGTGTTCTTCGAGAACTACTTTCCTACTAGCATGCAAGGGAGGATGGAGATTAAGTTCCTAGAACTTAAGCAAGGGGACATGATGGTTCCCCAGTACGCGGCCAAATTCAATGAATTGGCAAGGTTTACTCCACACCAAGTGGACACTGAAGAGAGGAAGGCTCGTAGGTTTGAGCAGGGCCTGAAACCCAAGCTTTATAGTAGGATTTCGGTATTCCTGAGTGCTTCATATGAGACCATTCTGGAAAAGACGATTATAGCAGAGGGTGGTAGTGAGGCGTTGACCCAATACCACAAAGAGAGGAATAATAAAAGTAAGGGAGAGGGAGGAACCAAGGCATAAGGTGCCAGTGGTAGTGACAGTATGCTAAAAAGGAAGAGTTTTAACTCCGGGAATACTAGGGTGAAACAAGGGGATCCTAAACGTAGGATGGAGGCATGCAAGACATGCAGAAAGACTCATTTGGGAGTTTGTCTGAAAGGAAAATCAATTTGTAATAACTGTAGGCAGGAGGGACATATATCATCCAACTGTCTTAATCCTAATCATGGTTGTTTTGTTTGTGGGTCGATGGACCACATGACAAGAAATTGCCTGAAGATGGGGTCTGAGGGTAGTAAGGGTTCTGGTAGTGGTAAGTTAGCCATTACCGGACCAACACCATCGTTGGGTAGACCATCAGCCCGAACTTTTAATATGATTGTCCAAGATGTGGTTGCATCAGCGGATGTAGTAGCAGGTATCATTCCAGTCAACGAAATAAATGCTTATGTGTTATTTGAATCGGGTGTTACTTGTTTTTTATAGCATATGGATTTGTTAAGCATTAGGTTTAAACCCTAAAAAGCAAGAAATACCTTTCACTAGTACAAAACAATAAATAGACAACACTTAAACAACAACGTTTTTATAAAAAACGTTGTGGTATTTTTTTTCACAACATTTTTTAACAAAACGTTGTAGATACATATAAAAAAATGTTATCTATTTATAAAGGAAATTTTTGGTTTTAAATAGATAACTTTTTTTAAAAAAACGTTATCTATGTAAAAACACGGAGAAAAAAAGAACACACGGAACTTAAAATTTGAAATTAAAAGGACTTTATCTTTTCCTTCCAGTACTTTCCCTTCTTTGCCCAACTATGTCTCTCTCATTTCACCAGTACATCTCATTCTCCTCCCTCTCGACTCCCCCTAACCCTAGAAATAGTGGCGGAGTAGTGGTGCATCACATCTCATCTCATTCACCAGTACGTTCTCTTTCCTAGGGTTATTCTCTCTCTTTAAAACAGTTGACGATGGTGTAGGAGGTTGTTAATAACGGCGAGTCACAGAACGGAAAGTCCAAGGTGGTGACATTCTCGGCGTTAAAGCCTCAGCTGTTCGTCGAGGCTCTGAAAGCAAGTGACGCCGTACTATTCTAAAAGGAAGCGTTTGGAGCCGAGAAGGTGAACTGCGTCACTCATCCCAAAAGGAAGGCACCGCACTTTCTCTCTCTCTGAAAACCCTTGTTAGCGTACTTTATAATCGAAGCTTCTTCAATGGCGAATAGCAATTTACCTCAAAGAATTATCAAAGTAAGTCACTCGATCTTCCTCTTCTCCTATTTCTCGATCCCTTCCCCAATTCATTTTGATTTAATTTCTTCGTCCTTGTTTAGAATTGTTTATAATCAAATTCATTATCTGGAGATTGTTTATAATCAAATTCATTATCTGGGTTGGCTGATACTTCACTTCAATAAGCCTATTTAGTAAGTTATATGGGGTTTTACTTCTTTTGTGTGTCTGTGAATTTGATTTTAATTTTAGATGTGGGTCTTTTGATTTATTGTTCTTTATTATATTTTCATATAGATGGTTGTTTCTTAAGGTTGAATTCTAAAAGGATTTGCAAAAGTAAAATTCTTTTATGAAGAAAATATTGCATAATTGAACCCTTTGATCACATGCTTGAGTTTCTGAAAGTGGTGGGGTTACTGGATATCTGGTTCTATGGTGAATTGTCTGGAGGGATTGCTGAAATTTTGACTTGAAATTAATTTCATTTTTCGAACTGCAAAATTGAATTGGATTGGAATGTTTCTGTTATTTGTTAGTAGAATGAGTTGAAAACAAGAATGCATCAATTATGGGTATGAAAATTATGATGTATTTCTACTATACAATTAATTAAAACAACTATTTTAATTATGGTGTTGTAGTGTTATTCGTTTTGATTAATTCTGATTTACTGCTATATATATATATATATATATATATATATATATATATATATATATATATATATATATATCAACATTTTAGGGAAGTTAATCATAACCAAAAACCATAGTCGCTCTTAGAGAGAGATTAGAGAGAAATTTTAAAAATCCTAATCCTTGGTGGCTAATACCGCAGTTCTCTTAATTGTAGATCGTGCGACAATTCGCGGGGCGTTCGTGTGGATACTGTAGAGGCGCGGTTCTGTTGGACTGCATAAGGGATTCGAAGCCGTTTTAGAACTCTTTCATAATCGGTATAATATCTAAACCACTGAATTAATTTCTGTTTCGCATGGATCCTGTTTTTGGGTTTCGAAAATTGCTTTGATTACTTTATATTTTTGCTGCATTTTTGTGCCGAAAACCCAACAGTTGGCTCCCACTGTACTTTCACCCGTTTGCACAACCGGGCGATAAGTGATGGATGCGGCAGTCCCCCTAAGGTAGCGCTCTTTATAGCCTTTCGAATAGACTCTTGAATGAGAAACCCAATGTCAACCTTCAGTCCCATAACAATAGCAAACAACAGGATGGCTTGCTTTTTTGTAACATCACTATGGTAGCAGGTAGGCATCATATTGGTACAGATGAAACTGTACCATGTCTTGCCATAGCAACTGAGCGTTTGGTGTGGGAAACTAGTCTTTTCTCTTGTATATTCATTTGTTACCCAGGTTGTCCCGTGCTTTTAAAGCCGCTTAATGATATCTTCCAGGTCATAACTACGAAGCACGGGCTCCAAGTAGTCCTTGCCATCATAGTTGGGGGACGTGAATAGAGAGTAGATGGTCTGACTGTCCAATGCCACCGTCTGCCACCAAACTTGAACTGTCGCAGGTCCCTCAGCATTTGCATTAGCATAGAATTCACGCACCACCAAAATAATAGTCGATTCAGGCTGCTTAGTAAAGTGGACCCACTTTTTCTTAACTATAATCACCATCATTTGACCATCCATCTTGTCATCAGGCCATAACCCACTCTCAGGCACTAAACTTCTTTTGGCGAATGTTTGGTTGAACTTCTTCCATGCCTCTTCACTGATAAACTTGGTGTTATCCCATCTAGGCGACGCATAAGAGGAACCGCCAATGCTAAGTCTTTGACGCTTGGATGTCATGTCGAAAATTTCAAAAAACTCTTTGCACAATACAGAAAACCTGGCCAAAATGTTACCCAAGACAAGACACAACAAATGAACTGCAATCCAATGTTAAACTATATGCCAATTAGGTCTAAACGAAACCAAGCTAGAAATTTTCCCAACTGAAAACCACAATAATCTAAACTACATCAACTATGCCAAACTTGCAGACTCATGCCAAGCTAAATCAAACTAAAACTAAGTCAAAACTCATTGGGGCAATTCGTCGAGCACCCTTCGTGCATTGCCTTGAACCAAGCTGCCTAGCTTCTATATTAGGTGCCTCAAACCTAAGAATTTCTCAAAGCAAGGGAATACAACTAAAATAGTAGCCAAAAATATTTCAAGACGAACTCTAAGCAATGACTAAAACCACAGCAAATGAAAACTTCAAATTCCTTAAGAAAGAAATGAAAACCCAATACCTGGAAGAAGAAGAACCCTAGAATTCGAAGACTTATAGTGATGAATCCATTTTGAAGGCACAAATTGAGACTTAGAAGAGGACTAAGATGAGCTAGGGCAAGTGGGTTTTCGATTGGGGAGGTTTTGGGGGAGTTTTGGCTGTAAAGAGAGGAATTTGGGTTGTGTCTACCAAGTGAAAGCCTGACTTAAACAACAAAAATTCGCTACTGGCCCTGCAGTGCCAATAATCCTTCAGTATTCTATGTTGCAGCTCTGGCAAGAAATTTTGATTTTGAACTGAGCGCTACAGCGCTTGGCGAAGGCCAAATAGTGGCGTTGCAGCGTTAGTTTCTAGTGAGTTGAGGAAAATCAGGTGTTGTAGCGCTGTCTGCCAAGCGTTTAGAGGCCCTGCAGTGCTTACTTTGACAGCTACTTTTTACCTTAGGCATTGCAGCGCTGCCTTAAGGTTAAACAGTGGTGCTGCAGCGCTTGTCCTGCATCAGTGAAAAAAATGTTTAGCTATTTCTATGCAGCCAAGACCAAAGCACAAAGCATATATATTTAAAACAAAACTTAATAAAACTAACTAACAGTTAAAACCTAAAAAGTTACATATACTAAAACTTTTATAAAACTCACTAACTACAAAAGACTGAAAATTCAAAACTAATATACTAGGAACCTAGAATTCATCATGAACAACAAGAATGCCAAAACTAAACTTCTAAATGAACCTAAGTATCTTAACAAATGTTATGCCAAAATGACAAGCACATAACTATAACAAGGTTGACACTGTGTTCAAAAATATATATTATACCAAAATGAACAATATTACTATAACACTACCAAAATATAAAGCATACATATACCGAGGCATATCAACAAGCTATAATTAACACATTGTTATACAAACGCAATCCTAATATCATGCAAACCTAATACGCTCATACTAAACTACTATATTTTATGCAAATTTACAATTAGCCTAAGGAAAGCAAAAGGATACTAAAATGGGGTTGCCTCCCCCATTGAGCGCTTGTTTTAAAGTCGTCAGCTTGACTATGTCTCTACGGCTCACACCGGGTCCCCAAGGTTAATGGTTGACTTTTGACGGTCGACGTCGCCGCCCCAGTAATGCTTAAGATGTTGTCCATTTACTTTGAATGTTCTAGTAAAAAGTGGGTCTTTAACCTCAAAAGCACCATGCGAATAAACTTTAGCAATTTTGAAGGGCTCGGACCATCTGGACTTCAGTTTCCCAAGGAAAAGCTTCAGTCTCGAGTTGTAAAGAAGCACAGCTTGCCCCTCTTCAAATCTTCACTCAATTACTTTCTTATCATTCCATCTTTTGGTATATTCTTTATATAGTTTGGCATTTTTGTAGGATTGAAGTCGGAACTCGTCCATCTCATTCAGTTGAAGGAGTCTCTTCTCACCAGCAGCATGTAAATCAAAATTTAGGTGTTTAATAGCCCAATAGGCTCTATGTTCAAGTTCCACCGGTAGATGGCAAGCATTTTCATAGATGAGGCAATACGTAGAAATTCTATTTAGCGTTTTATATGTCGTTTGGTACACCTATAGCGCATCATTCAGTCTTGTTGACCAATCCTTTCTAATAGGGTTAATAGTCTTTTCCAAGATGCTCTTTACCTCTTTGTTTGATACCTCTGTTTGGCCGCTTGTCTGTGGATGCTATGTCGTGGAAATCTTATGAGTGACTCCATATTTAGCGAGAAGGGCTGCAAAATATTTATTGCAGAACTACGGCCCTTCATCGCTAATAATTGCACGTGGTGTCCCAAATCGTGTGAAAATTTTCTTTTGTAGGAATCGAAGGACTACTTTTGCATCATTTGTTGGTAGCGCAACAAATTCAACCCATTTGGACATATAGTCCACTGCCACCAGAATATACAGATTGCTAAATGATGATGGGAATGGGTCCATGAAGTCAATACCTCAAACGTCGAAGATTTCGACTTCCAAATGGTTGTTGAGGGGAATTTCATGCCTTCTAGAGATATTGCCAACTCGTTGGCATCTGTCACATTTTAGCACAAAATCATAAGCATCATTAAATAGAGTGGGCCAGTAAAAACCTGACTGTAGCACCTTTGTTGTCGTTCTTTATCCACCAAAATAACCCTCATACTGAGATGAGTGGCAATGATGAAGAACACTATCCAGTTCTTCCTTAGGAAGACACCTTCTTAGAATCTGATCAGCACATTGCCTAAATAAATACGGCCCATTCCACACATAGAATTTGACGTCCTTCTAAGACTTTCTCTTTTGCTGATAGCTTAAGACCGGAGGGTACTCACCACTCACAATAAAATTGGCATAATTAGCATACCAAGGCATTTCAGTCTGAATAGCAAGAAGTTGCTCATCAGGGAAGAACTCATTAATCATATTTTCAGCTTGATCCGTATTCTCCATCCTCAAGAGATGATCTGCCACTTGATTCTTAGTCCCTTTTCTTATCACGGATCTCTAAGTCACATTCCTGTAAAGAAGAACTCATCTGATCAAATGCAGTTTATCATTCTTCTTAGAAATAAGATAATTGGTGGTTGAATGATCTATGTATAATATGACTTTTGCGCCGATGAGTTAGGACCTAAATTTCTTGAAGGCATATACTACTGCCAACAGCTCTTTCTCAATGGTAGTGTAATTAAGTTGGGCATCTGTTAGAGTTTTGCTGGCGTAGTATATTGTGTGAAAATCCTTATCCTTCTGTTATCCCAAAACTACCCCGATAGCATAATCACTGGCATCAGACATTAGTTTAAACGACAATTCCTAGTCAGGGGTAACCACAACGGGTGATGTAATGAGTCTATGATTAAGCAATTTAAATGCTTTGGTAAACCTGAAAGGCACATATTTCTCAAGAAGGCTATATAGGGACTTGGTGATTTTTGAGAAATCCTTTATAAATCGCCGATAAAAGTCGGTTTGCCCTAAGAAACTCCGAACTCCTTTCACAGTAGATGGAGGTGGAAGTTTTTTGATAACATCAATTTTTTCCTTATCCACCTCGATTTTGTTGGTAGATATTCTGTGTCCCAAGATGATGCCTTCCTGGACCATGAAGTGCATTTTTCCTAGTTCAACACTAAGTTAGTGTCCACATATCTCTTGAGCACAAGATCCAAATTTTTTAAACATGAGGCATAAGAATTCCCGAACATCAAAAAGTTATCCATGAACACTTCAAGTGTATGTTCTACCATATCGGAGAAAATGGACATCATGCACCGTTGAAATGTAGTTGGTGCATTACATAACCCGAATGACATCCGCCGAAAGGAAAAAGTTCCATAAGAGCAAGTGAATGTTGTTTTCTCCTGATCTTTAGGAGCAATAGCTATCTAGTTGTACTCGGAGTATCCATCTAAAAGACAGTAAAATTTATGCCATTCGAGTCTATCTAGCATCTGATCAATAAAAAGTAGAGGAAAATAATCCTTTCGAGTATCTTTATTAAGTTTTATGTAGTCCATACATACTTGCCACCCTGTCACTGTTCTTGTAGGAATCAACTCGTTGTTCTCATTGGTGACAACAGTCATGCCCCCTTTTTTCGGGACACATTGGATAGTGTTTACCCGTGCACTATCAGAAATTGGGTAAATTATGTCAGCATCAAGCCATTTGAGTATATCATTTTTCACTACCTCTTTCATGATAAGATTAAGTCTGCATTGATGTTTGGTGGTAGGCTTTGCATCATCCTCCATGAGAATTTTGTGCATGCAGATGGATGGACTGATTCCTTTAATGTCGGCCAATGTCTAGCCCAAAGCAGTTTTATTATTCTTCAAAACCTGTAATAATTCACCTTCCTGAACTTCACTCAACAATGCAGAAATAACTACATGCAGAGTTGATGATTCTCCCAGATAAGCATAACACAGATGGCTTGGTAAAGGTTTGAACTCCAAAATGGGCGATTGCTCCTTGGATGTAGATTCTGGTCTAGTTAATGGTTCAACATATTGTTTTGAGTTAGTGACCCATGGGTATTCATTTAACATTTTCATATACTCAAGCTGGGTAGGATCTTCCACAACACTAACACCAGTCAAAGTCGCCTCAATCAAATCAGGAATGAAATTTTCTGAGAATACTTCATCCACCACTTTGTTAATCATATCGACCCTAAAGAAATCTTCAGAGTTACTGGGGCATTAAAATTCACCTCCTAGTCTTGAACTCTCATTGTGAGTTGATGAGTGTATTCTATATACACAAATTAGGTACCTTTAAGTTTGTTAATTTGTAAATCCTAAGCTAGTTTGTTTGGTTTTTATGTGTTTTTATCGTATTGTTGTGTAATGTGGCTTTTAATTGCTTTTAAGTATTTTTGTATTAGTTTTATGTGTTTTTACTTTGCTTTATAGGAATTGGATGGAATGTCATTTGGGTCGGTGGTTGGAATCGCCAAATTCGCATTTTCGGTTTGCCATTGACATAGAAGTCATGTAAATCCAAGTTTAGGCCATGATCTTGCCATTATCTGCCAAAACTTCAAGAATAAAAGTTGTAGATCAACGTCTCCTCTTTTTAGATCATCTTGAATCAACTCAATCGGAGTTTGGATGCGAGAGTTATGGCTATTTTCCCAACAGTGTCAAATCTAGAAACTATCAATTATTATTTGCATAGCAGTCACTTCAACGCCAATATTAGAATTCCTCCATCCATTATTTCGAAGAACTTAAAGAATGAAAGTTGTAGATCCATGTCTCCTCTTTCCGGATCATCTTGAATCATCTAAATCGGAGTTCGTATGAAGAAGTAATGGTTATTTTCCCTTGCTAGTGTATTTCCAGCGCTACAGTGCCCCAAAGCAGTTGCTCAGCCCCTTTTAAGCGCCGCAGCACCTCGTTCAAGCCAAATCAAGGCGCTACAGCGCCAGACACAAATTTGTGACAGATTTCAGCTATTAAATACTCAACCTAATGACCCAATGAATTTTTCTTTCATTCTAACTTGTAACCTAGAGGGACAAAAGAGAGAGGAGGTGGAAGAGCTTGGAGAAGGAAGGCCATGGCCTTGGGCCATGTTTGTTCAACAAGATTAGAAATGCTTCAATGGTGGGCTTCATCTAGAAATCAAGGGTGGGCCATTCCTTTTCTTTCTTCTTCCTCTAGCGGCTAGAACTCTTGCTTGGGGATCTAGTGCACAAACACTTGTAACACCAATGGAGGCAAGGAATTGAATTAAGTTTCTAACTTTTCCTTGATACTTGTATTATCCATAAGTGATTACCTAATATTTGGAATAGTTAGATTTATTTGTTATGAATTAAACTTCTAATTTGCTTTCCTTTTGATTGGTGTCATACGAATTGGTTCTTTACATTTCGTGCTTAATGTTTAATTGCTAAGGAATTGGTAATTAGTTTGGTAATCTATTTGAAATTGGAAATTGAATTGCGAATTTAGACCAAAAATATAAGGGCATGTGATTATGTTATGCATAATTTATGTATTGTCAATTCATAGTGGCCGCCATGATCATAAGGAGAGTTAAGAGATTTGAACAAAGTGATGCACGCCAAGTGTTTGACAAAATGCTTGTGTGTGGATATTGTGCTCTTAGCTCTTTATCTATCTATCTATGTTTTGTTTTTCTGTTATTTTAATTAATTGTAATCATAATTTATCATTTTAATCAACTATTTAAATAAGACTGAGGCGATATAAAGTTAGTACTTGGTTAATCATTAGAGATAATTCCTCGTGGGTTCGACAACTCTCTTGTCATTATATTACTTGTTAACCGCCTATACGTGCGCGTGTTTATCGGTTGTAAAATCAACCAACAAGTTTTTGGTGCCGTTGCCGGGGAATTATTATTCTAATATTATCTAATATTGATTTCAATCAATTTAGTCATAATTTGAATATATATTTATCTTTTATTTATTTGATATTTGTTTGCGCGTGTTTACCGATCATGATAAATAGGTCGACAAGACTGTATGTAAATGCGGCTCTTGTACAAGACTTGGCGTAGGCTGGGGCCGTACAGTTCTTCTTATTGTTATCAATTGTGAGATTGGATTGACAAGATTGTAAGTAAATGCATTGCTTTTGTGCAAGAATCAACGTGACTGTTGGATCTTTACAGTCTAATTTTGCATGACACGTTTTTATTAAACTTGTATTTTTGTTTTAAATAAAGTCAGGTTGAAGACTATAAAACAAGCACTTATTGGGAGGCAACCCAAGTTATAAAATTTTGAGTTAGTTAATCTAAGAAACCAAATAGCTATAAGCATGATTCACCAACGAATCGCCAAGCAAAGCAAGGGGCAAGGCATGTTAAGGTACAAATTAAGGTCAAAGAGAAGGCGCGAGCTATTGCTTGAATTTTGTTGGTGATTTTGAATTGGAATGGCTTCAAAATGACTTACAGTTGTGAGGATGATGTCGATGACGATTGGTATAGCCTCAGGGAAGTCCTCAGTTTTAAGTTTATCTAACTTTATATTGAGGATAATGTTTGTCTTAAGCTTGGAGGTCCTCATGATATGCTTGGTACTTGAGTTAGTATTATGTTATTATGTCAGTTATTTTGATGTTGTTATGTTTAGTTGTGCATATTAGTTAAAAATTTGAAAATTGTCCATTTTATGTTATATCTTAGCAAATAGTAGTCGACGTTTATAGAAGGTGACAACTGATAGATGATCATGGAAGTCCTTTACATTGAATTCTTTTATTACGTTTAGTAAGGACATTGTCAGCTTCAAGTTTAAGGGTCTTCTGTATTTTGTTTTGATATGTTTTGTTTTATTGTGTTTTTTTGTGTGGGTTTAATTGCATTTCTAGTATAGTTTGTGTCTCTTGAGCGTTGATTTAATTTGAATTGAGATATAATATATGATCAGGTAAATGATTGTTAAGGTTATAACTAATGAAAAATGGATAAATATTGCTTAGTTTGGGTAATTGAATTATTGTTGGTTATTGCTTTTCTTGTGACTCCAACTTTTGAGCACACATCCATTTGTAATGAACTAGTTGTATACTTAGAGAAGACTTATATGATCGAATGTTTGTGGGAGATATCAATAAGCTCTAGAACTCGCTTAAACATCACTCGAAGCAATATACTTAAGTTTGATTATTTGGTCGTGTGATGGGTTGTGATAGAGCATAAAACGCACTCACTCATAAACACATACTTAGAGGAGATAGAGCATAAAGCGCACTCACCTATAAAAAAAGAAGAAAGAAATAAAAATATATCAAAAATCTTACGGTGGGTTGAGATGGAGCGTAAAACGCACTGACCCATTAAAGCGGACTTATGGTAAGATGGAGCATAAAATGCACTCACCTAAGAGTCATTTGATCTCAAATTTTTGGAATGTTTGATTTGTCTACAATTGCGATGAGTGATGTGTTAAGCATGTAGTTTTTGAAGTTTATTTCTTTCATAAGGTAATATGGTTGCATAAGCCAATCCAAGCTATAATTGGTTTAGTGAAAATGGATATACACACACACGAAAAGGATCTAAAGCAAGGTATGACTAACAAGCAAGTTGAAATCCTAGACGTTGTGACATTTTAAAAGTTTTCTAGAGTTATCATGTTTTGATATCTTTAAGGTCGTTGTTCAAACTTATTGAATGATTGCTAAAGTGGTTGATTGTTAGAATTTATTTTTATAGTTTTTGTTCTTAGTGTTTTCCTTGAAGATAAACTAATATTCAAGTTTGTGGGTAATTGATGAGTGTATTCTATATACACAAATTAGGTACCTCTAAGTTTGTTAATTTGTAAATCCTAAGCTAGTTTATTTTGTTTTTATGTGTTTTTATTGTATTGTAGTGTAATGTGGCTTTTAATTTCTTTGAAGTGTTTTTTTATTAGTTTTATGTGTTTTTACTTTATTTTATAGGAATTGGATGGAATGTCATTTGGGTCGATGGTTGAAATCGCCAAATTTGCATTTTCGGTTTGCCATTGACATAGCAGTCCTGTGAAGCCCTATTTTGGCCATGCTCCGTCCATTATCTGTCAAAACTTTAAGAATGAAAGTTGTATATTAATGTCTCCTCTTTATGGATCATCTTGAATCGCCTCAATCGGAGTTTGGATGCGAGAATTATAGCCATTTTCCCAACAGGTGTCAAATCTAGAAACTACCGATTGCCATTTTTATAGCAGTCACTTCAAGGCCAATTGGAGCATTCCTCCAGCCATTATTTCAAAGAAATCAAAGAATGAAAGTTGTATATATGTGTTTTCTCTTTTCGGATCATCTGGAATCATCCAAATCGAAGTTTATATGAAGAAGTAATGGTCATTTTCCCAACAGATGTCAAAGCAGAAAATTACCTGGCGTTGCGGCGCCCCTTGCTAGTTTATTTCCGGCGCTGCAGCGCCACAAAGCAGTAGCTCAGCCCCTTTTACACGTCACGGCTCCCCGTTCAATCCAAATCAAGGCGCTATAGCGCCAGGCACGAATTTTTGACAGATTTCAGCTATTAAATACTCAACTAATGACCCAATGACTTTTTCTTTCATTCTAACTTATAACCTAGAGGGAGAAAAGAGAGAGGAGGTGGAAGAGCTTGGAGAAGGAAGGCCATGGCCTTGGGCCGTGGTTGTTCAACAAGATTGGAAATGCTTCAATGGTCGGCTTCATCTAGAAACCAAGGGTGGGCCATTCCTTTTCTTTCTTCTTCCTCTAGCGGCTAGAACTCATGCTTGGGGATCTTGTGCACAAGCACTTGTAACACCACTGGAGGCGAGGAATTGAATTAAGTTTCTAACTTTTCTTTGATATTATTATTATCCATGAGTGATTACCTAATATTTGGAATAGTTAGATTTATTTGTTATGAATTAAACTTCTAATTTGCTTTCCTTTTGATTGGTGTCGTACGAAATGGTTCTTTACATTTCGTGCTTAATATTTAATTGCTAAGGAATTGGTAATTAGTTTGGTAATCTATTTGAAATTGGAAATTGAATTGCGAATTTAGACCAAAAATATAAGGGCATGTGATTATGTTATGCATAATTTATGTATTGTCAATTCATAGTGGCCGCCATGATCATAAGGAGAGTTAAGAGATTTGAACAAAGTGATGCACGCCAAGTGTTTGACAAAATGCTTGTGTGTGGATATTGTGTTCTTAGCTCTTTATCTATCTATCTATGTTTTGTTTTTTTGTTATTTTAATTAATTGTAATCATAATTTATCGTTTTAATCAATTGTTTAAATAAGACTGAGGCGATATAAAGTTTGTACTTGGTTAATCATTAGAGATAATTCCTCGTGGGTTTGACAACTCTCTTATTATTATATTACTTGTTGACCGCGTATACTTGCGCGTGTTTATAAGTTGTAAAATCAACCAACAAGTTTTTGGCGTCGTTGCCGGGGAATTATTTTTCAAATATTGTTTAATATTGATTTCCATCAATTTAGTCATAATTTGAATGTGTATTTATCTTTTATTTGTTTGATCTTTGTTTGCGCGTGTTTACCGATCGTGATAAATAGGTTGACAAAACTGTATGTAAATGCGACTCTTGTGCAAGACTTGGCGTAAGCTGGGGCCTTATAGTTCTATTTATTGTTATCATTTTTGAGATTAGATTGACAAGATTGTAATTAAATGTATTGCTCTTGTGCAAAACTCAGCGTGACTGTTGGATCCTTACAGTCCGATTTTGCATGACACATTTTTATTAAACTTGTATTTCTAATTTAAATAAAGTCAGGCTAAATACTATAAAACAACCGCTTATTGGGAGGCAACCCAAGTTATAAATTTTTGTGTTAGTTAATCTCAGATACCAAATAGCTATGAGCATGATTCACCAACGAATCGCCAAGCAAAGTAAGGGGCAAGGCATGTTAAGGCACAAGTTAAGGCCAAAGAGAAGGCGCAAGCTATTGCTTGAATTTTGTTGGTGCTTTTGAATTGGAATGGCTCCAAAATGACTTATAGTGGTGAGGATGCTGTCGATGACGATTAGTATAGCCTTAGGGAAGTCCTCAGTTTTCATTTTATCTAACTTTACATTGAGGACAATGTTTGTCTTAAATTTGGAGGTTCTCATGATATTCTTGGTACTTGAGTTAGTATTAAGTTATTATGTCTGTTATTTTGATGTTATTATGTTTAGTTGTGCATATTAGTTAAAAATTTGAAAATTTTCCATTTTATGTTATATCTTAGCAAATAGTAGACGTCGTTTGCAGAAGGCGACAACTGATAAATGATCACGGAAGTCCTTTACATTGAATTCTTTTATTGCGTTTAGTAAGGACATTGTCAGCTTCATGTTTGAGGGTCTTCTACGTTTTGTTTTGATATGTTTTGTTTTATTGTGTTTTTTTGTGTGCGTTTAATTGCATTTCTAGTATAGTTTGTGTCTCTTGAGCATTGATTTAATTTGAATTGAGCTATAATATATGATCAGGCAAATGATTGTTAAGATTATAACTAATGAAAAATGGATAAATATTGCTTAGTTTGGGTGATTGAATTATTGTTGGTTATTGCTTTGCTTATGACTCCTACTTTTGAGCACTCATCCATTTGTAATGAACTAGTTGTATACTTAGAGAAGACTTATATGACCGAATGCTTGTGGGAGATATCAATAAGCTCTAGAACTCGCTTAAACATCACTCGAAGCAATATACTTAAGTTTGATTAATTGGTCATGTGGTGGGTTAAGATGGAGCATAAAACGCACTCACTCATAAGCACATACTTAGGTGAGATAGAGCATAAAGTGCACTCACCTATAAAAAAAGAAGAAATAAATAAAAATATATCGAAAATCTTGCGGTGGGTTGAGATGGAGCGTAAAACGCACTCGCCCATAAAAGCGGACTAATGGTAAGATGGAGTATAAAATGCACTCACCTAAGAGTCCTTTGATCTCAAATTTTTGGAATGTTTGATTTGTCTACAATTGCGATGAGTGATGTGTTAAGCATGTAGTTTTTGAAGTTTATTTCTTTCATAAGGTAATATGGTTGCATAAGCCAATCCGAGCTATAATTGGTTTAGTGCAAATGTATACACACACACACGAAAGGGATCTAAAGAAAGGTATGACTAAAAAGTAAGTTGAAATCCTAGACGTTGTGACATTTTGAAAGTTTTCTAGAGTTATTATGTTTTGACATCTTTAAGGCCATTGTTCAAACTTATTGAATGATTGCTAAAGTAGTTGATTGTTAGAATTTATTTTTATAGTTTTTGTTCTTAGTGTTTTCCTTGAAGACAAACAAATATTCAAGTTTGGGGGTAATTGATGAGTGTATTCTATATACACAAATTAGGTACCTCGAAGTTTGTTAATTTGTAAATCCTAAGCTAGTTTGTTTAGTTTTTATGTGTTTTTATCGTGTTGTTGTGTAATGTGGCTTTTAATTGCTTTTAAGTGTTTTTGTATTAGTTTTATGTTTTTTTACTTTGATTTTTAGGAATTGGATGGAATGTCATTTGGGTCGATGGTTGGAATCGCCAAATTTGCATTTTCGGTTTGCCATTGACATAGCAGTCCCGTGAAACCCAGTTTTGGCCATGTTCCGGCCATTATCTATCAAAACTTCAAGAATGAAAGTTGTAGATCAACGTCTCCTCTTTACGGATCATCTTGAATCGCCTCAATCAGAGTTCGGATGCGTGAGTTATAGCCATTTTCCCAACGGGTGTCAAATTTGGAAACTACCGATTGCCATTTGCATAGCAGTCACTTCAAGGCCAATTGGAGCATTCCTCCAACCATTATTTCAAAGAAATCAAAGAATGAAAGTTGTATATATATGTCTGCTCTTTTCGGATCATCTTAAATCATCCAAATCGGGGATCGTATGAAGAAGTAATGGTAATTTTCCCAACAGATGTCAAAGTAGAAAATTACATGGCGTTGCGGCGCCCCTTGCTAGTATATTTCTGGCGCTGCAGCACCCCAAAGCTGTAGCTCAGCCCCTTTTAAGCGCCGTAGTGCCCCGTTCAAGCCAAATCAAGGCGCTGCAGTGCTAGGCACAAATTTTTGATAGATTTCAGCTATTAAATACTCAACCTAATGACCCAATGAATTTTTCTTTCATTCTAACTTGTAACCTAGAGGGAGAAAAGAGAGAGGAGGTGGAAGAGCTTGGAGAAGGGAGGTCATGGCCTGGGGCCATGGTTGTTCATCAAGATTGGAAATGCTTCAATGGTGGGCTTCATCTAGAATTCAAGGGTGGGCCATTCCTTTTCTTTCTTCTTCCTCTAGGGGCTAGAACTCATGCTTGGGGATCTAGTGGACAAACACTTGTAACACCAATGGAGGCAAGGAATTGAATTAAGTTTTTAACTTTTCTTTGATACTTGTATTATCCATTAGTGATTACCTAATATTTACAATAGTTTGATTTATTTGTTATGAATTAAACTTCTAATTTGCTTTCCTTTTGATTGGTGTCATAGGAATTGGTTATTTATATTTCGTGCTTAATGTTTAATTGCTAAGGAATTGGTAATTAGTTTGGTAATCTATTCAAAATTGGAAAATGAATTGTGGATTTAGACCAAAAATATAAGGGCATGTGATTATGTTATGCATAATTTATGTATTGTCAATTCATAGTGGCCGCCATGATCATAAAGAGAGTAAAGGGATTTGAATAAAGTGATGCACACCAAGTGTTTGATAAAATGCTTGTGTGTGGATATTGTGTTCTTAGCTCTTTATCTATCTATCTATGTTTTGTTTTTCTGTTATTTTGATTAATTGTAATCATAATTTATCATTTTAATCATCTGTTTAAATTAGACTGAGGTGATATAAAGTTAGTACTTGGTTAATCATTAGAGATAATTCCTCGTGAGTTCGATAACTCTCTTATCATTATATTACTTGTTGACCGCGTATAATTGCGCGTATTTATCGATTGTAAAATAAACCAACATGAGTTCCCCCTTCTGCACTCCTTTAAGTGTTCTTCCTGTAGATAGAAATGGTCTACCCAAAATAAAAGGGACCTCCCTGTCCTCCTCGAAGTCCAGAACAATGAAATCAGCATGGAAGATGAACTTGTCCACCTTGACAAGCACGTCTTCCACTATTCCCTTCGGATAAGTTAGGGAACTTTCAGCCAACTGCAATGTGACACTAGTAGGCTTGGCCTCATTTAACCTCAACTTCTTGTAGATAGACAGCGGCTTTAGATTAATGTAACTCCTAAATCACATAGGGCTTTTTCGATGAACTGGTCCCTGTTGATGCATGGAATAATAAAAATTCCAATGTCTTGAAGCTTAGGTGGAATCTTTTTCTGTTGAATAGCACTACACTCCTCTGTCAGTGTTATAGTCTCATAGTCCCCTAGTTTCCTCTTTTTGGACAAAATGTCCTTCATAAATTTCACATTACTGGGCATTTATTCCAGCGCCTCTATAAACAGAATATTAATATAAAGTTTCTTGAAAACTTCTAAGAACTTAGAAAATTACTTATCCTGATTTTGCTTCTGAAGGCGCTGGGGAAATGGTACAGGTTGTATTACATGACTAGGCTTATTATCAGTAGGAGATGGTATTATGGTTACCTTTGGCATATTCTCTTCTCCCCCAGACTTGTCACTATTGGGCTCAACACTGCTCTCCTCTACAATAACTTTCGGTTGAAATGTTGATGTTTCTCCTCCATTTTCATTCAATGCCTTGCCGCTCCAAAAAGTGACTTCTTTGCATTGCTCTTTGCCCTCCCTCTTGGGAATAACCTCAATGTCACTTGGCAAGGTGCCTTGGGGACGGTTATTAAGGGCAGTAGCCAACTGTCCCACTTGATTCTCTAAATTTTGGATGGAGACCTCCTGACTATTAATTTTAGTCTTGTTTTGAGCTATATATCTAGAGAGGAGATCTTCCAGGCTAGGCTTCCTTTCTTTTTGAGGAAGGGGCTGGTATGACCCTTGTGGAGGTTGATTTTGAGATTGAAATCCTGGAGTATTTGAATATATTGATATATGAGCAGAGGTTTGAGCTTGGTTGTTGTTATTGTTGTTCCACGAGAAATTTGGGTGATTTCTCAACACAAGATGGTAATGTGTGGGAACATTAGTGTTCTGCTACTGCCCGTAGTTGGAGACATATTGAACTAACTCAATGCTAATGGCGCACTGATCAGTCGGGTGGCTCCTGGCACACAATTCACACGGGACTGCCACACTTTGCACTTTTTGCACTCCCATGGCATCAATTTTCTAAGCTAGAGATGTGACTTGCGCAGTTAATGTTATCATAGCATCTACCTCATACACTCCTGCTACCTTCCGAGGTAATTGCCTATCAGATGGCTATTGATAATTATTTGAGGACATAGTTTCCAATAACTTATGGGCTTCATTATAATTCTTTACCATGAATGCTCATCCAGATGTTGCATTAATACTAGATCGGGTAGAACCTGATACCCCTTTGTAAAATGCTGATACTTGCAGCCAATCCGATAGGTTATGGTGTGGGCATTTTCTCAGCAAATCCTTATATTGCTCCCAAGCTTCATAAAGAGACTCGAGGTCCATTTGTGTGAAGGATAGGATGTCATGTCTGAGTTTTGCAGTCTTTTCGGGCAGGAAAAACTTTGACACAAATTTATGAACTAAGTAAATCCATGTAGTTATGGAGCCCGCTGGGAGTGAATGCAACCAACTCTTGGCCTTGTCCCAAAGAGTGAATGGAAACAATCTGAGCCTAATAGCATCATCGAAAACTCTATTACATTTGAAAGTGTTACAGATTTCCACGAAGTTGATCAAATGATCATTAGGGTCATCATTTTGCATCCCTCTAAATTGCACATTATTCTGGATCATTTGAATCGTGCCCGACTTAATTTCAAAGTTGGTTGCTTGAATTGTGGCCTTTGTATGCTTGCTTGAAGATCCGTGACGCGCGGCATAGCATAATCCCACAGAGATATTTGAATTTCCTCGGCCATAATAATGGATTTGGAATATCCCGAGCTCTTTCTCTTCTCATCCTTCGAAAATTTCTGTTAACCTCAGGATCAAGAGGTATTAAATTCCGATTCCTGCGAGGTAGCATACACAATCAAGAGCACCTGAGAAGAAAGTTTAAACAGAAAAATCAATTTAAATTAAGAGCATTTTGAATTACTATAAATATTGAAAAAAAAATAATACTAGCTCCCCGACAATGGCGCCAAAAACTTGTTGGTCGATTTAACAATCAAATAAACATGCGCAAGTATACGCGGTCAAATAAGTAATACATTAATAAGTTGAGTGTCGAACCCACAAGGAAATTGTACTAAGGCTATTCAAATACTAAAATTGTATCAATTCAATGTTATCCAAACAGTTGAGTAAATATGGTTTTTTTACAGCTATATGATTAAAACAGTAAATGGAGAGCAAGAGTTGTATCAAATATGACAAGCTAAAATCACAACTCTCCTAATGCTTCATCAAATCTCCTAACTCTCTAATTATCTAACGAATCATAAAAATGGTCAACCAAGAATACAGTGTATACATAAGCCTCTTCTGATGGTCAAATGCAAATCCCCTAGCTAAACAAATCACAATATTCCTATGGTAAAAATAATTAGACTAAGAGTCACTAAGATTTAATTCTCAATGGTCACACATGACAAATAGATATATTCCTTTTCTAGTATGCATGATTTGCGCTCATTTCCTTTGGAATGATCACAACAAGTGATATTATATGTAGGGTTAAGCATTAAAATCCATTTTCCAATATCAATCAATACTCATATCAATTGTAACGCCCGAGAATTTCGGATTTTTAATGGATTAAATTTTTATTTGATTATGTGAATTAAATGAATTTAATTGATGAATGATGTGAGTAAGATGTTTGAAGGTCGTTCTATGACCTAGAATATGCGGATGTAGTTAGTATTCTGGCTATGTGCTAAGATTAATTGTTTTGAATTATCAAGACAAAAATGAAGGATTTTCGAGAATTTTCCTGTAAAAATACTATTCATCCGATTTTGTTCGGAGCTTAGGTTTGGAATTCTGAGAAATATGTAATGATAGAATAGGAAGACGAGATGGAATATGTGATAATATTTCAGTTATGGCAAAAACAAAGTTTTTGCCTGCGAACTTAAAACCTAAGGGTTTGTGAAAGAGATTTCCGAAAGGGAAATGTAATGCGTATACTCATTTCAGTTATTTTATGTATGAGATACGAGTATTATACTAGTTCAAATATGAGTATGATATAAGAATAGTACGACGTATAATACAAAAATTTAATACGAATACCGTATGAGTACTAGACGAAGAGAATACGGGAGTTATACGCGTAGAATACGAGAAGTATTAATGGGGTACGATTTAAAGATTTTGCTATAATCTAATTGGACTTAGACTAATAGTAAGCCCAATGAATTCAGTAAGTAAGCCCAAGTCAAAGTCCAATAGTAATTAAAGACAAGCCCAATTCAAGAAATTAAACCGCGGGTCGAACCGACTGGTTACAGGGTCGGTAAAACCCATGGGCCAACCCATGGGATGATCCAAGAAGGAGTGGGCCGGCCACTTGATGGCCAAGTAAAGTGCAATACTTGATCACCAAGTACTTTACTTGGTGATAAAGTAGTGAATAGTAAGGAGGTGGGGTTTGGACAATTTTGCCCTCCAATTGATTTCCTATAAATATAAAGCTAGAGTTAGTTATTTTGTTGTCTTACAAAGCTTGTCCAACTATATTAAGAGAGAGAAAGAGCTAGAAACTTATAAACAATCTACTTCCAAGCAAACATTTAGACGTTTGTCAAGAACGTGAAGTACGTCAAAGGTAAATTCTCATAAACCGTAATCTTCATCTTTTTCGATTTTTTTTCTAGTAGAGAATCATAGATTGGTGGAGCATGTTTAGTGAGGAGGAATAACAATTTTATTAATGATCAAATCATTGATAAGTCATGACCAAATAGAAATCATAAGTGGTTACGTAAGTTAAAAACCTAAGAAATTTAGGAACGTGAACTTAGTTGTGATGAACGATTTGAAAACCGTCATAGCTACGGTATGTGCATATTGGTTGGTTAGGATGTAGATGATGAATCAATAGAGTGTTCCATTTGATTTGGATTATAGAACACGAGCAACGAAGTTATAGCGAATTTTGTAAAAATAGACGTTAAACGTCGAAATCGTAGATATCTCGGATTAGTGGTCAAAAGTTGTCGTGTGACTTCAAAACATTGGTTCCCAATGCCAACACATGAGATAAGGTAATTAAGAGTCGTGGACGCAAGAATCCTCGAATTCCGACTTATAACAAAGAAAACGAGTATTGAACGGTCGAAAACGTTAAACGAAAGCTCAAAAATGAACCAAAAGGTGAATTTCGTGTTAACGGATTCAAAAATGTGAAATTCTTATATGAACACATAGAGGGTGTAATTTGTTAGTTGTAGGCTTTCAAATGGGTCAATTCGGATGTAAAACGAAGAAGTTATGAAGCCGAGAAGTTCGTAGAAAAAGTTAACAGACAAAACCAAATGAGGCACAGGGGTGGCGCAGCAATGCCAAACCCATTAGTAATGGTCGCGCCGCAGTGTCGGCTCCAGGCTCAGGCTACTGTTAGTTGGCACCGCAGCGCTACTAATGTACTAGAGTCTGGCGCCGCAGCGCCAGTAGTAGAAAAATGTTGAACAAGTTAGGTTTTTGTTCTATTTGAATGTAGACCTAAGGTAAGACAATGAAGGTACTTAAGGTACATAATTAGACTGACCTTAAATCACTAATGAAGTGATAACGTTAGAAGATTTAGTATAGTTTAATAAGAATTAAACAAAGAATTCGAAAACGTAATAAGCGCACCGTGAATGATGTTCAACATTGGTAGTTCACCAATGATGATCGAATGTTGGTTAATAACGTAAGAACGTTAATAAGCCGTAACGGAGTATAAAAAGATGGATTGACTTTATTAAACGAAATAAATTCAAGTAAGACATAGAAGAGAAAGAAGTTGGTTAAAGCTATAAAGTTAGTTTGTTTGATAACTAATTACAGTGTACTATGTGAATATATCATGTAGATCCTGTAAGGACTGAGAATTGATTGAATTATATATTCGAAGATGCTTGAAGGCAAGTCTTTCTTAATGCTTGTCTAAACTCCGTGTTAGCCAAGTTTTCTATGATGCATGTGTTGAAATGCATGAATGTTTCTAAAGAAAGAGTCGATGCCTGATTTAACTCGGCTAGACTGGTATTGAAGAATGGATTGATTTGTTTACAAGTCTTTCATTATAGAACTGTTAACGCTATCTTATGCCAAGAATTTGGTACGGATGAGAAGGTAAGTTTGTCTATGTACAGACAAAAGTATTTTCATCGATTATTCGATAGGCACGCGAGGTTGTCAAATATTAAACGTAAATACGTTTAAGGGAAGAGTGTTGATCAACATAGAGTACAATAGGCTGATCACCTAGAAGTGCTCGTAAGTAAAGACGGATGGATGGCCTTAGTGCCGGATGTCCTTTTCAAGTATGAAAACAGAAAGAGTACGTTCATGGTCTTTTGACCGGTTCGAAATTCCTAAGCTATGATATATACTTTAGAATTGTTGATATGAAATGAGAAGTACTAGTCAAATGTTTCATAGTGCTTCATAGTTAATTGTTCAGTTATGGAAGATAATCATGTAATTCCTAATGTGATATTCATATGATTCTTTGTGTGAGACTTCCTGAGCTAGTTATGCTCATTCTTGCTTGAACCATATGTTTGCAGCTAAAGCCAAACGAGCTGAAAGTTCTTAGAGAGATAAAGGCAAGGCTAAGATGGACAGTTAAACATCCTGTAATAGAATAGTGTATTTGTATGTAATATACTTATGAAGAACAAAGAATGTATTCAGTTATGAACAGGGGAAAGATTTTTTTATTATTGTAATACAAAGATAGCTAATATAATCATTTTGTTGTTGTCTCAAGAGAATGATTGTATGAATTATAGTATCGTGGAGCACCATTTGTCGGGATGGAAGATACCCGGATTTGGGGGCGTCATAAGTTGGTATCAGAGCATTAGGTTATAAAACTTAAGGGGCGAAGAACCTTAGGCTAATAACCTCGTTAGGAAAGGAAAGGTCCGAAGAAAGTTAACTCGAGTCAAATGAGTTAATAAGGTTTTGAGGACACTCAGTACCGAAAGATTTAAAATATGGAAAGTAACCCTAAATGGATTAAATGTGATTTGTGCTTATATTATTGTGTATTATATACTAATCAAGTTATTATGTGTTATTGTAGATGTCAATCGATAGCTTGATGTATAGGGATATACATGTGATAAGCGAGGAGTCCGTGAACCGAGTAGAGCCAGTACCTATGTCTGTAGCGGATATACCTGTAGTGATTCTAAAAGAATCAAAACCCGAAGAGTATTTTTCAGAGGAGGATTATTCCGAGGAGGCGATGGGATTAGCATCATATCTGAATATGATGATAGATGTGGAGGATGATATGGAGGTAACATCGGTTAATACGGTGATTCCTGCCTTAGAGTCGACACCTACCAAGACGATGAGGGAAATGTACCTCTCAGTGCTTGACAGTAACGTGCAACTGCATATTATGGTGTAGCACCAGAAGGAAGAGATCAATGATCTCTTTGGGGCTAAGGAGTCTACAGAGTCAGACTATGAGATAGAGCATGATGAGAAGGTGCTCATGATTGACAAGGCTGGGGACTATAAGAACGAGGTTGTTAAACTTCGTAAGAAACTGGTTGATAAAGACCAGAAGATAGCACGAATGTCATATATAAATGACAGTGCGCACGAAGATTTCAAGCTTAAAATAGCTTGTTATTCTATTGAGTCTGGACAGACTCGACATACTATAAGTCGAGATATTGTGCCGATTCTAGCAAATGAGAAGCATGAGAATGCTGTTAGGCAGTATTAGAAGTTAGAGTAGTAGATATTTTGTGTAGTGACGTAAAACCCTCTTTTGTATAATTAAAGGGTAGTCTTTTTGTAAATCCCAAGTTTTGTGAAAGTCAATAGCGGGATATAAATGTAATAGCTTTTGGCTATGGAAAGCAAGTTGTAAATAGTTTTGAACTATAAAGAAGCATATTAATATAAATGAAGTTTTTATTTAATGTGTTTTGGATGTATGAGTTATTAATCAATGGTACGACGAATAATAATTAAGTAAGTAAATAAGTAATAACAGAACTTTATTTATTTAATCGGAAATACAACCAAGAAGAAGACAACGTAATCAAGAGGTGGAATCGCAGAACAATAACTAGGGGGTCCTAATAACCCAATGCAAGAGTTCGTTAATTTATTAACGGCTGCATTTAATCAAGTTAGGGGTAGAGCGCCCGCAGGACCTAGGGTAGCACGAACAACTACCTTTAAGGAATTTAAAAGTGTAGGTCCACCTGAGTTCAAGGGAACGACGGACCCAATGGAGGCCCAGACATGGGTCAAAGAAATAGAAAAGGCGTTTGTTATTACAAACATAGCTGAGGCGCAAAAGACTTTTTTTGTGACTTGTATAATGAAGGGGGAAGCCAACTACTGGTGGGAGGCTCACCAGGGTGGGGATAGAGCTGATACTGTTACATGGGAACAGTTCAAGAAGGTATTATTCGAGAACTACTTCCCTACTAGCATGCAAGGGCGGATGGAGATTAGGTTCCTAGAACTTAAACAAGGGGACATAACGGTTCCCTAATATGCAGCCAAATTCAATGAATTGGCAAGGTTTACTCCACACCAAGTGGACACGGAGGAGAGGAAGGCTCGTAGGTTTGAGCAGGGCCTAAAACCTTGGCTCTATAGTAGAATTTTAGTTTTTTAGAGTGCTTCCTACGGGACCATTCTGGAAAAGGCAATAATAGCAGAGGGTGGTAGTGAGGCGTTGACCCAATACCATAAGGAAAGAAAGAATAAGAGTAAGGGAAAGGGAGGAAATAAGGCAGAGGTTGCCAGTGGTAGTGGCAATATGCCTAAACGAAAGAATTTTAACCCTGGGAATACTGGGATGAAACAAGGGGATCCTAAACGTAGGATGGAGGCATGCAAGACATGCGACAAGACTCATCTGGGAGTCTGTCTAAAAGGGAAAATAGGTTGTTATAACTGTGGGTAGGAGGGTCACATATCTCCCAACTGTCCTAATCCTAAGAAAAGTCAGGGTTGTTTTGTTTGTGGGTCGATGGACCACATGGCAAGAAATTGCCCGAAGAAGGGGGCGGTGGTCAGTAAGGGTTCTGGTAGTGGTAAGTTAGCCATTTCTGGACCAACACCATCATTGGGTAGACCCTCAGCCCAAACGTTTAATATGACTGTCCAAGATGCGATTGAATCGGCGGGTGTAGTACCAGGTATCATTCCAGTCAAAGGAATAAATGCTTATGTGTTATTTGACTCGGGTGCTACTTGTTCGTTTACAGCATGTGGATTTGCTAAGAAATTGGGATTAAATTCTGAAAAGTTAAAAATACCTTTAGACGTTAAGGTAGCAAACGAGGAGATAATTCCCATTGAACACATCCATAGAAATTGTTTTGTAGATATTAAGGGTAATAGATTATTGGTAGATCTTTTACCGATAAGGTTAAGAGAATTCGATGTGATTCTCGGTATAGATTGGTTAATTAACCATAGAGCAATAATAGATTGTCATAGAAAGAGAGTAAACCTAAGACTTTCTAAGAAAGCTGAGGTGGTGTTTTATGGTAATAAATCACTGGGACGTTCTTATTGTCTAACCATGACACAAGCTAGAAAGATGTTGAAGAAGGGGTGTAAGGGTTATCTGTGCCATGTTGTGGATACCCAAAGAGTGGGAACATCATTGAAATAGATAGCAGTAGTTCAAGAGTTTGCGGATGTGTTTCTGGAAGAGTTACCCGGTATTCCGCCAGATAGTGATGTAGAGTTTATGATTGATTTGTTGCCGGGTATGGCACCAGTTTCAAAAGCACCATATAGGATGGCGCAAGTTGAGATGATGGAGTTAATGGTTCAATTACAGGAACTATTAGATAGAAAATACATTCAACCGAGTGTGTCTCCATGGGGAGCACCGGTATTGTTTGTAAAGAAGATGGATGGGTCGTTACGACTTTGTATCGACTATCGAGAGTTGAACACGTTAACGATTAAGAATAAATACTCGTTGCCCAGGATCGATGATCTATTTAATCAGTTGAATGGGGCAAAGTATTTTTCTAAAATAGATTTACGTACGGGGCATCATCAGCTGAAAGTGAGGAAGGAGGAAGTACCTAAGACGGCGTTCAGAACTCGTTATGGGCATTACGAGTTTCTGGTTATGTCGTTTGGATTGACCAATGTGCCAGCTGCATTTATGGATATGATGAACAGAGTGTTCAAACAGTATCTGGACAAGTTCGTTGTAGTATTCATTGATGATATTCTAGTCTATTCTAACGCAAAAGGATCATGCTGAACATTTAAGGATAGTGTTAGAAACACTACGAAGGGAGAAGTTGTATGCGAAATTCACTAAGTGTGAATTTTGACTTGAACGAGTGCAGTTTCTAGGACATGTTATAGACAAAGATGGCATATCCATAGATCCAGCGAAGGTGGAAGTGGTGAATGAGTGGGAGCAATCAAAAATGCCAACTGAGGTTCGGAGTTTCTGGGGTTAGCGGGATACTATAGAAGGTTCATTTAAGACTTTTATAAATTAGCTACTCCGTTAACAAATTTGACGAGGAAGTCGGTGAAGTATGTGTGGACAGAAAAGTGTGAAAATAGTTTTCAAGAGCTAAAAAGATGGTTAAGTGGGGCACCTGTATTATCTTTACCAGATGATACAGGATATTTTGTAATTTATAGCAATGCTTCACATAGAGGACTGGGTTGCGTGCTCATGCAGCATGGCAAGGTCATTGCATACGCGTTACGTCAGTTAAAAGATTATGAGAAGGTTTATCCTACTCATGACCTAGAATTTGCAGCTATAGTGTTTGCCCTAAAAAAATGGAGACATTATTTATACGGGGAGAAGTGTGAGATATACAAAGACCATAAAAGTCTGAAATATATCTTCACATAGAAGGAGTTGAATATGAGGCAGAGAAGGTGGTTAGAGTTAATAAAAGATTACGACTGTGATATTTTGTATCATCCGGGAAAAGCAAATGTTGTAGCCGACGCGTTAAGTCGGAAGGGTAGAGAAAAATTGTCAATGTTAACGACTCAGAATGAGTTAATAACAGAGATGGCAAGGATGGAGTTAGAAGTTAAGTTACTAAGTGAAATAGTGGAGATGTTATTCTCAATAGAGACTCGACCAACAATAGTGGAATGGGTTAAGGAAGTACAGATAAGTACTGAAGAATGTGAGCGAATGAAAAAGATAATGAAGGATGACGTGAAGACTAAGTATAACCTTAATAAAGAAGGTTTACTTTGTTTTGAGGGAAGAATTTGGGTTCCAAATAATTTCGAGTTGATAGAAGAGATTATGTATGAGGCCCATAGTTCGAGGTACTCAATACATCCTGGTAGTACTAAGATGTATCAAGACCTTCGACATAACTTTTGGTGGCCAAACATGAAAAGGGAAATCGCAGAATATGTTAGTAAGTGCTTAACTTGTTAGAAAGTTAAGGCTGAACACCAACGACCGAGTAGGTTATTGCAGTCACTAGAAATTCCAGAGTGGAAATGGGAGCATATCACCATGGACTTTGTGGTGGGACTTCCAACAACGAGGAAAGGATACGATTCTATTTGGGTAATAGTGGATCAGTTGATGAAATCGGATCATTTTCTACCAATAGGAGTTAGGTATAACCTAGAGCAGTTAGCTAAGCTTTATGTCAAGAAAATTATTTCTAGACATGGAGTACCTATTTCGATTGTGTTCAATCGTGATCCACGATTCACGTCGAACTTTTGGAGGAGTTTGCAAGAGCAAATGGGAACGCATTTAAGATTGAGTACGGTGTATCATCCACAGACGGATGGACAAAGTGAACGAACAATTCAAATACTAGAAGATATGTTAAGATCTTGTGTTATGGATTTCAAGGGAAGTTGGGACGAACATCTACCTTTGGTAGAATTTGCTTACAACAATAGTTTTCACGCTAGTATAGGCATGCCGCCTTACGAAGCATTGTGTGGGAGGAAGTGCAGAACACCACTTTGCTGGGATGAAGTAGGTGAACGTCGAATGTTGGGACCTGAGATGGTACAACTAACGGCAGGCATGGTTAAGCTGATAAGAACCCGATTAGTAGCAGCTCAAGATAGACAAAGAAAGTATGCAGATCCTCATCGAGAGAAGAGGGAGTTTGAAGTAGGATCGTATGTCTTTCTAAAAGTGGTGCCTTGGAAAGGGAAGATACATTTGGAAAGAAAGGGAAGTTAAGTCCAAGGTTTATAGGACCTTTTAAAATTTTAAGAAGGGTAGGAGAGGTAGCTTATGAAGTAGCTTTACCTCCAGAGATGGAAAGAATACACAATGTGTTTCACGTGTCAGTGTTACGTCCTTATAAACCGGACTACAAGCACGTAATAGAAAATTAATCTATTCAAGTAGAAAAAGACTTAACATATGAACAACTTCCAATTCAGATTGTTGATAGAAAGGAACAAGTCTTGAGAAATAAAGTAATCCCTTCAGTAAAGGTAATTTGGAGTAACCACGATGCTGAAGAAGCAACGTGGGAGCTCGAAAGTAAAATGAAGGAAAGGTTTCCTCATTTGTTTATGTAATTAGAGTGAGATTCTGGGGACAAAATCCTTATAAGGAGGGAAGAATGTAACGCCCGAGAATTTCGAATTTTTAATGGATTAAATTTTTATTTGATTATGTGAATTAAATGAATTTAATTGATGAATGATGTGAGTAAGATGTTTGAAGGTCGTTCTATAACCTAGAATATGCGGATGTGGTTAGTATTCTGGCTATGTGCTAGGATTAATTGTTTCGAATTATCAAGACGAAAATGAAGGATTTCTGAGAATTTTCCCGTAAAAACACTATTCATCTAATTTCGTTCGAAGCTTAGGTTTGGAATTCTGAGAAATGCTTAATGATAAAATAGGAAGACGAGATAGAATATGAGATAATATTTCAGTTATGGCAATAATGAAATTTTTGCCTGCGGACTTAAAACCTAAGGGTTTGTGAAAGAGATTTTCGGAAGGAAAATGTAATGTGTATACTCATTTCGATTATTTTATGTATTAGATATGAGTATTATTCTAGTTCGAATACGAGTATGACATAAAGAATAATACGATGTATAATACAAAAATTTAATACGAATATCGTATGAGTACTAGACGAAGAGAATACGGGAGTTATACGAAGTATTAATGGGGTATGATTTAAGGATTTTGCTATAATCTAATTGGACTTAGACTAATAGTAAGCCCAATGAATTCAGTAAGTAAGCCCAAGTTAAAGTCCAATAGTAATTAAAGACAAGCCCAATTCAAGAAATTAAACCGCGGGTCGAACCGACGGGTTACGGGGTGGGTAAAACCCATGGGGCAACCCATGGGATGATCCATGAAGGAGTGGGCCAGCCACTTGATGGCCAAGTAAAGTGCAATACTTTATCACCAAGTACTTTACTTGGTAATAAAGTAGTGAATAGTAAAGAGGTGGGGTTTGGATAATTTTGCCCTCCAATTGATTTCCTATAAATACAAAGCTAGAGTTGGTTATTTTGTTGTTTTACAAAGCTTGTCCAAATATATTGAGAGAGAGAAAGAGCTAGAAACTTAAAAACAATCTACTTCCAAGCAAACATTTAGACGTTTGTCAAGAACGTGAAGTACGTCAAAGGTAAATTCTCATAAACCGTAATCTTCATCTTTTTCGATTTCTTTCTAGTAGAGAATCGTAGATTGGTGGAGCATGTTTAGTGAGGAGGAATAAGGATGTTTGTTGATGATTAAATCATTGATAAGTCATGACCAAATAGAAATCGTAAGTGGTTGCGAAAATAGACGTTAAACGTCGAAATCGTAGAAATCTCAGATTAGTGGTCAAAAGTTACCGTGTGACTTGAAAATGTTGGTTTCCAATGTCAACAAATGAGATAAGATAATTAAGAGTCGTGGACGCAAGAATCGTCGAATTCCGACTTATAACGAAGAAAACGAGTATTGAACGGTCGAAAACGTTAAACGAACGCTCAAACATGAACTAAAAGGTGAATTCCATGTTAATGGATTCAAAAATGTGAAATTCTTATATGAACACATAGAGGGTGTAATTTGTGAGTTGTAGGCTTTCGAATGGGTCAACTCGGATGTAAAACGAAGAAGTTATGAAGCCGGGAAGTTCGTAGAAAAAGTTAACTGTCAAAACCAACTTAGGCACAGGGGTGGCACCGCAGCGCCAAACCCATTAGTAATGGTCACGCCGTAGCACCGGCTCCGGGCTCTGGCTACTGTTAGTTGGCTCCGTAGCGCTAATAATGTGTTAGAGTCTGGCGCCGCAGCGCCAGTAGTAGAAAAATGTTGACTAAGTTAGGTTTTTGTTCTATTTGAATGTAGACCTAAGGTAAGACAATGAAGGTACTTAAGGTACATAATTAGACTGACCTTAAATCACTAATGAAGTGATAACGTTAGAAGATTTAGTATAGTTTAATAAGAATTAAACAAAGAATTCGAGAAGCGCACCGTGAATGATGTTCAACGTTGGTAGTTCACCAATGATGATCGAATATTGGTTAATAACGTAAGAACGTTAATAAGCCGTAACGAAGTATAAAAAGATGGATTGACTTTATTAAACGAAATAAATTCAAGTAAAACATAGAAGAGAAAGAAGTTAGTTAAAGCTATAAAGTTAGTTTGTTTGATAACTAATTACAGTGTGCTATGTGAATATGTCATGTAGATCTTGTAAGGACTGGGAATTGATTGAATTATATATTCGAAGACGCTTGAAGACAAGTCTTTCTTAATGCTTGTCTAAACTCCGTGTTAGCCAAGTTTTCTATGATGCATATGTTGAAATGCATGAATGTTTCTAAAGAAAGAGTCGATGCATGATTTAACTCGGCTAGACTGATATTGAAGAATGGATTGATTTGTTTACAAGTCTTTCATTATAGAACTGTTAACGTTATCCTATGCCAAGAATTTGGTACGGATGAGAATGTAAGTTTTTCTATGTACAAACAAAAGTATTTTCATCGATTATTCGATGGGCACGCGGGGTTGCCAAATGTTAAACGTAAATGCGTTTAACGGAAGAGTGTTGATCAACATAGAGTACAATAGGCTGATCACCTAGAAGTGCTCGTAAGTAATGACGGATGGATGGCCTTAGTGCCAGATGTCCTTTTCAAGTATAAAAACTGAAAGAGTACGTTCATGGTGTTCTAACCTGTTCGAATTTCCTAAGCTATGATATATACTTTGGAATTGTTGATATGAAATGAGAAGTACTAGTCAAATGTTTCATAGTGCTTCATAGTTAACTGTTCTGTTATGGAAGATAAGCATGTAATTCCTAATGTGATATTCATATGATTCTTTGTGTGAGACTTGCTGAGCTAGTTATGCTCATTCTTACTTGAACCATATGTTTGCAGCTAAAGCCAAACGAGCTGAGAGTTCTAAGAGAGATAAAGGCAAGGCTAAGATGGACAGTTAAACGTCCTATAATAAAATAGTGTATTTGTATGTAATATACTTATGAAGAACAATGAATGTATTCAGTTATGAACCAGGGAAATATTTTGTTATTATTGTAATACAAAGATAGCTAATACAATCATTTTGTTGTTGTCTCAAGAGAATGATTGTATGAATTATAGTATCGGGGAGCACCATTGGTCGGGTTGGAAGATACCTGAATTTGGGGGCGTCACATTAATTACTTAGCCACCCAATCAATAAATAAAGCATGAAATACATTAACCCATTAAAACATGATTCATTATAATAAATAGGAGAGAAATTCAATTAAATTAATCATTAGGTTACATTGCAATCTTAGAAATGTAATTAGTTCATAACTATAGAACCAAATAACATTATCAATGCATTCAACATGCTCATAATACACAAATAAATGAAAGACTTAGATAAAGAAAACTCCTGTTTTGAAGTATTCAAGCTCTAACTCTTCTCTTCACCGTGTAGAATCTGAGCAATGAAGGAGCAATGGCTTGTCTTCCTTGAATCACCAACTTCTTTCTCTTCTATGTTTTTCGTCTCTAATATGCTATGTGTCTGTTAAAAAAACTAAGGAGGTGGTTGTCTCATCTTTCTTTACAAGCACTTAGGTCATTTAAGTCTGCTGACTGCCTGAAAATAGGAGGTGGCGCTGCAGCAGCAAGATTATGCCTTGGACAGGCGCTGCAGCACTGGTCAATAACTCTAGTTAATAAGTGGTGCTGCAGCGCCATTTTGTATGGAGATAAGAGCGCTGTAGCGATTGGGCTAGGACTCGAATTTTGCAAAGAGATGCTGTAGCACTTGATTTAAGCTAGGAGAAAATTGACTCTTTTGCCCTTTTCAGCATGGAAAGACCTAATAAACCACTTGTAAAGCACTTTAGCGCAAAACAACATAATATATTATAAAAGCAATATAAATAAAGATGAACACGCAACATCTTAAGTATTCACAGGCCCGATTCACGGGTATAAATCCCACTCATCGATTACACTGTGAAGACAATTTGCGATGTTATAAATGAAAGATATGTAAATATTGGATTATTTAATAAATAAAGAAAGTTTGTTTTACGAAGAGAATGTGTAGTGGTGATTACTATGTACTGAAAAGTAATATAGTGATTATACTATATACAAAAGGATATGTTTGAAGAGATGAGTTATATATATATTCATATTGTAACAATCCATAATTTCCAGAATTTTAATTGTAATTTTTTAATATTTATTGAATTATATAAATATTTAATAGATGTGTTTAAACGTTGAATAAATATTTGTTTAATTAATTTGATTTGATTTGGTTAATTATTTGTTTAATAAATAATTAATGAGTTAAGAAAATTAATAATTATGGAATAATGTGCTAATTTAATTTAATAATTAAGTTAGAGAGTTTATAATGATTAAATGAATTATTATATTTTAATTTAAATTTGTAATTAAAATGATGTGTTAGTTGACTAAATAAAGTTATAATTATAAAGAAAATTATAATTATGTTGTAATGATTTATGTATTAAAGTAATTTAATAAATTGTTATTAGAATTAATTAAATTGAATATTAAAATTTAATTGAATAAAGTGTGACAAATAACCTTTCTATAAAGGAGTTATTAAATAAATTAAAGGAGTTTAATTCAGTTTTGCCAAACAAGGTTTAATGAATGTTAAGTCTTTTATTTAAATAGCTTTACCAAACATGGCATAAGGATTAATTGGTTAATTTTAAAGTAGTTAGCCAAACAAGCCTTAGGGCTTTTGATTTTTCAAAAATAAAAATAACTGATGTCAGTTATAGATATATTTATATTATATACTTAATACCTATATTATTATTTACATTATAATGTTAGTACGTAAGTTAGAGTTAGGAGAAGAAAGACTCAGAAGAAGAAAAGAGGAGAAGAAGAAGAATACAGAGAAAAAGTGAAAGATAACTTGTGAGAATCGTAGAGAGATTTTGAGAAAGGAATTGGGAAAAAGAAGTCTTGTTGATCAAAGAAAGAAAATTTTTACCTTCTAGCATACAAGGTATCCTCTTACCCTTTTAAAATTCTAAAAGTTGTGGTTGTCTTCTCTTCCAAAATTCTCTGTAAAATTCTTTGTAGAGGTTGAATTGATTGTTGTATATAGTTTATATGATAAATTAGTTGTTGTGAAACTGTTTTCATAAGTTTACATATGAGTATAGTTATTGAATTTATGTTATGTATGTAATTTGTGAAGAAAACCATATTACAGTAAGTTTATATGAATATATATGAATATGGCTTAGTTTAATGTAAAATTAAGGTCTAATTAGTTGTTTAATTTATAAATTGACTACTGAATTTGAAAGAGGATGAATAAACATAAGCATAGTATGTTGAATTAACTGTTTTGGTTGAGAACAAAATCACAGCGATGATTTTTCACTGAAACTTTCAAAAAGTGATGCTTTAGCAAATAGTGAAATTAATGGTCGTAGTTTGGATATTTATGTTGTTTAGATGGCTAGAAACGCGTTAGAAAACATTAGATTATGTTTCTGTAAACTTATTACACTTTGAGTAGGTTGGTATGGTTGTTAGAAAGGAGCTTGGAGGCCTAATTTGGCTTTTCGTAGTGTTCTAGAGCTGAAATCGTGAGTTAGCAGAAGGGACCCCCTCCCCGGCGGGCCCCCCTAGTACAAAAACCCCCGCCCCGGTGGGGGGATAGGATGCCTAACCGAATTTTTGGAAAAAAAAACTGACCAGGCATGTTTTACTAAAATGAACATAACTTTTTCGTACAAACTTCGATTGAGGTGATTCAAGATGATCCGGAACGAGGACGAGTAGACCTACAACTTGTATTCTTTAAGTTTTGCAATTTGAGGTCGGGAACAGGGGTGAAAATTATCATCTTTAGGACTATTGTGTTTTCAGAGGCAATCAGAGGGCGTCGGGCATGCATGTATGCTAGTGTAGTGCTCTTGACGATAAAAGATGTTGTTCTAAGTTATAAAACATTAATGTTAGTATATATAATGATGCTTAACATTAATATAATGATGTATTAGATAAGTTATAGAAGCATAGTAAGCATACACAAGAGAGGCAAATCAAGCGTGTGACGAATAAACGTCGAAACACCGTGATAAGCGTTATTGAACGTAAAAAGTTTTTTAAGTCAGATAAAATGAATATTATAAGTAATGGAATGGGTTTAATATAAAACCTATAAGTATTCCTAGCAAGGCTTAAACACTTATATGAATTTCGAATATTACATAAGTCGAAAAGTTAACACAATCTAATTGAACATTGTGTGCTAATTAATAGGAAAGATTATGAGATATAGAGTAGAGTTTATATTATAATTACTATGTGTTGTTATATGACTAATAGTTGATGTGTATGATTATACAATTGTGTAGGGCACGTGAAGTACAGATAATTGTAAGATGTTAAACTGTTATTGGTAAACAACGTTCAAGGCAAGTCTTTTGGTTCCTATTTTCTACGTGGACTTGATGAAATGTTTTAAACTGCATGATATGTTATATGTGTTGTAAGCGAGCATGATATGTTATACATGTTAAAATCATAAAATGTTAAAGTCAATTTATGACTACATTGTTTTGGTTAAATAATGATGATTGAGTAAGGAACTCAATCTTTATATTTGCTATGTGAATTAAAGCATGTAAGCCATGTTACTTTAATTATTGTGATATGTATGTTGACCATGTTATTATATGCTATGTGATGCATGAAAACTGTTAGATTTTGCTGGGCTGTCGAGCTTAACCTTGCAAATAACCACTTTTGCATGTTCAAGATTGAAGGTAAAGTTATGTGTTACTTGAAAGGCATGAATCAGATGTGATACTTGAAGATTTATACACTTTGGTTGTGTTATTATTATTGAACCATGTTTAAGGTCCCGAATAATGTAATAATGTTGAATTATAATATCGTTTTGCGATGTAAACTATTGTAGTATTAAAATGATTCTTAGATATTTAGATGTAAAGGTTGAAGGTTTTGGGAACGAGATTGGTTTGTAATAGAAAATTTTAATTATTCCGCAAATCTCAATGGTTGTATTATCATTTAATGATGTAAAATTAGAGGTTGAATGTATTATTAACGACAGAAGTCGAGAATTAAATTGTAAAAATTTTGGGGTCGTTACACATATCTTACTCTGATAAAAGAAATCGTAAAATAAATATGATTTTGAAATAAGGAAAATCGTAAAGGTTGCGATTCAGGGAATGAACGAAAGAAAGATATAAAAATTTTACATTATCTGCACTTTTAGTTATTATATCATCAAATGATGATGTAAAGCTAATGCAAGATAGTCTTTACACACAAGGTCGAGGTTAAGATTAGTCCTGATTTTCAATTAAGTTAGTCCTAATTTTGGGGTCGTTACAATATATATATATATATATATATATATATATATATATATATATATATATATATATATATATATATATATATATGTGTGTGTGTGTGTGTGTGTATGTGTGTGTGTGTGTGTGTGTGTGTGTGTGTGCACGCTAAACAAAATGAGACAATTATTAACAAACCCCTCAAAGAAATTATATTAAGTTGCAGTGTTCAAAGATATTTTGTGACGCCCCCAAATTCAGAACCACACTTGTTCCAAAATTGGTTGTCACGTACTAACTCCAATAACATACTAAAATTATCAAAGTGGAATAATAGAATAAATTGCATCGTTATCATATAATTATTCTCATCCCAAGGGTTCATAACTTAAACATCTCTTACAATACCTTAATCATAATTAAACACCGTTTAGACATAACTAGTACGTAATCCAATACATCTTAAACCAAACATAGCTTATCATAAATAAGTTCTTTTACAACCAGATAATAATACATTCTAGCATTATGGGATAACTACTCCAAAGCCTTCTCTTTACCTTTATCCTTGCCAGAGGGTTCACCACGTTCTGCCTTAACTGAAATGTTTTTAGGGAAAGCAAGGATGAGCAACAAATTTGCCCAGCAAGTAATATAGCAGTAAGGGTACTCAAGGTAGTTTTGTATTTCTCAAGGTACAATAATAAGGATATTTCCAGTTAGCAAGAAGTATTAATGATTATCAACAATAGTCGCTATAGACATAAAAGATCAATAATATTCAATGATTAATAAATTCAAGATTTCAAAGTAATGAATATTGAGCAGTCACTAAGGACTATGAACTTCGCCTAGAATCAACAGTGATAAACTGAAAATTCTACAAACGAGTACAACAGGTGATCAGCCTAAAGTACCCTATGTTAATGCATTACATTTAATCTTTCTCAAGTGTGCACGTCGATTTCCCGACAATATATAATTCCCCTACCAAGAGGGTTGTTCATCTCAGTTATATGAGTCCACACCAAGTAAATTTGGTTTGAATAGCTTTCGATCAATATCAATAGTCTAGCCGAAGCAATGGCTTAGATCGTTTTCTTTCACAATATATAAGAACAATTATTGTTCGAAATCAAGGTTTGTAACAATTTTCATTTCTAGATTACAAAGTATTATTCTTTCAAAGTTCTACTTGTACGATCAATAATTGCACAAGTCCAATAATGCTCAATAAAGAGTAAGGTTTAAATACTTGCATTCAATATACGAAGTCAAATGAAATTTGAGAACTTGCATAAAATCCAATGTTGTGTAAGTTAGAAAACTTGCTCAATTTAAAAGAGAGTTTAGATACTTGCCTCAAGTGTAGTTTACCTAAGTAAAGCTTAATATCCCCTTTCGAATCCTAACATAATATATTTACACGTATAGGATATTTATTAGTTTCATAAACTCATATATGTCAGTCCAAACGTACACATAGACGTCTAACTTAGTTGTATACTATATCATATATCCTACATCCTCAACGCACAAAATCAAATTGTATGCCACCATAAAGTCAAACAACGCATTTTCAAATTATTGTCTTATAGTTTACAAATACCTTTTCGAACTTCATTATTGAAATTTATAATTATTCATTGAGTATTTAACTCTAACATCTAACATGTTTCTTAACATATTATAAAGCATATTGGTCATATAATAGAAGCTAAAGTGACCATATAGGTATACTTTGAACATTAGATCAGAAGCAGAAACTATACATGACTGTAGGATGGCACTGCTGCGCCCTGGCTAGGCTTAGGGACGGCGTAGCTGCGCTGTCCCCTGGCCATACCAGGGTTGAGCTACTGCTCTCCTGATTTCAGTCCATTTCTTAGTATACTCAAATAATCACAATTAACATGCATACATGCTAGAAGTTTTCACATAGCACATGACCAATCTTGAATTCACTTTTACAAGTTTTAGTTCACGATTTATATGGAATTAAAGCATAATAAAGTTATGTAGCCACCATGCTTTATAACTTGGCTATATGTTCATCTATGGATCACATAATCTGTCAATACACATGCTCATAATGTTCATATCATAATTTCATATTTAGCATCGTTTAGCACTTCGAAACATACTTTAAGTCATGTTTGATCAAATTATCATTATGTCCAACACATATGAATCATGTTTGGAGATATAATAAACATAACATGACATCTTAAATCTCTCAAATCTAAGTGCTCATATCTAATGCAACTTAAGTTTGAAAATATGTTCAAGGTTGCCTTTAAAATCATTTTAACATGAATGATAGAATATAACACTTACAAAGCAACTTTAAACTCTTGTCATAAGTAACTAATTCATGATAGCTTCTTTTTAAGATCAGAAACTACACCTTGTAGCATTCATGTTTATTAGCTTATTATGCTAAGCTTTTCTTTTAAAATAATTTCTAACACAAAGCAGACACGTTTGATCGTGACAAAGACACTATAGACACCATATCATGCTTATGTGTATCTGAAATCAATCATGTGTATAACATATTAAGTTCAGAATTTGTAGAACATGTATTACTTCAAAGTTTGTTTTTAATACTTTAAGTTTTCATTACAAATCTCTTACTAAGTCTTGTTGATCACTTCATATTACACAAGAAAGCTTTCTACCTCATGCCATACCCCTTTTCACGTATATATCTAAGTCATGATACCAAGTTCTCAACACATAGCATAACCAAAACCAGCAACTGATGATGAGGTACGGCGCAGCTGCGCTGCACCCTAGTATAAACAGGGCGCAGTTGCTTCATGTTGGGACCAAAAGCAGTAACTGACTATGTTTTACAGAGTATCAACCAACTTCATTCCTATCAATTTAAACTTGTTCCAAACCATCATTAAAGAGTTCATATGTGTAAACCTACTTCTTAAACATAATATAACATGTTAATTCATATTAATTAACATAGAAATTCAAGAAATTTCAAGAATTAAACAAGACCTAATTCAAGAACACAATTACAATTTATACCTCCTTAAGCTTAAATTGGACTCCTCACACACTGAGTATGCTTCTACAATTTCTCAGCCACTTAGAACTCTCAAACTCAGACAATTACAAGCATCAAAAACTAAAAATGGTGTAAGACCCCAACTTTTTTATAAATAAAAATCGAATTTCCTTTAATTATTATTTTGAATAATAAGGTGTTAATTTGATATAATACTTTGGTTATGGGTAAAATGTGCAAATTTTACAAAATAAGCAAGTGGTTATAAAATATTCATTGTTGTCGGGGAATATTCATTTGGTCATGGAATATTCTTGCTGTCGGGGAATATTCGTACGATGACGCAGCCATTTGTGGGCCCCATAACGGAAAACGGTCGAATGAATAAAACGACAAGTTTGAGTTTTTATAAATAACGGCGTAGTTGTTACCGTTAACACTGTTGGAATACTCGGTGGTTAAAGTACAGTAATACGCGTGGTTGCACAGTAGCACACGGTATTGCACAATATTGTTGAATTATTGATCCTTATGTAAGAAAGCACTACTCAATAATTGTTACAGTAATTATTGTTTAATATTTGATTTTATTGATTCAATAATTGCTACGTTGATATTTTATATTATTGTTGTTTCAATAATCATCACTGGACAGTATTTCCATTATCAGATAAATAATTCATATTATTTGAATAATATTATTAGATAACATTATTGGCAATGTCTAAGGAAGTTCTGTCTAAGGAAAGATTTGGTCACCTAATTGCGCTCTAGTAAGGAGAAATCCTTATCGAAAAGCCCCATCTTTCCTGGGAACGACCTGGTTGTCATAATTGTAATTCTGTAATATTATTTATAAATAATTAATTATTGATTTATATAAGAAAATAATTATTTTATGTGGATATAAATGATGGATATATTTATTTTATATGGATATAAATGAAAGAATTAATGCTGAGGTGTTTTATCAGTATTTTTGGTGGAATAGAGGTGCTGAAAATCATCTTATGTGAATTTCGGATATTTTCTGTTTGGAATTTGGAAAAAACTTCCTTCTACAAAGTTGTAGAGAATTAAATTTCCTATGGAAAGCACATGAGACTCAAATTTTTCTGATAAAAGAGCTATTTATTATGAATTATTGAAGTTTCAAAAATTAAATATTTTTATTAAAATTATGGGTGGGAGCCACTTTTATTTTTTAAAACATGTGGGCTGCTGAAAATTTTTCAATGATGGCATGCTCCAGCTTGTTCAGCAAGTGTGGGCGTAGAATGAAGAAAAAATAATAATATTATTTTATTATTAAGTCTGTTTTGGCGTTCTAGCATTTTCCTATAAATAGGCGCTTAGGTTAGAATTGAAAATCACACCAGAAACATAAGTTTTCTCTCTCTATATTATCGAGCGTATTTTTGTGAGTATTTAGATACTTTGAGAGTTACTATTCAGTGCAAGTTTTCTTCGGCTTTACATCCGATATTCCGATCAGAAGTACTGTTATTTTGAGGTAAGGGATGTTATTTTCTTCGTAAATGATATTATTTCCTTCAATATCATTATGTCGAAATATTGATATGAATTTTATTATGGAATTTCTACCTTTTTGTGTCGGGGTTACTATTCACGTATACGGCACTATTCACGTATACGACACTATTCACTAATACGGCACTATTCACTGAAAAATAAAATTTTCTCTTATTTGTCCAAGATGTCTATTATGGTTACTATCTTTGATTGTATCCATGTTTTGATCTTTATTCTTGAATTTTACTCCACTATAGTCTATTATGAAACGTTTTTGAACTTGGATTATCTAAAGTACGAGTCCCTAATCTTTGTCCTTTTATCTCACTGGATTCGTTTCTTTAAAATATTTTTCATCATCTTCAGTCCTAAATGATGATATTAATGAATATCTTTCGCCTGTAGTGCAAAGATGAATAATTAACTGATGAATATCTTTGGCCCGTAGTGCAAAGATGAACAGGTGTTTAGATGAACATGACTAACTGATGATACAAACGAATATATTTATCCTGTAGTTCAAAGATGAATATTTGATTCAAGTTGTATATTGATTGTTGTTACAGGGATAAAATATTAATGATAGACTTTTAAATCTTAGAAGATAGTAGAATTCATTCTCTACTTGACTCTTCTAATGGATTGTTATTTCCGATGTAGTTGTTGATTCAAAACTTGTTGTCTATTATATTTTATCAGATTTTTCCCTGTTGAAGACTAATGATAATTTGTTGCATATTATTTTAGCCATAATATTCTTTACTGGGCTAGTTGAGCTCACCCTTTTCCTTTTTGTTCTATTTTTCTCAGGAGCCGGGAATATAGCGGGAACTAGTCGGGGTGTGGAGTGATGTTTCCAGTCAATTGGGTTAGCAATCCTCACTATTTTGTAAAATAGTATTTCAATAATTGTAATGAGGACTTATTTAAGTGTGGATATTGTCTACAAGATAATATTTGTATTTAAACTCACAGTATATGTGTTGTCGTATTTTGCACAATAATTGTATTATTAAAGTTGTACTTATTTCTGTACCATGTATTTTCCCTGTTGAAGACTAATGATAATTTGTTGCATATTATTTTAGCCATAATATTCTTTACTGGGCTAGTTGAGCTCACCCTTTTCCTTTTTGTTCTATTTTTCTCAGGAGCCGAGAATATAGCGGGAACTAGTCGGGGTGTGGAGTGATGTTTCCAGTCAATTGGGTTAGCAATCCTCACTATTTTGTAAAATAGTATTTCAATAATTGTAATGAGGACTTATTTGAGTGTGGATATTGTCTACAAGATAATATTTGTATTTAAACTCACAGTATATGTGTTGTCGTATTTTGCACAATAATTGTATTATTAAAGTTGTACTTATTTCTGTACCATGTATTTGGCGACTCAGAATGGGTGATGTATACCTATTTCGGGGGCGTCACAAATGGAGCTTCTATTTATAAAGGAAACTTGGACTGGACATTTTCATTACACTAGGGTTTGAGTCCATGGTGCATTAAAAGGAAACAAAGGTTACTAGAGAGTGGTTTAACAACCCACCACCAGCCATTGGCTTTGCAATCATCACCTTAGCTTATCCACTTGGAAGTTACGTAAATTAGCTTCAGGTCACTGTTCATGTACTTTTGTATCACTCAATTTGGGACAAGAGCAAAAATCTCAACAACAAGTTATCTAAGGCTTGGTTTGGTTTCTTTAATTTCCGTAATGTAATCTTAATGTACAATTGTTACCATATTAGGAATTTAGGGATTAATTATAAACCCACATCATATAATCTATGTACATTATATACACGCAATAAAATAACGCAGTTAGGTATTACTGTCCGGGTATCCCCCATAATTATTTTTACTACTCTCATAACCACATAATATTTTTTTAATATTAATGTTTATTTAAACATATAATTTCTTTCCCAATTTCTAGAATATACAGCTATTTTCATTATTTCTGTATAACAATTACATGGGATTTCATTGTACTATTTGGTACCTCATGTCATTAAAATATACTCCTATCATATTATTTTATTAATGTCACACATGTGACAAAAGTGTTCCATTTTATTTCTATAGAAGAAATCTAACTATCTCAGACTGATCACTAGCGCAGTTGCGCCAGTTTGTACTGTTGGGAGGGCGCAGCTGCGTCGGACCCTGGCAATGCCAAACTGGTTTAGTTTCAAGCCAGTTTCAACTTCCATCGCCATACTAGTTTTACATGACATGAATTAACTTCCACATGAGTGATATTACTAATCTAAGAATGTATTCATTACTTATATGGAATCGTATAATCATACACAATTAATCTTCCTAGTTCTCTTTTAACTCGCTTAGTGAATTTTCTCATTTCACATTATGCCACACAAGGCACTTCACAAATGCTCATCATATTTCCACCCTTCTTAATCCGTATTAATCTAATGCGAGTCAATTTAATTACTCAACTTACAAAACATTAACATTTATACTCAAATAAATATTCATTCTCTTATATTAAAATAATTATTAAATCATGAATTTCTCGGTTCTTACATCCCCCCCCCCCACCTTATAAAAATTCCGTCCTCGGAATTGGTACAAGGTTACACAAATAAATGGGGATAATCCCTTCACATCTTATCTTCTAATTCCCATGTGGCCTCCTCGGCGTCGTGGTTTCGCCAAAGTACTTTTACAGAAGATATACTCTTATTCCTTAATGTCTATTCTTTCTTATATAATATTTGGACAGGAACTTCTTCATATGCTAAATTCTTCTCTACTTGAATGGGCTCGTAAGAAATCACGTGTTTGTAGTCAGGCTTGTACGGACGCAACGCGGAAATGTGAAACACGTTATGGATGTGCTCTAACTCAGGTGGTAATGCAACTTTGTATGCCACTTCACCGACTCACTTCAGTATCTCGAATGGTCCTATAAATCTCGGACTCAATTTTTCGTTCTTGTCGAATCGTATTTTTCCCTTCCAGAGAGATACTTTTAAGAAAACGTGACTTTCAACTTCAAAGTCGTGGTCTTGTCAATGCAAGTCTGCGTATTTCTTTTGGCGATCTTGTGCAGCTACTAATCTAGCTCTTATCAATGTCACCACATCTGCGGTTTGTGGATCTAATTTTGGCCTTAGTATCTTTCACTCTCCCACTTAATCCCAACACAATGGTGTTCTAAACTTCATCCCGTAAAGAGCCTCATACGGTGGTATGCCTATACTAGCATGGTAAATATTTTATAAAAAAATTCCACTAAGGGTAGGTGATCGTCCCAACTTCCCTTAAAGTCCATCATGTAAGTTCTAAGCATGTCTTCTAGCATTTGTATCGTTCACTCACTTTGCTCGTTTGTCTGTGGATGATAAGTTGTACTTAACCTCAATTGCGTTCCCATTCTTTTTTGTAAGGTTTTTTAGAATTTTGATGTGAAGCGCGGATCTCGATTAGAGACAATCGATACTGGCACTCCATGTCGTGAAATAATTTCCCTCACGTACAGATTTGCTAGCTAATTCAAACTATATCAGATCTTGATTGGTAGAAAATGAGTCGTCTTCGTTAGTTGATCTATGATAACCCAAATGGCATCAAAACCTTTCTGTGTGACTGGAAGTCCCACCACGAAATCCATTGTAATGTGCTCCCATTTCCACTCTGGTATCTCCAACGGTTGGAGTAGACCACTCGGTCTTTGGTGCTCTGTTTTGACCCATTGACACATAAGACATCTACTAACGCACTTCGTGATTTCTCATTTCATATTGGGCCACCAAAAATGTTGCCGTAGATCTCGGTACATCTTCGTGCCTCCTGGATGAGTGGAATACACCATATTGTGTGCTTCGTGTAAAATTTCCTCTCTCAACTCAGTTACCGCTGGTGCCCACACTCTCCCTTCGAATCTTAAAAAACCGTCTCTAACTATCTCGAATTTTTCTTCCTCATTTTCCGTGATCCTCTTCCTGATTTTCTCGCATTCTTCATCCTTCTCTTGTGACTCCTTTATTTTGTCCAACAAAGTCGGACGAGTTTCTACTGCAAATAATCTCTTTACAGACCTTTCCAGTCCCTTCACTCCTATCTCCAATTTCTTCATATCCTTTATCAACTCCTCCTGAGATGTCAATTTAACTAACTTTTCCCTTCCTTTCCTACTTAGCGCGTCGGCCACTACATTCTCCTTCCCCGGGTGATAAAGAATACAGCAGTCATAATCCTTGATTAATTCTAACCACCTTCTTTGACGCATGTTCAACTCCTTCTATGTGAAGATATAATTCAGACTCTTGTGATCCGTATATATCTCACATTTTTCTTCGTACAAATAGTGCCTCCAAATCTTTAATGAAAAAACTACTACCGATAAATCTAAGTCATGGGTAGGGTATCATTATTCATAATCCTTCAAATTTTGTGATGCATACGCAATAACTTTGCCATGTTGCATTAGCACGCAGCCCAGTCCTCTGTGTGACGCATCACTATACACCAAAAATCCTCCCGTATCATTTGGTAATGATAATACAGGTGCCTCACTCAATCTCTTTTAGCTCCTGAAAACTCTCCTCACACTTGTCTATCCACACGAACTTCACCGTCTTCCTTGTTAAATTTGTCAATGGGGTTGCTATCTTAGAAAAATCCTAAATAAATCTTCGATAGTACCTAACTAACCGTAAGAAACTTCTTACTTCAGTTAGCGTCTTCGTTTGTTCCCAATCACTCACTGCTTCTACTTTCGCATGATCTACTGAAATTCCATCCTTATCCACCACGTGTCCTAAGAATTGAACATTCTCCATCCAAAATTCACACTTAGAAAATTTTGCATACAGCTTCTCTTTTCTTAGTGCTTCCAAAACCATCTTCAGATGTTCATCGTGTTCTTCCTTCGTCTTCGAGTAGATTAAAATATCGTCGATGAAAACTACTACGAATTTATCTAAGAATGGCTTGAAGACTCGATTCATCAAGTCCATAAACGCTGCCGGAGCGTTTGTCAACCCAAATGACATTACCAAAAATTCAAAATGTTTGTAACGTGTTCAAAATGTCATCTTTGATATATCTTCTTCCCGCACTTTCAATTGGTGATAACCCGTTCGCAAGTCTATCTTCGAGAAACATTTGGCTCCCTTCAGTTGGTCAAAAAGGTCATCTATCCTAGGTAACGAATATCTATTCTTAATCGTCACTCTGTTCAATTCTCGATAATCGATACAGAACCTCATCGATCCATCCTTCTTATTTACAAACAACATTGGTGCTCCCCAAGGAGACACACTCGGTCGTATGTAACCCTTATCCAGTAACTCTTGTAATTGTATCATTCATTTATTTATTTCTACTATCGCCATACGGTATGGGGCTTTCGAAATTGGTGCATTTCCCAGTGCTAAGTCTATTACGAATTCGATTTCTCTGTCTGGCGGAAGGCCAGGCAGATCGTCCAGAAATATATCTTGAAATTCTCTCACTACGGATATATCCTTAATTTCTACTCCCTTTTTTCGAGTGTCAACTATGTACGCTAAGTAACATACACATCATATCCTTAATAATTTCTTGGTCTACATCATCGTAAGGTAACGTGATTTCTTAAGCGATGAGCTACCATCAAATACCACCTTAGACTTACTCGGAGTCTGAAGGTTCACACTTTTATTCTGACAATCAATTATCGCAGCATGGTTATACAACCAATCCATTCCCAATATTACGTCAAACTCTCGCAATCTTATCGGGATCAAGTCTACGATTAGTTCATGATTTCTAATATTTACACGATAATTTCGGTAAATATACTCTACACGGATTACTTCCTTATTTGCAACTTCTATGTTTAAAGGATCTCCTAATCGTTCTTGAGGTAAGTTAAGTCGACTAGCAAATTCCTCAGACACAAAAGAACAAGTGGCACCCGAATCAAATAATACACAGGCATTTATATTATTGATCGGGATGATACCTGACACAACGTCCTTCGCACTTACCGCGTCCTGGACGGTCATATTAAATGTTCTGGCAATTAGATGATTGGATGGTGTCGGTCTGCCAATCATTAGTTTGCCACTCCCTCCTTGTTGGTCGCTTCATCTGCCACTTCTTTTCTTCGGGCAATCTTTGATCAGGTGGTCCGTCGAACCACAAGCGAAACACCCTTTGATCTTCTTCGGTTTTAGGCAGTTTGGTGAAATATGTCCCTCTTGGCCACAGTTGTAACATACAATGCACCCTTTCCAACACTCGCCCTGGTGATACCTCCCACATCTCGGGCATCCTTCCATCTTCTTCTTAAACTCTCCTCGAAACTTCCCCACTTAATTGTTAACATTCTTGTTGTTGCTGTTGTTATTCTCCCACTTCCTCTTTCCCAAATTGCTATATCCACTACTGCTTATTCCTTGACTATCTCTTCATGTGCTCTTACCCTTCTTCTCTTTGTTATACAAACTTAATGCTTCACTTCCTCCCTCTGCAATAATATCTTTTTCCAAGAATGTCGTAAAAGAATCGATCTAAGGAACTGACACGTTGTTAAACAACCAAGGCTTCAGTCCCTGCTCAAATTGCCTAGCTTACCTCTCTTCATCTACCACCTGGTGTTCAGCAAACCAGGCTAGTTCATTGAACTTAGTCGCATATTGCGCCACCGTCATTTCTCATTGCTTAAGTTCTAAGAACTTTACCTCCATCTTATTTTTCATGCTCTTTGGGAAATAATTCTCAAAGAACAGAGTCTTAAATCTTTCCCAAGGTACTACTCCTTCACCTGCTCTCTGTCGGTTTGCCTCCCACCAGCAGTTCGCTTTGCCTCTCATCATGTAGGTTACAAAAGTCGTCTTCTGCTCTTCACCCACACGTGCGACGGTGAACGCTTTCTCCATCTCCTTGATTCATGTTTGAGCCACGATCGGATCGGTAGTTCCTATAAATTTTGAAGGTCCTACACTCCTAAAATCCATAAAGTTTGTGACTGGAGCTACTTGGGGAATGGGTGGTACTGGCTCATTTCTTCCCCTAAGAGCTTCTCCTAAAAAATCTACAAGCCTCTGTATCGGATCTACTGGTCCTCTCTCATCATTAATCGACTCTTTCGGTGCAGTTATTCTACGTCTCGGCGGCATGTTTCTACATCATAAAATTTTTCATCTTATCATCTAATTATATTACTTAGACATTTACTAAATAAAAGAAATAAAATTTTATAACACATTTCTGAAATAAGATCATTTATATTCATATGCCAAATCATTACGATTACATGATTCTCCCTAGCATACTGCTATAAATGATCACACATATCCCCTATCATCACAAAAGACGGGTAAAACACTAGCTTACTACCCCTCTAACATATTTCAAAAGTTGGGGTGTACTACTATCTCACATCTTACACAAAAGACTGAGATTTCAACAACAGATTAAACAGCACATAAATAAAATACTACAACTACTAGACTTCTTCCTCTAGACTCAATCTAACATCCCACGCTCCACGATGCTCTGGTATTCCTTTTGAGTAATGTGTACCACCATATCTCGGCTTATGGCATGCCATGTATGTCCTTGTTCAGCAAGGTAGTGATTTACCCCATCAATCAATCTCTCCATGGCCGTGCACATAGCATTTCCCATCTTGTTCATCTTCCTTCTCTTGCATCTCACTTCATCCTCTAAATCATTAGCCCGATCATTAGTTTCTTCGAAGTGGATCCTATCCATCACCTCCATCTCTAGCTGAGTACGAAGTGCTTCCTTCTTCGTTCTCTCTCTTAACACTCTCTATTCCATTTCTTCTAATTTTCCTGCCAACTCTACATTCCTAGCCACCGATCGGTGAAACAAAGTTCCCATCTGGATCCCTGCCTCCTTACGGTGAGAAATCTCCACTTCCATCTCCTGCGTCACTAATTTCCTCTGATGGTCCTCATCCCTCAGTTTCTGGAACTCAGACTCCCTTTCCCTAGCCTCAGCCTCTAATTCCTCCACTCTACATCCCAACACTAAAATCTGATCCTCATACTCCCCCAACATCCGATCCTCAAATGTATCCTCGTCGGAGTCCTCCATAGGCTCAGGCTCCTCTTTCATAGGCTCTTCCTCCAGATCAGACTCCTCATGTAAAGACTCTATCTCCTCCTCCTCATCATCCACATTAATAGGGGCCACTACTGTTATGGGCTCCGCTGTCAATGGTGCCTCATATACCACGTGTATGTCACGAGGCTCCTCCGCTATCACTCGGCTAGGTCCTCCCATGTCAGTCATCCTACAATCACAAACATAAGACAAGACAAACAACAACTCCATTAGAATGTTAAATAACATAATTTCATTGTATATAATGAAATTATATTCCATAACACATTAAGTCTCTCTCTATGAAAACTCTATGTGAGTTTCATCACTTTTTATCTTCTAAGTTCTCCTAAGCTATAATTTAAGGACTCTCGTTCCTAAGGTTTATAACTAAAGCTCTGATACCAACCTATGACTCTCCCAAATTCAGACCACACTTGTCCCAAATTTGGTTATCACGTACTAACTCTAATAACATACTAAAATCATCACAACGAAATAATAGAATAAATTACATCGTTATAATATAATTATTCTCATCCCAAGTGTTTGTAACTTAAACATCTCTTACAATACCTTAATCATAATTAAACACCGTTTAGACATAACTAGTACGTAATCTAATACGTCTTAAACCAAACATAGTTTATCATAAATAAGTTCTTTTACAACCAGATAATAATACATTCAAGCATTATGGGATAACTACTCCAAAGCCTTCTCTTTACCCTTGTCCTTGCCAGAGGGTTCACCACGTTCTGCCTTAACTGAAATGTTTCTAGGGAAAGCAAGGATAAGCAACAAATTTACCCAGCAAGTAATATAGCAATAAGGGTACTAAAGGTAGTTTTGTATTTCTCAAGGTACAATAATAAGGATAATTCCAGATAGCAAGAAGTATTAAAGATTATCAACATTAGTCGCTATAGACAGAAAAGATCAATAATATTCAATGATTAATCAATTCATGATTTCAAAGTAATGAATACTGAGCAGTCACTAAGGACTACGAACTTCTCCTAGAATCAACAGTGATAAACTGAAAATTCTACAAACGAGTACAATAGGTGATCAGCCTAAAGTACCCTATGTCAATGCATTACATTTAATCTTTTTCAAGTGTGCACGTCGGTTTCCCGACAATATATAATTCCCCTACCAAGAGGGTTGTTCATCACAGTTATATAAGTCTGCACCAAGTAAATTTGGTTTGGAAAGCTTTCGATCAATATCAATAGTCTGGCCGAAGCAATGGCTTAGACCGTTTTTGTGACGCCCCCAAATCCGGCTATCTTTCAACCCGACAGATGGTGCTACACGGTACTCCACGCTATACATTCATTTCATTGAAGCAACATCAAAATGATTATATTTACTACATTCTTATTACAATAGTAATAAATTCTTTCCCAGGTTTTATTAACCAATACATTCTTTGCTTACCATAATATAATTCATACAAACATACTAGTCTATTATAGGATAAACTAATTATTCATCTTCACCTTGCCTTTATCTTTACTAGAAACATCGGTTCGCTCAACTTTAGCTACAATCATATAATTCAAGCAAGAAGTGAGCATAACTAGCTCAGCAAGTCTAACAATGTATAATATAAATACCACGTCGAGAATCATATAATTTTTCTTGAATAACTGACCAAGTAGTTACGAAGTACTATGAAATATTGAATAGCACTTCTCATCTCATAAAACAATTTCGAAGTACATATAGTGACTTAGAAATTCTGAGTAGGTCAAAAGACCATGAACATTCTCTTTGATTTCCATTCATAAAAAGGACAACCCGGCACTAAGTCCGTAAGTTCGATATATCTTACGAGCATATCTAGGTGATCAGCCTATAGTACTCTATGTTTATCAACACTCATCTGTTAAACGTATTTACGTTTAAGTTTTGGCAACCTCGTGTGCCCATCAAATAATCTATTTAAAATACATTTATTTATTCATACTCAGGCTTACCTTTGAATCCGTACCAAACAATTGGCGTAGGATAGCGTTATCAATTCTATATTGAAAAAATTGTAAATAAATCAATTAACTCCTTAAGATTAGTCTAGCCGAGGTAAAACTGGCATCGACCCTTTCGTAAAACAATTCATGCATCTCATATCATGAATCATAGTAAACTTGGCTAACATGAAGGTTAGACAATTGTTAAGAAAACTTGCCTTCAAGCGTCTTCAAATAAATATTCAATAATTCTTGGTCTTTACAGTCTCTACATGATATATTCACATAGCACACTGAAATTAGTTACCAAACAATCTAATCATATTATTTTTACCAACTTCTTTCTCTTCTATAACTTAACCGAATTTATTTTATTAATACAACTCATTTCGAGTTAATCATCATTCCTTACGGTTTATTAACATTTCTTACGTTACTACACCAATACTCAATAATCATTGTTTAAGTATCATCATTATTGAATACAGTTCACTTTGTTATACCTTACGTTCTTCGTTTAACTACTCATTAAACAACATTAAATTCCTAAAGTTGTCACTATATACGTGATATAGTAATGGTCTTATCATGTTCATTAAGTATATAAGTGCCCCATAATTGTCATGCAAACAATTGGGTTCAAAACTAGTTTGTTAAACATTTCTCCTTACTCGGCAATGCGGCGCCAACTTCTAGTACAACAGTGGCGCTGCGGCGCCACTTCACAATACTCGATCCCTCGTCTCGGCGCTGCAACACGAGACTCATGCTTATGACTGGCACTGTGGCGTGCCTCTGCAGTGGCCACTCCCCTAACCCGGTGCTACAGCGCAGGTGTTCTGTACTTGGGCGGCGCTGCAGCGCCGACCCTTAACCCTTAAGAAATTTCAAAATTTTCCAATTCAATTCTTTTCGGACTCGTAACTCGGTAGTTATAAGTCAGAATTGGCTTGTTCAAAAGCCATTATCTTACATATCTCATATACTTAGATTTCATCTAGACAAAAGTACTTTTTTAATCCGTTCATAATGAATTCACTAATTAACTTTCTATTACGCGTTTGTTTAACTCTCGTGAGCGTTCATAACTTGTTTTCTTCGTTTTAAGTCGAATTTCGACGATTATTGAGTCTACGACACTTAGATACGTTTTTCTAGATATGCCATTGAAAACCAAGGTTTTCGAGTTAAACAGCAACTTTCGACTACATATTCGAAAAATCTACAATTTCAACGTTTAACCCCTAATCTCGTAAATTTTGCCATAACTTCGTTACTCGAGTTTTATACGCCAAATCAAATGGAACAATCCATTGATTCATTATCTATAACCTAACCAAGCAATATGCACATAACCTATGATTGTTTTCAATTTGTCCATCAACAACCAAATAAACGCTTATCAGTTTTCTTCGCGTAAAATTTCTTAAACGCGTATGATTCTTAATTATACATGACTTATAATGTTTTTAATCCGCTATTAGCCATCCTTATTACTCCAAAAGAGACATGCTCCACTAATTTATACTTCTCTAAGAAAAGAAATATAAAAGGATCAAACACTTAGGTTTGCACAATATTACCTTAACATTCTTCGCGTTCTTGACTAAAGCTTGTATACTTTGCTCTTGATTGTTCTTTATTACTTGTTAGTTATATTTTCTCTCTCTCAATATATTATCTAGAGTTGGTGAAAACAACTAATGACCAACCCTAACTTCTCTTATATAGACAAACCAATGGAGGGAAAAATAGTCATTAAGTCCACCTCCTTACTATTCATTTGTGTAGCCACCAAGTAAAACCACTTTACTTGGCCTCCAAGTGGCCGGCCCACATGGTCTGTGGGTCTCCCCATGGGTTTCATGGGTTTTACCCATCTGGTGACCCATCGGTTCAATCCGTGGTTAAATTTCTTGGTTTGGGCTTAGCATTAATCCGTATTGGGCTTTAAGATAAATCCATATTGAGCTTACCTTGGGCTTGCCTTAATCTAACTTTAGGCTTGGCATAATCCAAGTCCAAATGGAATTCTACAAAGTCCATAATTTAAAATCCATTAAGAACTATTTGTATTGTACTCGTACAATTCTCGTATTCTCTTCGTATATAGTTCGTACGATATTCGTATTATACGTAGTAATAATCTTCATACTATACTTATATAATAACTAGTATCATACTCATATTTCTTATGTATAATAACCCTAATCATTATACGTAGCCATTAAATTCTCGAAACTCACTTTTCTAAACCCTTAAGTTTTAAGTCCGCAGGCGAAAACTTTGTTTGCCATAACTAAAATATTATTGTATATTCCATTACGTCTTAGTATTCTATCATTACGCATTTCTCAGAAATTCAAACTTAATCTCCGAGCAGAAATAGATGAAGAGTGCTTTTACAAAAACTTCTCGAAAAACTTCTATTTTCATCTTGAAAATTCATAACAAATAATCCTAGTACATAGCCAGAATCCTATCCACATCACACATTCTAGGTCATAGAACGACCTTCAATTAGCTTACTCACATAAATAAATAATTAAATTTATTTAATTCAAATAATCAAAAAAAAATTTAATTCACATAAATCTGATTTTTCTCGGGCGTTACAGTTTTCTTTCATAATATATAAGAACAATTTTTGTTCGAAATCAAGGTTTGTAACAATTTTTATTTCTAGATTACGAAGTATTATATTTTCAAAATTCTACTTATACGATCAATAATTGCACAAGTCCAATAATGCTCAATAAAGAGTAAGGTTTGAATACTTGCATTCAATATATGAAGTCAAATGAAATTCAAGAACTTGCACAAAATCCAAAGTTATGTAAGTTAGGAAACTTCCTCGATATAAAAGAGAGTTCAGATAATTGCCCCAAGCGTAGTTTACCAAAGTAAAGCTTAATACCCCCTTTCGAATCCTAACATAATATAATTACACGTATAGGATATTCATTAGTTTCATAAACTCATATATGTCAGTCCAAATGTACGCATAGACGTCTAACTTAGTTGTATACTATATCACATATCCTACATCCTCAACGCACAAAATCAGATTGTATGCCACCATAAAGTCAAACAACGCATTTTCAAAATATTATCTTATAGTTTGCAAATACCTTTTCGAACTTCGTTCTTAAAATTTATAATTATTCATTGAGTATTTAACTCTAACATCTAACATGTTTCTTAACACATTATAAGGCATATTGGTCATATAATACAAGCTAAAGTAACCATATAAGTATGCTTTGAACATCAGATCAGAAGCAGAAACTATACATGACTGCAGGATGGCGCAGCTGCACCCTGGCTAGGCTTAGGGATGGCGCAGCAGCGAGTCCCCTGGCCAGACTAGGGTTGAGCTATTGCTCTCCTAATTTTAGTCCATTTCTTAGTATACTCAAATAATCACATTTAACATGCATACATGCTAGAAGTTCTCACATAGCACATGATCAATCTTGAATTCACTTTTACAAGTTTTAGTTCACCGATTTATATGGAATAAAGCATAACAAAGTTATGTAGCCACCATGCTTTATAACTTGGCCATATGTCCATCTATGGATCACATAATCTGTCAATACACATGCTCATAATGTTCATATCATAATTTCATATTTAGCCGCGTTTAGCACTTTGAAACATGCTTTAACTCATGTTTGATCAAATTATCATTATGTCCAACACATATGAATCATGTTTGGAGATATAATAAACATAACATGACATCTTAAATCTCTCAAATCTAAGTGCTCATATTTAATGCAACTTAAGTTTGAAAACATGTTCAAGGTTGCCTTTGAAATCATTTTAACATGAATGATGGAATATAACACTTACAAAGCAACTTTAAACTCTTATTATAAGTAACTAAGTCATGATAGCTTCCTTTTTAAGATCAGAAACTACACCTTGTAGCATTCATGTTTATTAGCTTATTATGCTAAGCTTTTCTTTTAAAATAATTTCTAACACAAAGCTAACATGTTTGATCATGACAAAGACACTATAAACACCATATCATGCTTATGTATATCTGAAATCAATCATGTGTATAACATACTAAGTTCAAAATTTGTAGAACATGTATTACTTCAAAGTTTGTTTTTAACACTTTAAGTTTTCATTACAAATCTCTTACTAAGTCTTGTTGATCACTTCGTACTACACAAGAAAGCTTTCTACCACATACCATACCCCTTTTCAGGTATATATCTATGTTATGATACCAAGTTCTCAACACATAGCATAACCAAAACCAGCAACTGATGACGAGGTATGGCGCAGCTACACTGCACCCTAGTATAAACAGGGTGGAGCTGCGTCATGTTAGGACCAGAAGCAGTATCTGACTTTGTTTTACAGAGTATCAACCAACCTCATTCCTATCAATTTAAACTTGTTCGAAACCATCAGTAAAGAGTTTATATTTGCAAACCTACTTCTTAAACACATTATAACATGTTAATTCATATCAATTGGCATAGAAATTCAAGAAATTTTAAGAATTAAACAAGAACACAATTATAATTTATACCTCCTTAAGCTTGAATTGGACTTCTCACACACTGAGTATGCTTCTACAATTTCTCATCCACTTAGAACTCTCAAACTCAGACAATTACAAGCATCAAAAACTAAAAATGGAGCTTCTATTTATAAAGAAAACTTGGACTGGACATTTGCATTACACTAGGGTTTGAGTCCATGGTGCATTAGAAGGAAACAAAGGTTACTAGGGAGTGGTTTAACAACCCACCAACCGCCATTGGCTTTGCAATCATCACCTAATCTTAGCCACTTGGAAGTTACGTAAATTAACTTTAGGTCACTGTTCATGTACTTTTGTGTCACTCAATTTGGGACAAGAGCAAAAATCTCTGCAACAAGTTATATAAGGCTTGGTTTGGTTTCTTTAATTCCCATAATGTAATCTTAATGTACAATTGTTACCATATTAGGAATTTAAGGATTAATTATATACTCACATCATATAATCCATGTACATTAAATACACGTAACAAAATAACGCAGTTAGGTATTATTGTCAAGGTATCCCCCATAATTATTTTTACTACTATCATAACCACATAATATTTTTTTAATATTAATGTTTATTTAAACATTTAATTTCTTTCCCAGTTTCTAGAATACACAGCTATTTTCATTATTTCTGTATTACAATTACATGGGATTTCATTGTACTACTTGGTACCTCATGCCATTAAAATATACTCCTATCATATGATTTTATTAATGTCACACATATAACAAAAATGTTCCATTTCATTTCTACAGAAGAAATCTAACTATCTCAAACTGATCACTGGCGCAACTGCACCAGTTTGTATTGTTGGGAGGGCGCAGCTGCGCCGGACCCTAGCAGCGCCAAATTGGTTTAGCTTCAAGTCAGTTTCAACTTCCATCACCACATTAGTTTTACACGACATGAATTAACTTCCACATGAGTGATATTACTAATCTAAGAGTATATTCATTACTTATATGGAATCTGTGACACCCCCAAATCCCGATACTTCATTACCTCAAGATTTGGTGTTCACGTAATCAAAACATTCATTTTTAACTACCCAATCATAATAGAATTGAATAATAAAAGAAAACCTGCCCATACAGGATTAAACTTAAATAAAAGAAATCTCCCAGGTTATCCAACCTTTAACAACAATCATTCAAATGCGGAAAATTAAATAACTTCATTACAATCTTTAAATCAAATTCTGAAAGTAAACTATCAAAACTATTACAAGTCTTCAGTATTTATTCATCTTTCCTTTTCCCTTACTGGTGCTAGGTACGTCAACCGTTTCAACTTTAGCTGTAAGAAATTTTACATGCAAGAGTGAGCAAACAAGGCCCACTTGAAATAACAATAAGTAAATCTTTAAACTTTCACATCAATTGCCAATATTAGGCTCAATAGAACTAAACAATATATTCTATTAACTTTCTGAAAACTATAACATTCACTGAGGGTCTAATGACCACGAATCATGTCCACAGTTATAAGTAATCTTTCAACTTTAACTTTAACAGTCATAAGACTATAAGGACTTCACGTACTTAGGGGGATCAACCCTTCGTACAATGTATTGTGCACAACCATTTTAACGCTAAGCGTAAACCTCTATTAAAAGAGTTGTTCATCTCAGTATTTAGAATACAAGTCCGCACCAAAGTAAGTTTGGTTTGGATAAGCTTTTAAGGTAATTTGGAGTTCAACGGACATCAACTAAGGATTAGTTGAATACAAGATAGTAACACTATGTTATTGAATGATCATACTGAATAAACATTTCGTTCTAAGTTCATGCTTTAGGAATAATCTAATAGCATAACAATTGAATAACTCATCATACCTTGCTTTGAACAACGTTAAGCTAAGGTTACATCTTAGAATTTAATATCAAGCATGCACAACAAATAATAACTTAAACGATAAACTAAAGGTACTTGCATGATAATATAACAAGTTTAGAGTTAAGAAAACTTGCACAATTATAAAAGTAGAGTTAGAGAACTTGCATAAGTGTAACATAACAGTGAAAAGTAACCTTGCTGAATAATAAAGTAGCAAAGGTTAGGGAACTTGCCTCGTGTGTAGGTTAAACAATTACTATTCACGTTCACCCCAAGTCCTACACATACCATATGCATTGACAATACACATTAGTTACACTAACATTACCTTTATGAGTTCCTTTATTACTCTTAGTATAGCTACTAACTAAGTTTAAGTTTAAACAACAACACATCTTTCATGAACATTACTTTTTAGCTTTATTACAACTACTTAAATGATCATGTCATTGCACCACGTGTACATTAATAACTTGATACAATAACCTAATACATGTCCAACATGTTATCATTAAGTTATACTAATACCCAAAGGGTTGCACTTGCATTCGTGCATCCCGACGCCCTCCGATTGGCTCCAAATACATTACAGTCCTAAAGATGGCCATTTTGACTACTGTTACAGACATCAAATTAAAAAACTTAAAGAATGAAAGTTGTAGGTCTACTCGTCCTCTTTCCGAATCATCTTGAATTACCTCAATCAGAGTTCGTATGAAAAAGTTATGCCGGTTTACTACAGGAGGTCAAAACTACCCAACTAGGCCACTTTTCCGGCGCCGGGGCGCGGAACAGTGGCGCTGGGGCGCGAGCTACGGCGCTGGGCGCGAGCTACCGGCCCATTTTTGGCACTGGGGCGCGAACCTTGGCACCAGGACGTGAAATTTGGTGCTGGGGCGTGAATTTTGACGCTGGGGCGCCGAAACTCACAGAACCAACCCGAAAGACAGAGCAAAGCTACTGTCTAAATTATTTTTAACAACCAATAGAATCTAACAACTTCATAAAAATTACACATAAAAGTTATGAAGTATTTGTGTACTAATTTTACACAACTAAACAACAATAGCAGAGAACTAATTCTCTGAAAACACTGTTATTAGATCAAAACTCCATGGTTGACAAATAAAAATACAGTGAACTGAAATTCTACTGCTATCAACCAAATTTGATTCCTTTGAAATACAAGTATGCCAACATATAAATGAATTCACATGTGTAGTTCAATTTCTCAGTATTAGTTCACAATTTGCATAATCACATACCAATTTTGTTATTTTGCAAATATACGATTCATACATGTTTTTCATAGTGAAAACCAATTTCTCAGTTACGTAATTTAGCATACCATCATATTTATATATTAAACATACAATTATATATAAATACTGACAATTGAATAACAGTTTATATATAAACACGTAATTACCTAACCAATTATACCAACATAGCTTTTACATAAATTTTGGTAAAACTCTTATACACAGTGAAAAACCAGAAAACAGAGACTACCAAGTTCATAGGAAAATGGCTTAAAACATATCTACGTACATATATTAAGGTTTTAGGAACCTACTTTTTTGTTGCTCTAGAAAACTTGTCAATCAAAACTTGTTTTGGACAATCTTGCACTTGGTTTCTTCTCAAACTCTCTGACCTTTTCCTTTCTCTTTTCTTAGTTCTCTCAATAATAAACTAGGTACTAACAATGAGCGTAAACCAAAACTGATACACGTAGAATAAAACTGATATGGCAATAATAAGCCTACTTATTATTATCAGTTACCAAACATATAACGTATAATCTTATAAATATATATTTTATTTATATACTTGTTTTATTTATTTTATTAATAATTTAAAAATCAAAAGAAATCTAAAAGCCATAGGCTTGTTTGGCAACCATTAAAAATTAAATGATTAATATACTTACATAATCATACACAATTAATCTCCCTAATTCTCTTTTAACTCGCTTAGTGAATTTCCTCATTTCATATTATGCCACACAAGGCACATCACAAATGCTCATCATATTTCCACCCTTCTTAATCTGTATTAATCCAATGCAAGTCAATTTAATTACTCAACTTACAAAACATTAACATTTATACTCAAATAAATATTCACTGTCTTATATTAAAATAATTATTAAATCATGAATTTCTCGGTTCTTACATATTTGGAATATAGAACGTTGCCATCTAGCATAATAAAACGATAGAGTATCAGTTAATCATTATAAGTATATTGTGTCGCACAAGGCTTATATTAATTTTTTGAGATGTTGTTTTATCACATTTTATGCTTATAAAGGAATTGAATAATGTTGTTTCGTTATGTCGCACAAGGACAATGTTTTTCTCTTTACTAATATGGAAGTGCTAGGGTTGGACTTAACTTGGAGAATTTTGATTCGGATGTGTCGCACATGATCATAATAATCTAAGAGGTAAAATAAAAGGAATTATATGGTGTTATAATTGACAAGGAGTTGTCTACCTATTTATTTATATATAGTTTGTTGTGTCTCACAAAGCTATATACATTTGAAATGAGATCCTTATTCTCACTAGAAAATCTTTAATTAAATTTGTCGAACTATTTAATGAGGGCAATATAGTTTGAATAAAATAGTGGAAGATACCAATTTAAATAAAGGCCTAATTTATTTTGGTAATTAATAAAATGAATGTATGCTAAAATATTGTCTATTTCACATGCAAAATTTTACAAATGTCAAACTCATTGTTATCACTGCGTAGCATATATGATGCTAACAAACTGATCGGACCGAATTACACGGACTAGTTAAGGAATTTGAGAATCATTCTCATTGCTAAAAATATTTCCTATGTCCTAAATTCCCCTCCCTGCAACTGTTGCAGAAACAACCTCTGAGCAAGAGGTTGCTAATTTTATGAAGTGGCAAGATGATGCAACTATGGCTCAATACATTATGCTTGCATCCATGACTAATGAGCTTCAACGTTAGCACAAAAAAATTGATGCTCCTACTATATTGTTGCACCTCAAAGAGTTATATGGTGAGCAAAGTAGGACTGCTAGATATCAGATATCAAATATCTAAAGAGCTCTTCTGATCTCGGATGACCAAGGGCACTACTATTGACACTCATGTCCTAAAAGTGATTAATTTAATTGAACAACTTAGACAGTTAGAGTTCGTAATAGACGGGAAGTTAAGTCAAGATCTGATCTTGCAATCACTCCTGAACACCTTCTCACAATTTGTTGTGAATTTTCACATGAATAAGTTGGACGCCAGCTTGCCTGAGTTACTTAACATATTGAAAACTGTAGAAGGTCACTTCCCATCCAAGAAGGACCAAGTCTTGTTGGTGGATGCTTCCAAGAAAAGGAAAAGGCCTAAAGGTTCTTCTAATAAGAAGAAAAATAAGAAGGCTAAGGGCAGGGCGAAGGTAAATGATAATAAGAAGACTGATCCTGATAGCAAATGAATATGTTTCCACTGCAACAAGTCGAGTTATTGGAAGAGAAACTACAAGGATTATCTTATAAATCAAAAGCATAAGAAGCTTAGAGAAGCTTCAACTTCAAATCAAGGTTTGTTTATGATTGAAATAAATCTTTCTGTAAGTCAAAATTCTACTTGGGTATTAGATATTAGTTGTGGTTCTCACATATGTAATACTACGCAGGGACTAAGCAGAAGTAGAAAGATGAACAAAGATGAAGTCGTCCTATGAGTGGAAAACGGAGCAAAGATTGTTGCATTAGCTGTAGGAACTTATTGTTTAGCACTGCCTATGGGTAAGTCTATTAGTTTAAATAATTGTTATTATGTTCCAACACTTATTAGAAAAATTATTTCTATTCCTATATTGAACATGGATAGTTTTGATATTATAATAAAGAGCAATAGTTGTTCTATTTATAATAATAATGTTTTGTATAGGGTTGGGAATTTACTTAATGGACTCTACATACTTGTCTTGCATGAAAATATACTTTAAATTGAACAAACTAAGAAAAGAAAAAGAGATTATGTAAATTATACTTTTATATGGCACTGTAGACTCAGTCATATTAATGAAATAAGACTAAACATGTTGCATAATGATGGGATTTTAGAGCTGTCTGGTTATGAATCATATCCAACTTGTGAATCATGTCTCAAGGGAAAGATGACCAAATCTTCTTTTAATGGAAAAGGAGATAGAGTTACAAAGTTGTTAGTGTTGTTACACACAGATGTATGTGGACCTATGACAACGAATGCACGAGGAGGGTATTCATATTTTATTACTTTCACTGATGATCATTCAAGATTTAGATATGTGTATTTGATGAAATATAAGTCTGAATCATTTAAAGTTCAAAGAATTTAGAAGTGAAGTAGAGAAACAAACTGGAAAAAGTATTAAGATTCTTCGATCAGATCGAGGAGGTGAATACTTAAGCAATGAGTTTCTTAATTATCTCTAAGAAAATGGTATTGTCTCACAATGGACTCCACTAGGCACGCCACAGATGAATCGTGTATCTAAAAAGAGAAATCGAACCTTGTTGGATATGGTTCGTTCCATGATGTGTTTTAGCAATCTTCAAGTTTCCTTCTGGGGTTATACTCTAGAAATAGTCGCACACCTACTTAACAAGGTACTTTCTAAATCTGTCCCAAAGACTCCATATAAGTTATGGATAAGGAGGAATCCACGTCTTAAGTATGTTAAGATTTGGGATTGTCCAGCTTATGGCAAAAAGTTTGAGAATGATAAGCTAGAGACTAGATCCAAAAAATATAGATTTGTGGGATACCCTAAAGAATCTGCAGGGTATTATTTCTACCATCCTACTGATCAAAAGGTGTTGTTGTGAAACATGATGCCTTCTTTAAAAAGGGGTTTATCCTTGAAGCGGTCAGTGGGAGTAAGATATATCATGCACTGTTATGTTGAAGGTCATGGCGGTCGGTCGGTCGGTTGCTGTTGGTCCCGTGATAGTTAAAGCACTTCCACTGTTGTTTCCCTTGTTCCCTCCTGATCCTACTCCTCCAGATCCCTTTTTGGGACAGTCCCTTTCCATATGGTCCTTTGAGCCGCGAGTGAAATAGGCGCCCTTCTTTGGGTTAGGACAGTTAGGTGTTATGTGGCCTTCCTGACCACAATTATAGCACACCCGTTTTCCTTTCATACAAACTCCCAGGTGAGCTTTCCACAGGTCGGGAATGCTTCAATCCTCTTCTTCTGACCTCCTTGCTGATTTTCAGTTGACAAGTTGTCAGTCCACCTCCTCTTCAGATTGTTACTTTCTCCCGTGTTACTGCCACTGGCTTTATTAATTCCCTCACTTTCACTTTTCTTCTTCTTATGATCTTGATTATACTTAGTCACCGCATCACTCCCGCCTTCAGCGAGGATGGCTTTCTCCAATACTCTAGCAAAAGTTTGCAACTGAAACATTGACACTTTACTATATAACTAGGGCTTTAGTCCCTGTTCAAACCTTCTTGCTTTTCTCTCATCCGTGTGCACTTGATATGTGGCAAACCTAGCCAACTGATTGAATCTTGTCACATAGTCTAGTACGGATATATTCCCCTATTTCAACTCCAAAAACTGGACCTCTATTTGGTTTTGCGAGCTGGTCGGAAAACACATCTCAAAAAACATCTCCTTGAACCTCTCCCAGGTAATCACACCTCCACCTCCCCGGACCTTATTTGCTTGCCACCAATAACTGGCTTCAGATTTCAGCATGAATGTCGCATAGGTGGTTTTCTGATCCTCTCTGACTCTGGCGACGTCAAAAACTTTTTTCATTTCCATAACTCAAGTTTAAGCCTCGATCGGGTTTATGGAGCCTTTAAACTCTGAAGGTCCCACTTCCTTAAAGTCCTTGAATGTAGTATTCGGTGGAGCTTGAGGTTGATTGCTAATTGCTCCAGCTAATAGGTTCGCTAAATGCTGAACGGGGTTAGCATTGGCGTCGTTGTTATTGTTCGTCGATTCTTCTTGAGCTGGTTGACGGTTTGGTCTTCTTCTCGGTGGCATATTCCTGTTAAAATATATGCTTATTAGATCTTTATTCAATGCTCTAAATATTTAAGGTTTAACTCAACATTTTAACATAATCACTTAACACATTTTCTCAAATAACTTGATATATTTATTTAATCAAAAGTTTAAACAAACTACGATAGCATTACTGCTATTTACATCAACTATCCCGAGATAAAGAATCTACAGGATCTAAAACATTAAAATATTCTTCTGTTTATAAACACATCAGAATTTACATTTTTAACTACCAGATAGGTTTTCACATAATTAAACTAATTCTATAACTGCCTACTAAGGCGTTGAATAGCCTTGCTATGTTCTGCTTCCATAATGAGGGACATCGTCCTGCGATCTAGCATGTACGATGGTAGTCCTTCGAACTGAATTGGGTATCTCATAACTTAATCATGGGCCTCATCCATCGCATTTTGAAGCGTAGAGTGTGTCTCCTCAAGCTTAGCATTCTTTGCCCGATAGTTCTCTTCTGCAAGATCTGCACATCGTAATTCCCTTACACAGGCCTCCTCTGCAATGGTCAGCCTTGCTGAGTTCTCTTTCAGTTCATTCTTCAACTTCTTTATCTCCTCAGACTTCTCCTCGGTTTGTCCCTTCTCGTGAACCAAATCCCACTCTACGTTTCCCAGACGTGTGTGAAGAGTCACAACCTCCCTATCCATCTGCTCGATGGTAAGCTGTTGAATAATCGTCCTCTCATTCAGCTCCTAAATAGTATCTCTTAACTCTATGTTACGATCATATAGCTTGTCATACATCTTGGCACTGATAGAGTTCGGTGGGAACTCATCTTTTTCCTATTCTTCCTCAGGATCCTCCTCTGGATCAGACTCAGGCTCATGCTCCTGACCAATAATAGTGATCAGCGGAGATGGCTCTCTCTGTACCAACTGCTCCTTGACGACATGAATGTCTCGGGGCTCCTCCTCTGTAGGTACTCGGGGTTCCTCCTCCCCAGCTCGACTAGATCCTCCAACATCTGACATCCTGACAACACAGTTTTAATATTTAGTTACTAATCGATACTCGCGAGCATATAAGTTTATCACATAAACACATAAAGTCTTTTATTATCTTCAATAAATTAAGGAATTCATTTCTTAGAACTCGATAAGAGTTTATCACCACTATGTTCTCGATCTCCTATAAGTGTAAGACCCCAACTTTCATAAATAAAGATTATTTTTCTCTAAATATCATTTTGAATATTATGGTGTGGATTTGATATAATGTTATAGTTATGGGTAATATTTATAAATTTTTCAAAGTAAGCAAGTTGTTATAAAATATTCATTTGGTCGGGGAATATTCTTTTTGTCGGAGAATATTCGCACGATGGCACAATCATTGGTGGACCCCACAACAGAATTATTGTCGGAGTTAGAAAATGACAGAAATACCTTTTTATAAAAATAACGACAAAAGTTTTACCGTTAACTGTTGAAATACCCGGTGGTAAAAATACAGTAATACGCGTGGTTGCATAGTAGCACACGGTATTGATTATTGATACTTACGTAAGAAGCCACTCAGTTATACTCAATTATTGCTATAATAATTGCTGCATAATATCTGTAACGACCCCAAAATTTATACAATTTAATTATTAACTTCGGTCGTTAATAACACATCTACCTTTTAATTTTACATCATTATTCAATGTTAAACTTTATATAATGCGGAATAATTTAAACTTTTATGTCTTCTTACTTTAAGTCCCTGAATCAAAACCTTTATCATCTACATGTCTTTGAATCAATCTTATTTCATGATTCACTTTATCACTCTTATTATAAAATTTTACATTTCAATCTGATAACCTTTACATATCAGATAACTCTAACATTAGCTTTATAACTTAACATAAAACTATACATCATAGAACATTTAGTACATCTCATGAATCTTAATCATGGTAAAAAGAAATAACAACTTTAGCTAAAATATTAATCTTCATGTATTGTTTCTGATCCACTTCATTCAAGTAGCACATAGTGTTACCTTCAATCCTTAACCTGCAAAAATGGTTATTTGTAAGGTTGAGCTCGACAGCCCATCAAAATCTAACAGTTTTCATGCATCACGTAGCACATAATAACATGCTCAACATATATCTCATAAACATTGGACTAACATAACATACATGTTACAGTTCATATAATAAGTATAAAGATTGAGTTTCTTACTCAATCAGCATGCTTTACTCAATCAACGTAGTCATAAGTTGACTTTAACATTTCATACATTCAACATATATATAACACATCATGCTTTTTGTAATAAAGATTTAAAACAGTTAATCACCAAGTTCACATGGCAAATAGGAACTGAAAGACTTGCCTTGATCGTTGTTTACCAATAACAGTTTAACAACTTACAGTTATCTGTACTTCACGTGCCCTACACAATTATATAATCATTCACATCAACTATTAGTCACATAGAATCGCATAGTAGTTGTAATATAAACTTTAATCTACATTCTATAACCCTTCCTATTAATCAATACACAATGTTCAATTTGATTGTGTTAACTTTAGACTTATAACTCACTATATTTCATATTTTGATGTTCATTCAAATGTTTAAGTCTTGCTAGGACTACTTATTAGTTTTATATTAACACTATTCAATATCTTATAATATTCATTTTATTTGATTTAAAACACTTTTTACGTTCATTATCACTTATCACGGCGTTTCGACGTTTATTCGTCACACGCCCAATTTGTCTCTCTTGTGTGTGCTTAGTATGCGTAAACAACTTATCTAATACATCATTTATTAATATTAAGCATCATTATACTTCATAATATTCATGTTCTATAACTTAGAACAACATCGTTTACCGTCAAGAGCACTACACTTGCATACGTGCATGCCAGACGCCCCCCAATTGCCTCCGAAAACACAATAGTACTAAAAATGACCATTTTGACCCATAATCCAGGCCTCAAATTGAAAACCTTAAAGAATAAAAATTGTAGGTCTATTCGTCCTCGTTCTGGATCATCTTGAATCACCTCAATCGGAGTTGGTATGCAAAAGTTATGGCCGTTTTACCAAAATAAGGCAAAGCAGTAATAGTCAGCAGACATGGGGCGCGGCCGCCCCCCTTTTCCGTGCGCTCGCGCCATCTAACAGTACTGGGCAGTGTGCCCGCACTCCTGGGCAGCACGCCCACACTGGGCTCGCCCAGATTACAGTGTTTTTGCGATTTTTGACCATTTTCTCCCACTAATCTTCATAACTTGAGTTATGCACATCCAAATTAGTCCGTTTTTGATTCTATGGATTCGTAATTCATAGAACTACAACATACAAGAATTCTAACAATTTATAAAAACATTAACCAACCTAAAATTTATTCCAAAATACATGTTCATACTCTATTTTCATGTTTTAAACACATTTAGCGAATTCGATCGCCACGGCTTCGTTTCTTAACCAATTGACATGATTCAAACTACGTCGTTTTCATTTCTTAACGTACTAACGTATTCTAACATCAAATAAAAAATTATAACCCATATTAAGCATGAAATTTTGTACTTTCTAAAGCCAGTTTTGAACAAAAACACTGTTATTTACTTTTCTCCTTATAAACCCAAATATCATGTATTTGAACACTAACATAGACTTATAGAGGATAACTAATAGATTTAGCAATAGATTACATACATATAAACAACATCTTCTACAACAATTCAACTAAAACCTAATTTCCAGAGAATAGAAAATTACAAAAACAAAATATTAGAATTAGGGGTATATTATACCTTAACCCTTTTATGTTAACAAGGTTCTAGCAAATCTTTCTCAATCCCACTCCTTCTCCAACTCTCAATTCTCTGTATTCTTTCTCTCTACCTCTCTGTTCTTCTTAGTTAGCTATTAGGAGAAATAAGACGCGTAACATAACTGATAGAGCCTCACCGCCCACGTACTTATCAATTAAAGAAAATAAAAGACGTCAGTTGAATAAGCCAAACGCCACAAGGCCTTGTTTGGCTAAGCACATAATTCCCAAACTAGATTATTTTAATAATCTCATATTATATAGTTTTTATTTGTCACACCTTCCACCAATTTAAATAGCTTACCATTATAATAATTATAATTATAATTTTTATTATAATTACTCTGATGATTAATAAATAATTATATATCTAATTTAATTAATAAATTAGATTTAAACATTACTTTATTTAATTTATTTATTCCCTTTAATATTAAACAATTCATTTAATTTAATTCATTCATTAAATTAAATCTTCAAAGAATAAAATTTATCTTTGCTTTAATTTAATTATCATACACACGTAACTAAATTATTATACCACAATTCATAAATTATTTATTTTTTTCAATAAATAAATTATTTAAAATATTTATTTAATTTAATAAATATTTAAAATAATTTCCAAATTCATTAATTCTTCAATAGTTAACTTAACTATTGAACCTCACTTTCCCAATATATGAATATATATATCTCTTCACACCAGATCACATATTTAAAAATATATAGCATGTATATATACATACTCAAACTCAAAACATCTCATAATAAAAATTTTAATTATTAAATTCCTATTTTAATAACTTATAAAAATTTGGGTTGTCACAACCTTCCTTCCTTATAAGGATTTCGTCCTCGGAATCAACGAAACCTCCCTTATTCGATTTTCACCAAATCTCTTTTCAAAATTTATCGTTGAATATCTTTAACACATTACCTTAATATAAGTTTTATATTTCCTTTTACATTCATTACCTCAACAAATTCTAGGTTTTATTTCATAACTTTCACTTGAACTCAATTATATTTTGAGTATTATATATTCTTTAACCCATTCATTTCCTTCTCTAAGGATCATTATCATAAACACTCGGGATATTACATTCACCCATGCTTCTAAGAATTTCATCCTCGAAATTTTATTTATTAATCTTCATTCAATCAATCTATCAAAATAAATTTTATGCTAATACTTTATTTATTCATGGGGTTCTATAACCACTTCTTTCCACAAAAGACTTTCTAAAATCATCATATTCCTCATCTCTTCCTCTTCTAAGAGTTTCACATTTATCTTCTTTTTGGAATTTCATTTCTTTCTTGAAATTATTATGTTTTGCTTAATTTTCTCATCCTTTCCACTTTCACCTTTCGGAATAACAAGAATCTTCCACAATTACTCAATAATTAGGAAGCGATATGAATAACAAGAATTTAAAATATTCTAAATCATGTTGAGGGTCATAAGACCTTGAACCACGTCCACGGTTATAAGTACTCTTTCAACTTAAACCTTAATAGTCATTAGACTATAGGGACTCCCGTACTTAGGGTGTTTGTGACACTCCCAACTCTGGGTTACCTGACCCCCGAGTTTGGTGTTCACGATCCACAATATAAATAACATTTAACTACCCATTTATTTATAAGTAGGAACATACACTTCATTAACTAATATAGTTAATACATTACCCAAGGTTCTCTAACCTTAACATTACAAACATATCCTTTAGTTATACAAAAAGTGTTCACAAACACAACATAATAATAATGTTATTCATAACTAATTAATCACTATGTCTTTGCCTTTGTTCTTCACAGCATCTTCTACAACTTCGTCCCTAGCTGAAAAGTTTTATTTAGCAAGGGTGAGCAACAAATTTGTCCCACAAGTTAAGATATACAATGAATGTATAAGTATCAGAATAATAGGCTATCTATGTTGATAGAATAAAACCAAAGTTTGGGGAACTTCGAAATAGCTGAACAAATCGTTAATCAATAACAAGTGTTCTCATATTCTAGGCAACGCAATAATCTGATAATGAAATAGTACAACGCTTCCAAAGTTTCTACGATATTCTATTGAATAAACAAGAATCAATTCTATGCAATAACAAAGTGGAAGATTTTCTAGATTTATGCTGAGTGATCTCACCAGATCTTTGAACTTATTTCCTCGGGTATCTATCAAAGATTTACTTGGATACATACGCAGGCGTATCAGATAACCATAAAGATTAAATCATACCCCTCTGTAAGTATAACAAGTGATCAGCTTTATTATACCCTATATTATGCATAATACTTAACAGCGCGCAATGGTCGAATATACGACCCAAAATGTTCCCTTTATATAAAAGGTTGTTCTTCTCAGTCTCAAAATCAAGATTTTTGATTTAACAACGAAATACTGTGATTTCAAATTCTATCTACGTATTGATCTAGCCGAAACAATTGGCATCAATCTATCAATAACAATTGATTTCTCTTCTCGTATTTATCAAGTTCTAACAAATGTTCGTCTAGCCAGAATAATTAGCTAAGACATTTCTCAATATAATTTGACAATAAACAGGAATTATCTGTACTGTCAATATTAGTTTCTGCAGATATAAATATCCAACAACAGTAATTCTACGAATATATATTTTTCGAATCAGTAATATAATTTGAATTATTAATCATGCACTAACTGCGAATAATCAACAATAACTTCCCTGGACATGGTATAATTAGCAATAATTAACCATGAGAATTGAATGAATATAACTCAAGGTTGAGTTAGGAAACTTGCCTTTCGCGTTGATTACAGCTACACAATAAACTTATCTGCGTTCGTAAGACCTATAACGAATAATATCGGTCTCACAATTAGCACAATAATTCATAACATAGAATACTGTAATCTACAGTCAAACTTCTCCTAGGCACATTACCACATAATAACATTAGTGTTTATAACCTATATAAATAATTAACAAGTCTAACTAGCTCGGTCTGGTTGGACTTCGATCCATTTTCGGTGTTCTGGTCATCCTATTCGATAATTAACACATTTATTGTCAACTAAACTTGATCTCTAAGCTTCAATATTATTTTAGATAAGTCAAATATCGTTTATAATATTTTTCGAAAGCTTTTAATAATTTATAAACAATTATTTATAATTTATAATAAATTTTTAAACACTTAAATCATTTTTAAATGATTTAATTATCAAATAATTTTATCATTATTAATATTTAATAATATAAAAATATTAATAACACACTTGTCAAAATATTAAAGTTATTGTTAATAACTTAAAATATTTTTAAATCATCGATATTCTACTTAAATGATTTTTAAAATAATTGAAATCATTTTTAAATCATCACCATTAATATCTAAATATTAATGAAATTATTTTCAAAATATTAAAAGTCATTAATTATAACTTAAAATATTTTTAAAACATTTTTTCTCATTTTTAAATAATTTTTAAATCAATAAAATTATTTTTAATTCATTTATTTAATTTAATAATTAAATAAATCTAATATCATTAATGAAAATTTTCCAAAAATATTAAAAATTATATTTTATAACTCAAAATATTTTTAAATACATTATTCTTATTTAAAATGATTTTTAATAATATCAAATCATTTTTCTCTAATTTATTTAATACATTAAGTAAATAAATTAAATACCTTTAATATTTAAATAATTATAAATATTAAAGAAAAATATTCCAATTGGTCAAAAATTATTTTTCATAATTTAAAATAATTTTTAAAACCATTTTTAATAATTTTTATAATTTATTTTCTATTTTTCATTAATTACCGGAATATTCGGAAAATAAAATAATTCAAAACCGTCGCTACAGGCCTTTAGCGACACAAAGCGTCGTTGTTGGTGTTCTTGAGCTCAAGAACACTGACAGTTAGTGCTCGAGGGTCTTAGTTTGTCCACTTGTAACTCTCGGCTTAATCATGTTCTAGGCAATGTTAAACACTGATCATGTAGTGGTTTTGTAACACTACATGAATCAATCATCATCTTAGTCATACAACAAATCATCAAGGTGATCTGGACATGCAAACCTCCTGTCAGACGCCACCTAGGTTTTCTGGGTAACCCAGAAACCCAGCCAGCTTCGAGGGTCTACATTTGAGCTCCATTAATTCTATGTCCCGGTCTTGATTCATGTTATTTAATGGTTTACACTTAGAGTCCATGTGTCAATGAACATAAATACAACAACATTACAGTTCAACAACCACATACACGCCAGATCCAATCCGGTCAAACGCTGTCAGAAAGCGTGTTCTTCGTGTATCTGGAAAATTCCCAAAAACGCAAATTAGTGTAAGTGGCCTACTTTGACCACTTGCTACGGTTGATCTGTTGATTGTTTAAGCGTTCTAAGGCCATGGATCTAGAGTCCATCTTATAGGCTACAACATGGTTACAAACACATCTACAATACACATACAACCTGTCAGATACAAGCATTATAAATAGTTGTCAGACACTGAAAAACATACTTCTGGGTTACCCAGAATGTACACGGTCATGGTCGGTCAACCGACTTTGACCGGCTATATCTTGTAATCTAGAAATTGAATAGCTAGGATTTCACTTCCAGATCATAGACCTCATGACAGAGTACTGATCCAAAACATAAAACAATACAAAACACTAACATACAAGGATTTACAGCCCCTGACATTACGTTGTCAGACGACCTTTAAAGCTCAAGAACAGTTTTGAAAAATTTTGATTTTTACTCACTTTGATGCTATGGATCCATCATGGATCAACATATAACAACTAAAAACATATTATAACATAAGATTAAACACTAAAACACAAAAATTTTATAAGCAACAAAGATCAAAATTTAAAATTTGATTTATACCTTTAGCTTTCAATTCTTGATCTAAACTCTCCAATATGTTATTGATTGATCAAGGGGCTGAAATTAGGACTGATCTAACTTAGAATTTCGGAGCTTTGGTGAGAGAGAGAGTTGGTGAGAGCAAAGTTGCAAAATAGTTAGCTTTTATGAACTTTCTCTCTCTAATTCTCTTATATACTCTCTAGATGCAATGTATGATATGTTATAGCTGTCAATTGGGTATTAAATGGCTGAGATTTAAGTCACAAATGTCAAAATAGTTGGTGACCAACTAAAGTTAAGCCAATTTTTACAAGTTAGCTCTCTAAAATTAACTAAAGGGCATTTTTGTCATTTTTAAAATACAATTAATGGCATTCTTGATATTTGTACAAACCCTTAGGGTTTAGGGTGTGACGAACGAGATTTTTGTAATTTAATTTTAATATTTATTGAATTAAATAAATTTTTTTTGATGATTTAATTATTGGATTAAATAATTATTTGATACAATTGTGATAGATTAATTTAATTATATGTGTTACATTTATTAAATTAATGTAGAGAATAATTATTATTCGAAGTAGGTCATTATGTGAGCTTATTGTATTAAAAGAAATATTTAATAAGCCTAATGTTATTTAAATTAATTTAATTATTAATTAGAAAATTAATAATTTGACATTATTTATTTATGAGAACATTAAATATATGACTATGTGAATTTATGAGAAGTTATTATATTTTATTTATATTAAATAAGATATATGAATTATTGTGCAATTGGGTGTGACATTTATTAAGCTATATGATAAAGCTTTATTAAATAAAATAGTTTTTAAAACCTATTCTAACAAGCCAAACATGACACTAAAGGGAGTTGGGGCCAGTTAACCCATGACTGGGTAACTGACCACCATCGCGCGTCAGACTTTTCTTTTTAACAATACGACGTCTGATTTCCTTCATTTGTTTTCTAAGTCTGATAAGACTAACCAGAGAGAATTTGAGAGAGAATTCAGAGGAATTGTGAGAATCTCTGTGTTGAAGAAGCTTGAAAAGGGTTTTATCTCTACTCATTAACACTCTGGGTAATCTCTCCTTCCCAATTCCTACTTTACATATTTTAGTTTTCATAAAAATGGCTTTTAAAGTTTTTGGTTTAACCTCTGTAATTGAATTAGGAGTAATGATTATGGGTTGTATGTGTGTTATGACATATCAAATCGTGTTTAATTAGATATATTATGTAAACCATATCATCAAATTCATGAAAACATGTCGTATTATTGATGACTTGTTATTTCAAAATATACAGAGTTTGGGTTTTGGCCATATGGCCTTATACATAACTTTAAGGTGTCAAATATAAATATTTTCATAAAATTTACACTCTTATTTGATTATGCATGTTGATACGAAGAGACCAAGCCTTAAACGAACGAATTCGGTGTTATAACGAATCCGTAGTGTTAAATTATATGTTTTTGTTTAAAATCTTCAAGAACATCAAGAACAGTACAATTTGCATAATTTAATTCTGTGATTATGTGTTGTAAATGGTTAAAATCATTTTATAAATGTTGGGTTATGTTTATGCATGAATTATAACATGTGTATATGATTAATTTCGTGTAGTAGTAATTTAATTGGAAATTTTTGGGCTGTGTTATGCAATTTTTGCGAATTACAGAACAGTTTCTGGCTCGCCGTGCCACGGCGCCAGTCCAGTGACTTAAGTCCCACGCCACAGCGCCACCGCGTCGCAGCGCCAAGTGTCCGGCCGCAGCACCATCGCGCCGCATTGCGAAGATCAAGTGTGACAGTGGCGCCGCAGTGCCACTCTCCTGAAAGTACAGAAATGGAAATTTTTAAAAAAAAGTTTAAGTCAAGCAATGTGTTAGTAACTTAATGTAATGAACATAAAACTATGTTAGAAGTATAATGTCATGTTAAAATATGGCAGTATTTGAGAATGGAAGCTGAGAATGCTAACAATGGAGTGAATGAGACTGTGGGGATGCCTCTAATCACTAACCATGATAATGTGATGTCAGATGAAGAAGGAATTAGAGAAATCCATGTGGTGAGTGAAGAATTGATAGTTGCACCCGAAATGGTCGCAGAGGTAACAGCTTAGAGTGAGGAAGAAGAGGTACCTGAGGAGAGTTTGTTAGAGGTATTATATGATCAAAATTTAGAATTGCAAAATCGTATTCATAAGTTAGAAGAGCAGGCTGAAGAACGACAGGCAGTCGTGGAACAAAAGGATGCAACAATTCAAGCTTGTGTTACCCGATATGTGATGCTTGAACAGAAGCATTCTTTGGTAGAGTATAAGATGATAAAGATGGAATCTGAGCTGAACGAAGAAAAAACTGAACGAGTGAGAATAAGTGATGCATGGGCAAAAGCCGCACGACACGTGGATATTGTGGAAAGAGACGTCCGATCTAAGAAGGCTAAAATAGATGATATGAATTTCTCTTTTTAGAAAGCAATTGGGAGAACCCAACATCGAGTTTTGAATTACCCTGTACATAGCGGTCAACCTGAATCCGATATGGATCGAAGATTAATGATTCAGATCATGAATGAGGAGTTCGAAGAGGCAGTTGAGGGAGGAATATGTCCTATAGAAAAGTATATTCCAACGGTAATGATGACGCCAAATGCTGCTCCAGACAAGTCAAAGCCGAGTAATTCGAGGGATGGCGGTTGTCATGACTTCCTAACAAATGAGGAACCCAAATGAAGTTATCATGGGAGATGAGCAATGAAGAAATCATGATGATCTGAGAGATAGAATCTTAAATGGAAGCAATGTATTCTCAACTCTTCGAAATACCAGGTACGTAAATTTCGGGGACGAAATTTCATAAGGAGGGGAGATTGTAAGACCCCGAATTTTATGAAATAAAAGTATTCAATTTTTCTTATAATTACTATTCAGTAAATGGTTAAATTGATAAATGTTAAAGTTAAGGGTGATATATGAATTCTTTTTTCAAAATACACAAGTGGTTATAAAATATTCATTGTTGTCGGGGAATATTCGTTTGGTCGTGGAATATTCTTTCTGTCGGGGAATATTCGTACGACGGCGCAGCCATTTGTGGGCCCCATAACAGAATAACTGTCGGGTGAAGAAAACGATAAATTTGAGTTTTTACAAATAACGGCGTAGTTGTTACCGTTAACACTGTTGGAATACCCGGTGGTTAAAATACAGTAATACGCGTTATTACACAGTAGCACACGGTATTGCATAGTATTTTTGAAATTATTGATTCTTACGTAAGAAGGCACTACTCAATAATTGTTACAGTAATTACTGTTCAATATTTTATTTTATTGATTCAATAATTGCTACGTTGAAATTTTATATTATTGTTGTTCAATAATTGTCACTACACAGTATTTCCCATTATCAGATCAATAATTCATACTATTTGAATAATATTATTAGATAACATTATTGGCAATGTCTAGAAATTTCTGTCTAAGGAGAGGTTTGGTCACCTAATTGCGCGTCAGTAAGGAGAAATTCTTATTGGAAAGCCCCCTCTTTCCTGGGAACGGCCTGGTTGTCATAAATGCGATTCTGTAATATTATTTGTGAATAATTAATTATTGATTCATATGATAAGGGAATATTTATTTTATGTGGATATAAATGTTAGATATATTTATTGTGATTAAAAATGAAGGAGTTAATGTTGAGGTGTTTTATCAGTATTTTTATCGGAATGGAGGTATTAAAAATCAAATCAGGGTTTTTGAGAAATATTGCAGGGGTTATAATTTTTAATCCGGCCGTTGGATCGTGGTAATTTTTGGATATGTTATTCATATATAAGTTGAGTATATGTCCACATATTTTGAACCGTTAAAAATGAACGTATGATTTGTTATGAATTTTACGAGATAACTGGTTCAGATATTGTTGAATTTTCGGAATTAATCATTTTGGTTGAAAATTCTAGAATTGGTGGGCCCCACTCTTGGTTGGTGAAGAAATATGCTGAGATTTTTATTCAAATGTGGTGGGTGGAAACAGTAGCAGGTAAAGCCATCAGGTTGCAGGTTAAGTCTGCTTCGGCGTGCTAACATTTTCCTATAAATAGAGGGCTAAGTTAGAATTGAAAATCACACCAGAATTCATAAGTTTTCTCTCTTTCTCTCTCTAGATTATTGAGTATATTTTGTGAGTATTTAGATACTCTGTGAGTTTCTATTCATCAGTGCAAGTTTCTTTCACCCTTATACCGATCAGAAGTACTGCTCTTTTGAGGTAAGGGATAGTAAGGGATTTTAAGGGTTGTTATGTTTTTCAGTTTCGTAATTTTTCTGACCTTCAAAAATTCTGGAAAAATTTGAAATGATATTTTGATGAGTTTTCTTGATTGTATCCAAAAATGATGATTTTTGGATGTATAGATTAAGAGTTATGAATTTTATGAGAAAATACTATTTTAAAAGTAACCGCTTATAACTCCTTGTGGTTAATTCCAAAATTGATGAAATTTTTATTGGGAGTACATGTATATGATAGGAGTATACTCTGTGAATTTCGGAATTTTTGGATAAAAGTACAATTTATGATAAATGTCTAAATATTCGCTGTTTTGGCCATATGAAAAATAGTAAATGAGTTTTAAAAATTCCGGGAAAAATATATGTTCAATATGGGACTATAATATGTTAAATCTCATAAAAGAAAAATTGGTTACATTGATTTGGTATTTTTCATGAAAAGGGACTAATTATGAGTAAATGAATTAAATATGTTATGTGAAGTAAAAAAATTGAAAAATAGGATTTTATGGCTTGAGAATCCTATATGAGGTATATGCAGATTTTTGATGAGGGTTTTTGGTTATTGGTGATTAAATCTTATGAGTTTGGCATTTTAGGATGATTAAATGCATTATTTAGTAAAGTGTAAGCAATTAAAATAAATTGTTTATAAGCTTAAGAAATATTATTCTTTCAATATCATTATACCGAAATATTGGTATGTATTTTATTGTAGAATTTCTACTTTTTTGTGTCGAGTTACTATTCACGAGTTACTATTCACGAGTTACTATTCACGAAAAAATTGGTTTCTTTTTCTCACTAAATTATAGTTGATTTACAAATATTACTCTTGAGATTAAAAATATATGTTGATTATATTATTTTTATTATTATATATAACATTTTTATAACCCTAATGATGATATTTCTCTTTGACTTGAGTGTAAAGATGGGTAGATTTTTGGTATGATCATGACCATTGAATTTATAAGTGAATATCTTTAGCTTAAGTGCAAAGGTGAATTGATCAACATTGTTATAATTATTGTTTATATAAATTCTGAAATGATTATATATTTCTTTGAGATATTAATATATTTGGCCTGTAGTGCAAATATGAACTGTTGATGAATATATTTGGCCGTAGTGCAAATATGAACTGTTGAGGAATATCTTTGGCCTGTAGTGCAAAGATGAATTATTGATGAATATCTTTGGCATGTAGTGCAAAAATGAATTGTTGTTGAATATCTTTGGCCAGTAGTGCAAAGATGAACAGATGTTGAGATGAACATGACCAACTGCTGATACAAATGAATATCTTTGGCCGTAGTGCAAAGATAAAGTTATTAGTATGATTATGAACAGGAAATGTGATTTGGTGTAACCATGATCTTTGATGTTTCAAGTAAAGATAGGTGATGAAAATTATCTTCATCCTGGATGAGAAGAGGAATTTAGAACTACAGTTATGATTATGAGTTATTCATATGATTGTGGACCAGAATTGTTGATTGATGTTACAGGGATAAAACATTGTTGGTGGATTTTTAACATGGAGAAGATAATAGACTTTATAGTCTATTTGACTCTTCTAATGGATTGCTCGTTCCGCTGCAACTACGGTTGAAATTTTTATCATTTACCATATGTTCTAAATCTCTGATTTATTATTGATGAAGGCTATTGATAATTTAATTATCTTTAGTCATGATATTATTTTACTGAGCTAGTTGTGCTCACCCTTTTGCTTCACAATTCCTTTCAGGTAATAAGAGTGTAGCTGGGTCGAGCGAGGGTAACGGGAAAATAGAACGGTGGTCTCTAGCTGTGGATATTCTCCCGAAGCAGTATAGAAAAGTTCATTTAGTAGTTTTATTTGGTGAATCCAATAGGGTAAGGTGTACCCAACGTTGGAAGGGTGTTTTGCCACTATCATATAAGATGTCTAACGACATACAATCTCGTGTCATCATAAGACAGGGATATGCTCATCCACTTGCTGAGTATATATATGAGCACTACCTTTATAATCTTGGTATTTGTTTGAAGTATAATTCTCAATTAGAGACAGTGGAGATAATGATATGTCAAGAGAAGACTCACCATTGAGAAGAATATGATAGTAAACTTCTCGTTTTTCTTTTGGGTCTATTGGGTCAACCAAGGATAATTCTGTGGTCATATGATATCTATCATAATCTAGACGCATGGTCTCCCATGTACGAAGGTTTCCTTGAGCACTTCCCAAAGATTCTAATTTCTAAAACAGTTTTTGACTATACCTTTATGTAAGGTGTCATTGTGAGGTGATGTCCACGGTTGGAACATGAGTCACACTTGGTATATATTTGTATCCAAACTCACAGCATATGTGTTGTTGTATTTTGCACGACAATTGTTGTAATAAAGTTGTAGTTGTTTTCTGTACCATGTATTTGGCGACTCAGAATAGGTTGGATGGAATGGACCTATTTTGGGGTTGTCACATTGTGTCTATGTAGTCAGCTGGGCGAAAAGAGTAAGATATAGCTATGTCCCACCCAAAGCAATAGTTGAGGCATCTGAGAGTGCCTATCAGACTCAAATATGTCATAAACCATACATATAGCAATACAGAGCTACCTCGAAAATACTCATCAGTACGAGCATAGCAATGTTAAAGTGAAATAAGGGTCTCTGCTAAATCATGGGAATAATGGTATAGCCCTCCCGCAAAGCACTAACTGCTGTCACCAGTCCAACATCTATGTGATCCATGTACATGAGCATATATAATTACCCTAGGATGCACATCACCAAGGTGTCAACTCTAGTAATCCTCCACTGATCATCCGAGTCAGCAAAATTCTCGAAATGCAATAAAAAGCTATCACATGCCCCCGAAGCGGTTAATCAAGAAGTCTATAGAAATGACGTGACCGGAGGTGATCTCATCTAAAACCACTGTCCGCCTCAAACCTTTCATAGTCATAAAATGTGCGCGTATGATCCACAACAACCTGGGCACAAGGTCTATGAAAGTCAGAGTAAGCTCATATAATCCAAATCTGAAGACCTATCTCGCAGGAACCCAACAAGATAACATCCCCTCTATAAAGCCCTAAAGGACCTAAAAAGTCAAGAATGACATGGAAAGTCCCAACATGCTACCTGCTAATAAGAGATCTGACTCTGGTATACTATCAAACCATAACCGTAAGCTAGAAGCAATGCGGGTGTAAGGAAGGTGATCAATACGTACTACTGATGATGAAGACATCTGTAAAACTTTATCATGCGACCATACAAGGGTCAAATCTAACTCATAAAAATAAAAATGTAAATCCATGACATATAATGCATGCATCATGAAAAATGGCAATTCAATAGGTGCAGTAAATGAAAATCATTATATATACATCTCTAAGAAATATAAAACTGAATATATCATGAAATTAAATACATCATCTCTATCCTATAAATAAAAATAAAGAGTTCAGGGAAATGGGGCACAACCACCCAATATCTAACAAAAGCTTATCTGAAGAAATCATGGATGTTTATATCCCCAAGTCGATCGACCCGATCCAACTCCTCTTGAGTCACGGTATCTCTGCCAGGAGGCACATCCGGACGGTAAAAGGGAGGATCTCCACCAGCAAAATGACCAGCATGTGGCCCGCCAGAAAGACCAGAACCATACCCAAAGGGGTAATAAGTAGTAGCCTCTGTTGGATCCCTACCCAAATGGTGTACAAAAAGAGATAACTGATCCACCTGCTGAGTCAAAGTTGTTATTTGATCTAAGTGAGTTGGCTCTCGGACACAGGCGAGCCAATCTACCATCATCATGGATCCAGACACCATATCCGCTAGGAACTGGGTATCACAGGTCTGAGCCCTAATTATACGGGGAGTCTACCACCGATGAAAGAAGTCCTAAGTACAAAGGACATCAGACAATGTAAAGCCATCCAAGCCCATCGGGGGAATATCTCTAATAGGCTGGGACAAAGGCCATTGACGCCGCTAAGGAGGTAAGGAATATGAATCTCTCTTACGATGCACCTGATAGAACGCTCTCCCAAGTAGAGCTCCCAACCTCCCTCAGTCAAGAAGGGAATCCAAAAGGTAGATAATGCATACTCAGCCCCTGTCGGGAAGCCATCCTCAAAACCCACTGTCAGAAAATCTGGAGTAAAAGGAACCCAAGTGACGACATCAGCAGTCAGCAGCTCCAGCTGTAAATGACAAAGAATAAAGTTGTCCGTCATAAGGACCTCAACCAAGGTAGAATGGTTCTTTCGGCATCCCCATTGATATGTATCTAGGCATAAAGTGTTAACTAGATGAAAGAAAGGAAGCCTCTCATAAGCCCAGAACTGAAAATGCATCAATCAACTACATCTGTCCAAATATCAAAAATACCCGAAGGTGGGAAATGGAAAATTGATTAAAATTACTTACCAGAAGAAATAGGTAGAAACCCATCCAAGCCTCTATAACGCCCTCTGAGCGCAGACGCATCCTGCGAAGGAAATACGCAAAGGTAAAGGATCCCCAGTCAAAATCCCTTATACAGTCTACCTCGCGAAGAGCATTGACTAAGGAAAATGGGACAGTCGAGGAGTTATCTGCAATGAAACAACCCCTGATAATAGTCAGAAACAAATGTCGTAGGATACGATCTCTCTCCCTCTGATCATTAGGAAGAGACTCTGATAAAGAGCCACTAGAAACATCAAAGCTCAGAGGACCAGAACAAATGGTCCAACCCTAAAGGGCAGAGGGAGGAACCCTTAGTAGGGATCAAACATTAGCAGGGGAAATATTCGCCACCAGGGGCACCTTCTCACCTATAAACTCTAAAATGATGATAAACTATCAATCCATCGGTGTCATCACCACCTCACAATCTAGCAAATAGAGTGAATAGGTCTGATAAAACCATCTCTCAGACAAGGCTCTCAAATATCCCAACGAAAAATGGAGTGCTGCAATGGAAAAGAAAACCTTGAAGCCACATGAATGCACAATGGACTGGTAGTCAAGATGATGGCTCCTGTACAAAGAATGGATGCTAAACTAGTTCCATTGTGACTGATTAGACCCGGGAACCTATATATTCAAATCAAGGTTCAACCATTGCCAAAAATAGAAAAGAGCAAGTTATTCAAAAATGAAAACCTCCAGTATCTCGTTCGCATGTAGATGGACTGATGGATGACGTCTTAGGTCACCTAATAGATCGAGAATCGTCACATGTATGTTGGGAAGGTTCAAGCGAGTAGTGGAAGTAGAAGGAACTTGATCCACAGTAGGAACATCCTCCTCCTCCTTAGGAACTTCAGTCCTATCAACCCTAATAGGACAGATCATAGACTCGGTCAATCGACGAACCTGTCGGGCCGGGCTAGGCAAAGGAACATCTAAAGTTGTCCTCCTAACGCCCGAGAAAACCCTACAGGACGAGGAACTACTAGGCCTATTAGAATCCATGCCTGAAAAGAAACTCCAAATCTCCTCAAAAAGGGTGCGGTATGTTTCTACTCCTGTCAATTCAATCGAGCATATGCATCAATCTAGGACAACAAACTCCTAAGGATAAGCTTAGATCATCATATCATGCATAATCTACATGTGTAAATTTATGTTATTTTAACATACATCCCCAATAGAGTTAAATATGCATGCACATTAAAATTCCTAGACTCGTAAAATTATTTTTGCCTAGAGTATACTCTATAAAATAAACTATCCATATGTGCATGTCTAGGTGGCCATTCAGTAGCTCACCAACCCAATAAAAAACGATATAGATATTCATATTAAATCAAGACCATATTGGTATTTAAATTACTCAAGGAAATTAAAAATATAGTCATAATAATTTCATGCTCATTTGTCCTAAAATAGGATAGCTAAATAGCCAAAATTGGTCTAAAATGACGAAAAAACGAAAGTGTTTCACATCAGAACGATCAGCATGGTAAAGTATAAACATTTACTAAGCTCGTTCAATTTTAGTAAGTCATTTGTGCATATATATTTGATGCATTGCATTTAAACCTATTAAACATGAAATCTACCTTTCTAACGGTCAAAACTTTAAAAAAATGGTTATAAACTTTATCGGAGATGTGTAAAACGTTTGTACGGTGACGGAATTCGCAAAAAAATAGCCCGAAATGAGTACATCTGAGCAAGAAAGTTCAAATTTCTCGAAAGGGAATCAAGTTTAAAAATGACATGTAAAAGGGCCAGGGGGATTAAATCCACCCGTGGCCTACCGCGACTCTACCTGCGGTAGCCACAGGAAAAATTATGACAAGGCTTGGTGGGTCCCACACCCTCCGACTTGATCAAATTTAAATCATGGTAGGTTCCCCTGAAGCCAAAAATTTAAATAAAAAAAAAGGTTTTACGCGATTGAGCCGAAAACACCTAAAATCCTAAAAAACTACTGGAATATAAGATTTTCAGTTAAGCCGTTGGTGACAACCCCATCGTAATATCAGATGGAGTCTAGTGATGTAAGCCATTGAAAACTACTTCACGAAGCATCAGGGAAGCTTGGTGGTAACAACTGTTGAAAGCTATCTTCATCGGGAGGACTGATGATGGAATATGTTATAAAAGGTAACCCCGTCGGAGATATTTAAAATGTCCCCAGTGGAGATAGTCAAGAATATCTGATGTAAGTTGTTGAAAACTAGTTCAGCAAAGATATCAGGGATATCTGATATTGCCAACCGTTGGCATCAATCCAGCATAGCATCGGGGAAGGATCTAGTGATGTAAGCTGTTGAAAACTACTTCAACAAAGATATCAGAAGATCCGATATTATAAACCATTGGCATCAATCCAGTTTAGCATCAGAGAAGGATCTGGTAATATAAGCCGTTGAGCATTAGTTCAGCGAAGATATCAAGGATATCTGATATTGTCAACTGTTGACGTCAATCTATCGTGGCATTGGGAAAGGATCCGGTGATGTAAGTTGTTGAACATTACTTCAGTAAAGATATCAAGAATATATGATAATGTAAACCGTTGGCATCAACCCAATGGAAATCAATACCGTTAGTGATAGCCCCAGCATAAGCATCAACATCAACCCGATGAGATTAACCTTTGAAAACTACCGTTCGAGTAGGCATCATCATCAACTAGATGAGGTAAAACTTTGCAAGCCACCGTTCGAGTGGGCATCGAGACAATTCGGTGATGTAAACATTGTCAACTACCTATAGGGTAGGCACCATTATCAACTACTAGAAGGGTAGGCACTGTTGTCAACTACCAGCAGGGTAGTCACCGTTGTAAACTACCAGCAGGGTAGGCACTATTGTCAACTACCAACAGGAAAAAAACCGTTATTAACTACCAGTAGGGTAGGCACCATTGTTAACTAGCATCATCGTAGGCACCGTTGTCAACTACCAGTAGGGTAGGCACTGTTGTTAACAACCAGTAGGGTAGGCACCGTTGTCAACTACCAGCAGGGTAGACATCCTTGTCAACTACCAACAGGGTAGACATCATTGTTAACTACCAGCAACATAGACATCAGGAAGGTCCGGTGATTTAAGAACATCATCCCCAAACAGAGATTTATAAAACATCTCAGTCAAACAAGCATCGGCAATCCTGATGAAAATCAAAACCATTGGAGACAACACCAGCGTAAGCATCAGCAGTACTGATGGAAAGTCAACCATTGGAGACAGCACCAATGTACGCATCACATTATTTCATTGTATCATTCCATTCCATTTGCATTGCATCATACAAATTGCATTGCATCTAGTTATATTTCAAGTTTCTACTAATCTTTATCATGTTGATACTATTGGATTGCATAAACATGATAAAAAAGGGGCATCTGTAGACACTCAAAATTTTGCTGTCCTTGGACTAACTATGCAGGAGGGTAAAAACATCTTTTTACATCCCGAAGATAACCTTGAAGGACTATAGTAAACCTCAAACCAAGGACACAACCCCGTGGGATATCAAATCAAACACCAAAGACAGCATTGTGGGACATCAAATCAACCTAAGAGATTTACCATCAGAAAAAATAAAGTTGGCAGGAGTCAAACCTTGGAGAAAGCCTGAGGGACATCCAAAAGCTATTTCAACCTCGGATATAATCCCAGGCAGGCAAAAAGTGGAGTGTTGACAACACAAAATAAACCACAGACATCTAACTTTAAACATGGTCATCAAGAGCCATCACAATAATCCTGAGTGCAAACTACTCAAAGACAGCTTAACGGACTGCCTGCGAAGACATGAAGATGTTATTCTGGTCATGGACCAATCTTGCTGGACTTAGAAAAGGATGAGCCCTATGTCACGCGTAGCTCTCAAAAAGAGCTTTCTGGAATTGTATGGCACATCTCTATAGGATTCCTGTATTACGAGTTATAAAGGTTTCAAGTAGCCTGCACAATGATCGAGTTGTACGTACTTCAAGGCAGTAGGGCCCACCAGGCCTAGTCACATGTATACTTGTGGCTGCTGTAGGTAGACTCGTGGCTGGCGAGCTATAAATATCATCCCCAATAGCTCATAAAAGAAAAAAGAAAGAGAGAGAAAGGGTCTAGGAGACAGAAAATTCGAGATCTAGAGTGAGAAATAGCTCCAATCTTGCTTCTATCTTTGTAAATCTGTTCTGTAAACACTTATACTACAACATATCAAGTTTTAACATGTGGAAACTAACTTTAAAGGCCCTAAAGTCGTTCGATAGCCAATCTCGTGCCAGACTATACAATCTCTTCAGGTTTGCTTCATTTTCTTGCTTTATATATATATATATATATATATATATATATATATATATATATATATATTCGTCTCTATATTGTACAGATATAGCTTTTTAACTGTTCATTTTGTGTAAATAGTCAATATTAGCTTTGTATTGACTAAATCTATATTAGATCTAGCCAGATCTAGCTTTTAACCGGTCCAAAAGTTGTAAAACTTAAACTTGGAAGCTAAAATGGCTAAGATATGTATAGATCTAGTTTTCTTTTTAGTTTTTCTAAATATTTAGCATCCACGTAACCCTAGATCTGTATCTAGAGGAAACATGAAGCTTGTTTACTCGCGTACAAGGATTTGTTTAATAAATCACTTGTTTAGCGAAGTTTTAAGTTAAATATACATAATATGTTTAAATATTCATTGTGTAAGCTTTAAATATTTATGTGAGCCTAGGAACTACAATTGATTGAAGATCCAATCTATGGATCTAGATCTAGTTCCGAAAATAAACTTGTTTAAGTTATAAAAGTCAGCTTCCAATCCTTTGTACATGTAAATTTAGGGGCCTTAAAACGGTTATCCAAATTTAAGGCCTCAAAATAGTTAAATCATGATTTATATGTGTTCGGGCTTACTTCGATGGCTTCCATGCCCATATGGAGCTTGACCCTTGAATTTTCTAGTTTTTATTTTGTCACTTAAAATGATTTTCAAATCAAATTAACGAAGATTTTATAAAATATAAATCACATCGAGATGGATAGATTTAAGTAAAAAAATCAAGCAATTAGAACCCCGAGTTCTAAACCACCCCCCAAAGATGCTTCGCATCTCAATAAAATCAAACGAAGCCGCTTCTAAGATGAAAAGAAAGGCTTTATACAAGATAAAAGGAAGCATCAAAGGCCTCAATTCCTATTTGAGCAAAAGGGTTTGAAAATTAGATTTCAAAACCTCACTTTAATATGCTTTACTTGATAAAAATAAACTTTTATGTAAATCAAACCCTTTGTACATAGCTCCAAAGAGGCATAACACCACTTTCAAAATAAAGCACAAATCATCTTTGCAAAATAAATCAAAATATTTCAACACACACACACACACACAATGCATATGGAATGAAAGAGTAGCTGTAACCGTGTTTCACGGAAGTCAGGGGTACCTAACACCTTCCCCTCGCTTAAGTAAGTTCGTCGAACTCTATGAATCTCTAGTTCCATACCAATTAAATAGTCACATATTAGGCCATATTACAAAAACCTTCAGAACTCGGAAAAGTTGATTTATCCAATTAAACTCATATCAACTAGCGGCTCTGTCTAATTCGGCCCAATCATTAAAATCAAACTTTTCAAATTGTCGACATGTATGTCGGTATTTTCTAAAAAGTACACCCTTGCAAGATACGTCAATATCAAACACATAAATGGTAGTAAATAAACAATTAAAAAGGGAAAAACATGGTGTCACCATTTATTATTTTTAGTATACTTAGCATTGAAGGTGCTAGAGAAAGGTAAAAATTATCGCAAGTAAGACAATGAAGGAAGATGAAATGAAAGAGGAAAAAGGGTATTCCAAATTGTCAACCTATGTTAGATTTCAAAATTTATTGACATCGCGTTGATGTGTATGTTTTTGGAAAGAAAAATATTGCGTTAGATTTTTGGACCAATGGATTTTAAAAGAACTATGCTTTGTATGTCTATGCTAATTGTTTCGGCTAAATAGAAATTGATTTAGAAATATCGAATTGTATTTTATATCATTAACGCATTTGATGCAATGATGATAAAAAGATGGAGTTATCAATGCATGTTAACCTAGTGTTAAATGTGATCGTAGGATCATCAACCCGCTATGGTATGATGTAGTGTGATAAAGTCATAAACTAACGAAATCCTCATTGTATTGACAAGCCAGTGCGGTATCATGACGTTATGAAATGTTTTGAGTTATGTGGAAATAAATAAAGAGTAGTCGATATCATTTAATTTAGCTAGATGAATGTTTCGATTGATGTCCAATTTATTGGTATGGTCTTAGTTATTTAATTTGGCTAGACGAATGTTATGTCATGTTTAAAGAAACTCGAGCTTTCTTTGAGAAGTTATGTCAAACCAAATTATTTTGGTGCGGAATCTGATGAATAATCTGAGGTGAACAAACCCCGAGATTTGGGGTTGTACAATAGGTTGATCACCTAACGTACGTGAATAGGTAATTTACTTTCTTTGTGATTGTAAACATACTGCAACAAAATGTTTTAAGATGCTTTGCAGTTAAATACTGTTAAACCTAGCCAAGAGTTCATGGTCTATATGACCCCTCAGCAAGATATGAAATGTTTTAAAGGAAATCTTTATATTTCCTAGTTATTCATTCTACTTCATAAAAATAATTATGAAGACTCTTGAATGTTTGGAAGGTAAGAACTTCTTTGAAGAGAAGTTGTGGTCAGATATGATTCTCATACGAGAAGAAAGTAAGAAACTCAATTAATTGAGAAAATTGGTATGTTAAAATTTTGAGGACGAAATTTTGTGAAGAATGGGTGAATGTGATATCCTGAATGATTGGAAGTATAGTTAAGCATGATGTTTAACTAATGACGATTATGTCAGAAGATAATCCTTAGAAAAAGGAAATGAATGAGTTAAGGAAACAAACAATTAGGTAATACCTAATTGAAATAGTATGTTAAGGTTATTCAACAAGAAAGAGAAGTATGAAGAAGGAAAAGTAATGATAATGCATCTATATATGAATGTAATTATGTAATGGTGATTCCGAGGACAGTTTCCTTATAAGGGGGGAAGAATGTGACAACCCGAAAAATTGGATAGTCATGTTAATTATGATGTAAGGATTATTATTTAATAAAATGAAGGTAATATGTCATGAAAAGTTATGTTAGCCGATAAAAGTTTTTCTCAAAAAACGTGTAGAAATCAGACGAAATAAAAATGACGAAAAATATTATTATACTTTTTGATCATTTAACTATGTTTTGGAAAAACGTTAAGGAAAATACTATTAATCGAAATATGTTTTTTAGTTTCTTGAACTTTTGAAGAACGTGTAAAAGAAAGAATGAAGAGGAAAGATGGAATGTCCAATAAAATTTGGAAAACGATAAACGCTATTTTTCAACTGTGTAATAATTGTAGAGATTTAATTAATAAGAATACGTGTATAATATGAATTATTATATGAGTATAATACGTGAAGAATACGCGTATAATACGAATTATTATACGGTAAGAATACGATAAGGCAAAGTCAAGATGGGTTATTAATCCATTGGGCTTTTGACTTTGGTAAGCACAATAAGGTAATGTTTGGAGGCCCAGTTAGAATTAAATCAAGGACCAAAAGAATGTTAAATTCAGGCCCAAAGTTTGGCCCAATTTGAATTAAAGGTAAAAGCAAACCAAGAACCAAACTCATGGGTCATGTGTGGGTAAAAGGGGATAATGTATCACCCAAGTGGGTTACCAAGCTTCCTTGAGAAGCTTGGTTGATATTTGTGTGTGAGGAGGTGTGAATAGTGAAAGTGTGACAACTCAAATTTTCAAAAGTTATTAAAATAAAAATTTAGTAAACAAAATGCTTATTATAAGATGTTTTGATAATATATATGTATTTATATATTGGGAAAATGAGATTTAACAATTAATTAAACTATTGAAGAAACTAAATGAAGGTGTTATAAAAAGGAAATTAACCGAGTAATGTTAGTTAATTTAATAAAGTTGAAAATTATATTATAAAATAATATAATTTGATTATTATACCTTGTTGGCACAGAAATTATTATTAATTAAATTTCATAAATAACATAAGTAATTCACTTAATTAAAGTAGTGAATTAATGTAATGATATTTGTTTTAAGAAAATGAGGGAGTAATATATATTACACATAAATGTAATATGTTAATGTAGTAAGATTGTGAGTTTTGTAAATAGTTAAAAATATTTATGGACTTGAATAAATATTTTATTTGGAATATTTAGGAAAATAAATAAATATTCTATGGAATAAGTTCTTTAAGTATGATGATATTAAATAAATTGATAATAAACAATTTTATAATTTGTGCGTATTTTAGTATGCTAGTGTCATGGTAATATTCTAATTTAATTGAATAATTAAATTAGTGGATTAATTGCTTGTTGTGTAAAGTGGAAGTTTGTATTAATTAAATAATTAAATTAAATAAAGGTGTGGCAAATGGGCCTTATAATAAGATAATTATAAAAATAAATATAAAGGAAAATTATTTGAGTAAGCCAAACAAGGCCTTGTGGCTATTGGTTTTATAACTGCTAAGTTTATTGCGTGGGTGTAACTCCTAATTGCAATAAGGGTTGGTTTTTACGTTATTTGTAAAGGCAGAGAGAGAGAGAGAAATAGAGAGAGTTTAGAGAAAATTGAGAAAGAGAATAAATTCTCTGAGAAATTGAGAAAGTTTTGAGAATCAAGGAGAACGAAGATTAATCAAGAGAAATCATATAATCTGCATCGTCTAATCAAGGTATCAATCAGTTCTAAATCTTTAAAATATACTTTTCAAGTTCTTCACATAAAACACTAATTTAGGTTGGATGATGTGAAAAGATGATATATATATATATGTTATCGATTTATGTAATCCATATTATATCATCTAAACGTGGTTTTGGAGTAATTAAATTCATGAGAAAGTGTTGAAAGATGAAGATTAGATTTTTGTCGTAAATATATGTGTTTTGGCTCTTTTGAGGTCAAAAATTGGTTAGGAATTCGAGTTATAATCTGGAAATCGATAATGAAAGTTTTTAATATGTTGAAAAAAAAAATTAACAGAGGTTTAATGGACTAATTTGGTTGAATAATGAATTCATAGTGTTCGATCTCGCTAAACATGTTAAAACATGAAAATTAAGTATAAACTTTGGAATTGGGTCAATTAAATGGTTGCTAGTGTTTTTTGGTCATGTTGATTTTCTGATATGTTGTAGTTTAAAGAGTCAGGAGTCCATAGAGTCGAAAACAGACTGATTTGGACATGTATAACTCGAGTTATAAAGATCGGAAGGAGAAATGGTTGAAAATCACAAAAAACGAAAGCTGAATAATTCCTCACTGATGCATGGTGTAGCAGCGCCAGTCCATAGGCTATTTTAGGCGCCACAGCGCCTGTCTTAGTCAATTGGGATCCGGGACTAGCGCCGCAGTGCTGTTAGTTGATGAGTGGGTTTTATACCTACGAATCAGGTTCCTATTTGGACTTAAACAGTGTGTAATCTAGTTATTTCTATACAATTTTACTTGTTTTTGTTTTTTTTTGTTTGTAGGTTGCATTATGTGTCAGCTTAAGAATGATGGTGGCATTGTGGTGGAGATTAGGATGTAAAAGAAAGAAAACAGTAACTACAGAATCAAACCCCCGCCGAGGCGGGCATTTAAAGATGAAAAACCCCCGTCGAGGCAAGGGTGCACATGTAAAAGATATCATACCCCGCCAGGGTGTGCCCTTCTAAAGCAAAAAACCCCTACCGGGGCGGGGGTGCGAACAGAAGAAGAGTTTATCTGCACTTTGAACACTGTAGATGTGTGGACTGAGGGACTTTGGCTCCGATTGGGACTGTGTGTGGACGTCTTTTATCAGCTATTACATGACTTATGCCTAAGTAATTACACATTCAATCACAAATTGAATCAGAGAATCAATAATCACAACTTTGAGCCCTAATTTACTGAAGATCATTATGGAGCAGAAGATCAAGATCACGAAGATTTCAGAATTGTGCGAGGATAAGGGTGGGTTTGCACTAGTCTTTGTCTTTAAATTCAATTTTTGTAATTGGTATGATGAATTTCTTTACCTATTCATTTTTTAATTCATTCATGATGAACTAAATTTCTAATTAAGCTTGCAATGGATCTTTAATGTGGAATGATGATTATCGTACTTTAAATTCAGTTCAATAATACTATCTATTTAGTTCATCTATTGTGATTTATGCTTAATTTATGAATTGCTTGATCACCAATTGTATGTGGATTTGTATGGACTCGAGAGATGATATATGAATCTAGACCTAGTCATAATAGCATGTGTTCATGATTTCTACGTTTGATGGAATTCTTGATGTAAGTTTAGGATAGAGATATACCTAACATCGCATGTAATCATTTAAGAACTTGGACTTTAAACCTTATTTGATTTTAATTCACATAGAGATATAATGAATTAGTTAATTAGGGTGTTTAGCTTAATTCTATCAATTATGGATTTAAGTTAATATGGTGTTAGTGCATTGAGAGTTGGCTAATTTTACTTTACTGTTCTTGATTAATGAACTGAGATAGTTAATTGAATTGAAAAGAAGTGCGATAATCAGAGTGAAACTTAAAGTGAAATTATAAGCTTAATTCTTCATTATCTTATTAGAATTTACGGTGATTAGTTGTGTTGATGTTCTTTGATTTTTAGTTTATTACTTTTTTTCATTAATTGCAATCATTAATTCGAATAGTTTAATAAAATTGAAATAATATAAAGCTAATAATTGATTGATTAAAATTTATATTTGTCTCTGTGGGAACGATACTCTACTTATCATTATAATACTTGTTGATCATGTAAACTTGCGTGTTGTGCGTATTTTAGAATTTACTCAACAAGTTTTTGGCACCGCTGCCGGGGACTAGTTTTGATTTTATTACTTTCAATATCAGTTTAATTAGTTCAGTTTTAGTTAAACATTTTTCTTTTTGTTTTTGTTATTTCTTGTTAAAGGTTCTTTGATTTAGTGCATGCAAACTAGGTCAAGAAATCCAGATTTGCTTCCTTACGAGGACAATATCGAACGAAAGTTCCAGAGACTTAGTAAGTGGATTAAGGAAAATCGAGAGAACTTTGATAAACAGGAAGAGAGTATGGTTGTAGAGGATCAGAAAGCGCTGAGGGACTATGCTACTCCCAAGGTTACAAAAATTTAGTTAAGTATTACCAGTCCTGCAATAGCTTCGAATCACTTTGAGATAAAGCCTGGGACGATACAAATGATACAGAATTCAGTGTAGTTTGGGGGATTAGCCAATGATAATCCGAATGAGTACCTCATTAGCTTTCTGAAGATTTACGACACATTTAAGTACAACGGGGTAATTGATGATGCAGTTAGACTTCGCTTGTTTCCGTTCACACTACGGAATAAGGCAAAGAGTTGGTTACACTCACTTTTGCCAGGGTCAATTACTACTTGGGATGACCTTGCTAAAAACTTTTTGGCTAAATTTTTCCCACTGGTGAAGACTGCTAAGATGAGGAATGAGATTACGATGTTTGAACAGTAGTATGGGGAGTCTCTGTACGAAGCTTGGGAGAGGCACAAGGAACTACTAAGGAAATGTCCACATCATAGACTACCCAAGTGGCTGCAAAAGAATACCTTTTGCAATGGGCTGAATGGAAATATACGTACTAGTATAGATGCAGCATCTGGGGGAGCTTTTATGGCTAAGCGTTTTGAGGAAGCATATGATCTGATAGAGACGATGGTGGCTAATAACTACCAGTGGCCCATAGCAAGAATGACCCAACCAAAGGCAGCTGAGGAGTTAGAAGTAGATGGGGTAACAGCATTAGCGACATAGATTTCAGCATTGGCAAAGAAGATGGATGCCCTCACGGGTGCACAGGCTCAACAGGTTGCGTTTGTTTATGAATTATGTGCTGGGGAACATCCGACAGAGCAATGTGCCATAAATCTAGTAGCGGTACAGTTTGTAGGCAGCTGTAACAGAATACCTCAGAATCCCTATCAGAAAGCCTAAAATCCTAGGGCTAGGAACCATCCCAACTTTTCATGGAGTAATAATCAAAATAAGCAGGCTCCATGACCATCCTATCCCCCGTGTTTCCAAAATCAACATCAACAATCAACTCCACAACATGAGAAAAAGTCAGATTTGGAAGAGCTGTTGTTGAAGTACATGTCGGGTAATGAGGCAGTGATGAAAATGCAAGCAGCGACGATAACGAACATAGAAAATCAGATGGGACAACTTGCATTAGCATTGAATAACAAGCCTCAGGGTACTCTACCAAGTGACACAGAGAAAAATTCGAGGGGAAATCATGAACAATGTCAAACAATTACATTGAGAAGTGGAAAACATCTTGAGGGATAAAGTGCAGAAAATTTATCGAAAAAAGATGTCAAAGAAGGTAAAGACAAGGTGGTTGAGGAGAAACAAAGAGAAGACAGGAAAGTGAACAAGAGTCAGGCAGATATTGAGTTAGTTTTCTATCCTCCACCACTGTTTCAGCAGAGAGTGCAAAAACAGAAATTGGACAAGCAGTTCTCTAAGTTTTTGGAAGTTTTTAAGAAATTGTAGATTAACATTCCTTTCATAGAAGCCCTAGAACAAATGTCAAGCTATGCCAAGTTTATGAAGGGTATTCTGTCGAGGAAGAAGAAATTAGTGGACTATGAGACTGTGGCATTAACGGAGGAATGTAATGCAATATTACAGAGAAAGTTGCCTCCAAAGTTGAAGGATCCGTGGAGTTTTACCATTCCTTGCACAACTGGGAACATGGCCTTCAACAAGTGTTTGTGTGATTTGGGGGCGAGTGTGAACCTCATGCTGTTATCAGTGTATACTCAGTTGGGTTTACCATCTCCAAAACCTACAAATATATCACTATAGTTAGCGGATAGATCGGTGACTTATCCAAGAGGGATTGTTGAAGAAATTTTAGTTAAGGTAGATAAGTTCATTTTTCCAGCAGACTTTATTATTTTGGATTACAAAGAGGACATGAATATCACAACCATCTTGGAGAGGCCATTCTTGGCTACTAGGATGACTCTCATTGATGTTCAGAAAGGAGAATTAACCATGACAAGACCAAGAAGTTAAATTTAATGTGTTCAAAACCATGAGGTTCCCTATTGATGATGAATAGTGTTTTTGAATAGATGTGATCGACAAAATGGTTAATGAAGACCTGATTAGAGGTTTAGACAGGGATTTGTTGGAAAATACTTTAATGGGCGATGATGACTTAGATGATGCGGAATTCATGGATTATTTGCATATGTTGGATGCTTTGCCTAAAGTGAGCAGATTCAAGGTGATATTCGAGCTGCTACAAACGAAAGAGAAAGTATTAGCACGAATGAAACCTTCGCTTGAGGAGCCACCCACACTTAAGCTTGAATATCTTCCTAAACACCTCAGGTATGTATTTTTGGGTAATTCTAATACTTTACCTATTATTATTGCATCTGCACTTAACGAATTACAGGAAAATAAGTTGCTAAGGGTGCTTAGAGAGTGCACGCCTGCAATAGGATGGACAATCGCAGACATCAAAGGAATAAGCCCGTCATTTTATATGCACAAGATACTCCTGGAAGAGAATTCAAAGCTAATAGTGGAACAATAAAGAAGACTTAATCCAATCATAAAAGAGGTTGTGGAGAAAAATTTTTGAAGTGGTTGGATGCTAGGATAATAAACCTGATTTCAGACAGTTCATGTGTAAGTCCAGTTCAGTGTGTTCCGAAGAAGGGTGGAATGACAGTTGTGATGAACGACGATAATGAACTGATTCCAATGAGGACAATGACCGGATGGGCGGTTTGTATGGATTACAGGAAACTTAACAAGGCAACCCGAAAGGACCACTTTCCTCTACCCTTTATCGATCAGATGTTGGACTGTTTAGCTGGGCATGAATATTATTGCTTACTGAATGGATATTCGGGGTATAACCAGATCGTCATCGCTCCTGAGGATCAAGAAAAGACTACATTCACATGCCTATATAGAACTTTTGCTTTCAGGAAGATGTCATTTGGGTTGTGTAATGCACCAGAAAGCTTTCAGAGATGCATGATGACCATATTTTAAGATATGGTGGAGCAGAATGTTAAAGTTTTCATGGATGACTTTTTGGTTTATGGGAACACCTTTGATATGTGTCTTGAAAATTTGGTCAAGGTTTTAAAACGCTGTGTGGAAACTAACTTTGTGCTGAATTGGGAAAAGTGCCACTTTATGGTCGAAGAAGGAATTATTTTTGGGCATAAGGTCTCTGCGAAAGGGTTGGAAGTGGATTGGGTGAAGCTGGAAACTATTGAGAATCTTCAACCGCCGACCTCAGTTAAAGAAATTTGAAGTTTCCTTGGACACACTGGATTCTACCGCAGGTTTATTAAGGATTTCTCTAAGATTGCAAAACTATTATGCAATCTATTAGAGAAAGATGCAGTGTTCAGTTTTGATGAAGATTGTATGACAACTTTTGAGCAGCTGAAGAAGAAATTAACCACAACTCCCGTGATTGTAGCACCAGATTGGACAATGTCATTTGAGTTGATATGTGATGCTAGCGATTATGCGGTAGGGGTTATTTTGGGTCAACGCCGAGAGAAGATCTTTCATGCCATATATTATGCAAGTAAAACCCTCACGGATGCTCAATTGAACTATACAACCACCAAGAAGGAGTTACTTGCGGCCGTGTACGCCTTTGATAAATTCAAAGCATATTTGATAGGAATAAAGGTTGTGGTATACACGGACCACTTGGCAATACGATACCTAATTTCAAAGAATGATGCTAAGCTTATGCTTATTAGATGGATTCTGCTCCTTAAAGAATTTAATTTGGAAATAAAGGATAGGAAAGGGACAGAAAATCAAGTGGCTGATCATCTTTCGAGGTTGGAAAATCCAGACAAGGATAGGGCAGATAAGTGTTTGATCAATGAGTCATTTTCGGATGAACAACTATTTGTAGTGAATTCTGAATTTTTGTGGTATGTGGATTTGGTAATTACTTGGTGAGCAAGATCATTCCCCCTGATTTAACACGTCAACAGAAAAAGAAGTTCCTACATGACGTCAAGTGGTACATGTGGGATGAGCCTTATCTATTCAGACAGTGTGCGGACAAGATGATTCGTAGATGTGTGCCTTATAGTGAAGTAAATAGTATCTTGCATGCATGCCATGCATCTGCATATGTGGGACACTATGGAAGTGAGCGAACATCGGCTAAGGTTCTTTAGGCATGATTTTACTGGCCTATTATATTTAAGGATGCCCACCACTTGTAAAAAGTTGTGATAGATGCCAAAGGGTGGGCATTATTTCAAAAAGGAATCAGATGCTGCTTAACACGATCATGGAAGTCGAGATTTTTGATGTATGGGAATGGACTTCATAGGACCTTTTCCACCTTCATACAACAATTTGTACATCTTGCTAGCTATGGATTATGTATCAAAATGGGTTAAAGCTATGGCACTCCCTACTAATGATGCCAAAGTGGTTTTGAAGTTTCTATAGAAAAATATCTTCACAATATTTGGCATGCCAAGAGCAAATATAAGTGACGAGGGAAGTCATTTCTAGAATAGATTCTTTATAGCTCTTGGCAAAATATGGAGTTAATCACAAGGTTGCAACAGCTTATCATCCCCAAATGGGTGGCCAAGCTGAGGTTTGCAATCGAGAGGTGAAGAGAATTTTAGAGAAGGCGGTGAATCCGAATAGAAAGGACTGGTCTCTAAAGTCTGACGACGCTTTATGTGCTTATCGGACAGCATACAAGACACCAATTAGGATGTCTCCATATCAATTGGTTTATGGGAAAGCGTGTCATCTCCCAGTGGAACTTCAACACAAAGCTTACTGGGCCATTCAAAAGCTGAATTTTGATCAAGCAGCTACAGGAGAGAAGGGAATACTACAATTGAATGAGCTGGACGAGTTTTGACTGCAAGCTTATGAGAACTCAAAGCTGTACAAAGAAAAAGTAAAAAAGTGACACGATCAAAAGATTTTACAGAGGAAGTTTGAACTAGGCCAATCTATTATATTATACAACTCACGACTGAGGTTGTTTCCCAAAAAGCTCAAATCCCGATTGTCGGGGCCATTTACTATCAAGACAGTCTACCTACACGGCACCTTGAACTGTATAATAGGAATCCTCTCGAAACATTCAAAATCAACGGGTAGAGTCTAAAGCATTATTGGGGTGGTGACATCGACAACCAAACCACCGCGATCACTCTTGTCGATGCGCCATGAAACAGAGAGTAGTCAGGCTGAAAGACTCAAAAACAAGCGCTCATTAGAAGGTAACCCAATTCTCGTGTCATTTACAGTATTTTTGTTTCACATTATTCAATTCGTAGCTTAGTTGATAATTTTATTATTACTTAGTTCATCTATATACAATTCGTAGTTAACTAGTTAGTAATTTTTAGTAATTTTGAACTTGCATGCTCAAACTCCATGTACTTATCTTGTATTTTTTGTTGTTAAGGGTTTCAGGTACTATTGATGAAGTATTACATGCTTACGGTGCAAAGTAATTGAAAATTTCAAGTTCTACAGAAAAGGGACCCCCCCGCCCCGACGGGCATTTTCCTCGCCTGACACACCCTCCCCGGTGCATGAGGGGGGTTGGTCCTCTGGATATGCCTTCCCCTGCGGGCCTTTGTAGGTCATTTACCCCCCGCCCCGATGGGGGTATGGGTTTCTTGAAAATAATAAAACACTGCAGAAATGTGGCTTTCCTACTTTTCCTCTTTCAAAACTGAACTCTGCCACTTCTTAAACCTATGAAACCCCTCTCTAACCCACAATCGCCATCAAATCCATACATTGCTCCCATATTCTATAAATTAACCACAAATTCATCACTCCCACACCACATAGCTATCAATCCACTGAATTTCAATCACTCAAAACCTAGGGTTTGTCACTCTTTGGGTTTACAGTAAGAGAGCAAGGAGGAAATTCGAAATTGGGTAATCAATCACTGTACTAAAAGCATTCAATTGGGGAAAATCACTTAGGGTAAGACATTCTCTTCAATTTTTCATCATAGTTGGATTTCAGTTATCAAATTTGGGATTTTGTGAGTGTGGTGCATATCAAGTGTTTGTGTTATTGCCAAAGCCAAATTTGGGGGATTAGTTTATTGTAGTAGTATAAAATGGCATCTAAGACTCCTTCTAAACGCCAAAGGGGCGAAGGTTCATCCCCACCGGCTCACAGCTATGACAAAAAAAAGTTTGTTAGTGCTAACGTGGTGGACATATATGACTATCTCACACCTAAAGTACTAACACCAAACAAGGGATTAAGGTCGAACGCTTTTGATGGGCAGATGCAAAGACAAATTCATGAGCAAGGCTAGGAGGTGTTCACTGACGATCCAGACCCCACTTTTGTGAATGTGGTAAAAGAATTCTATGTGAATGCTGAGGATAGGGCACCATATGTGGCATTTGTGCAGGGAAAACAAGTGCCCTTCAGTCCTGCAGCAATCATGAGTGTTACAGCATCCGAGCCCCAGTAGTATGCCAATATGTCCAATTACGTAACAGTAATCCAGATTATGACCAGATCCTCATACAGATATCTAACCTGGCACTGTTTGGGCGAAAGGGAGAAATGGTGGCACCCTTTTCAAGAGAAAGGATTTGAGACTTTACAAAAAAATCTGGTATGCGTTTATGTGCGCGAAGCTACTTCCTTCGGCGTATACCAGTGAGGTCACCAAAGAAAAAGTGCTACTCCTTTATGCGATAGTGAAAGATTTTGACATCGACATCAACTGTATCATCAGCATCTCCATTCGACGTTGTCTGTGCGGGCCATTTTTAGGAGGACTGCCACACCCTTCGCATATCTGTGGGTTGTGCAGGCAGTCTGGAGTTCGATGGTCGGGTGATGAGCCCGTGTAGTAGCCTCTCCAGCTTCTAGATTCCAGGATGATTACTCGAAACAATGTTTAGGTTGGAGGGGAGTCGCATCCTCGGGGATTAGGCTTTGTATTTGCAGACGCTCCTAAGGAGGAGGAGGCAGAGGATACCTCCAAGGATGATTAGTTTAGGGCTGATGAGGTGACTGTTAAGGAGGAAGCTACGGGGTGCAGTAGATTTGCAAAATATATGTTTAGTTCCCAGTTCCCAGTTCCATAGTCTTTAGAGGCATCTTGATGATAGAGATAAAGAAGCTAGTAGAAAGATAAAGAGACTGACAACAAGGCAAGATCACATGTTCAATGCAATGAATAGTTCCTTTGCCTCATTGAATGTGTAAGAACCATGAATTTTATGAATAAATAATAATTTGATATAATAAGAAAATGAATATTTATTTGAATAAAAATATTGATTTGTTGTGAGATAAGTAATTCAATTAATTCAAATTGAACTTATAAGAATGGAAAAATATGGAGTTGTGATGAGAATTGTGAAATGCCTTGTGAGGCATGAGGATGGAAATATAAATGGTTTAAGTTAGTGAATAAATTTAAGGAGTGAATGATTAATTAATATTATATTATTAATAAATTGTTATTGTGAATAATAAATTACAAATAAGCAAAGTAATTTACATAATTAGAATTATATTATTTAATTAATATGTGCAAAATATGTGATATTATATTGTTCCTACATTAAAAAGAAAGTGCAATGTGACACTTTAATGTAACTATATAATATATAGAAACTATATAGTAAAGTCGAAGAAATTATAAGTAACAGAAATAGTTGCATATGTGATAATAAGTATGTGTGGGAACATTAAAGATGTACTATAACAAAGAATTACAAATTATTTCAATAAGTGAATCTAATGGGAATAACAAAGTTTTAGGGAGATATTGAATTATTAGTGACCAATTAAATTGAGCCCATACATGTTATAAAAATTAATTGGACTAGACTAATGTACATGGATTATATGATGTGGATACATAAATAATCCCTAACTTTTCATTATGTAGTAGCATTAACACATTAAAATTATATTTTAGAAATTCAAGGAACCAAACTAAGCTTAATTAACCAAGTTACTGAGATTAAAACTTGTGTCCCATATTAAGTGACCATCACAGTACATGAACAGTAGCTTCACTCTATATACGCAAACATTAGTCGGCAGTTGAAGGCTAGAATTAGCAGTGATGATGGCTATGAAATTGGTAGTTGGCCAACTCTTTCTTGTCCATTGTTTCCTTTCATTCTCCATTGAATCAAACCTTGGTGCAAAGCTAGAAACTAGGCAACCAATTCTCTATAAATGGAAGCTCATCTTCTTTAATTCTCAGTTGCTTGAAAACTTTGTCTGATAAGTATATATTGAGAGTGAGTGTTGCTGAGCATTGAGGGAGTATAATCGGTGTGTTGAGGAATTCATTTAAGCTTCAAAGAGGTATAAATTCTGTTTTTGTTCTTAGTTTGAGTTTTGTCAAATTCATTGCATTTACATGAATTCTCTATTAATTGATATGGAGTAGCATGCCATTGTGTTATCTGAACATGTATACATGTTTAGGAACATTGTAGTTGTTATAATTACTGGTTTAACATGGTTTATGTTGAGGCTCTGCAGAAGCAGAGCCATCATTTTTCATTCTGCTCGAAGTGGTGCGGCCCCGCCACTTTTATAGTATATGACCGCGCGATCGCGCCAGCTGCCAGTCATGTGTACTGATTTTGTGATCTTGTCTTATTCTGAGCATGTTATGACAGTTAGAATATGCATATAAATAACCTTAACATGTGGACTAAGGTTGCTATGTATATAGTAAGCCATGATTGGTTTGTTTTAGTTTGAATATTCAAGAAAGCCTAAAGATTGTAAAACTAGAATTTGTGTATATGGAGTAATATACATTTTGACCTTGTGAACATGTGTAAATGACCTAGATATATACGTAAATAAGTCTAACATAAGGCATAAGTTTGCTTCATGTATAATAAGTTTTGCTAGCTTAGTTTTAAAGGATTTTCTAAAAGAAAACTTGAAGTATTTAAAAACAAAGCATGATGAGCATTGTGTCTTCAAGTTCTGATTTTACTAGCCCATGTAAATGACTTGAGTATGTGCACAAATGAGTATAAAAGCATGAGGTAGACAATGTCAACTTATCTTGCATGCTTAAATAAGTTTTACTAATGGAGGCTTAAAGTTTCAAAAACTGTAACATTCCAGATTTTTTTTAAATGTAAGTTATAAATATTTATTGATTTATATAAATATTTATTAGATGTGTTTATTATATAATTGTTCAATTTGATTGAGTTGATTTAGTTAATTATTTATTTGTTAAATAATTAATGTGTTATGTGGATTGAGTTATGTGATTAAGTAATTGATTTAATAAATTATTATTAAATAAAGTGTGACAAATAACTATGTTATAAGAGTTATTAAAATAAATTAAAGTAGTTTTAATCTAGTTTTACCCAAACAATGCTTAAGGATATAAATTCATTAAAATTTAAATGGTTTGCCAAACAAGCCTTATGGCTTTTGATATTTTTAATTTATAAAATAAATCAAATGAAATAAATAATAAATATAATGTATACGTTATTTTGGGTAACTGATGATGGCTATTAAGGCAATATTAGCTTTATTTTTTTACGCATACTAGTTGCTGGGTTTTGAGAGAGTTCAGAGAATAGTAAAGAGAATTGAGAAAAGAGTTTGAGAGATTGAGGGAGATTGGTCTTCAACTAACAAAGATTGTATAAGCTAATTGAAGGTATGTTCTATACTCTTATTATGCATGTATGGGTTTCTACGCAAAATTTTTCTATGCCATGTGAATTTTATTTTTTCCGAATAGTTGTTATGTAATTAAGTTATACGGGTTATACATGTTTATAGTGATTGGATATGGTGTTTAAACAATTATCCCATGCAAATTTCGTATACAGTAGGAATAAAATTTGTCAGTATATGTATTATTGGTATGTTTCCATATATAATCATGTAAGTACCAATTTTAATGGCCAATTTGGTTGTGAAACTGTAAATTGATGTTTGTTTATGGTATTTCATTAAGATACGAACGAAACGTAGGTTGAATAGAGTATTTTGATCTATTAATGAATTCACAGTGTTTACTGTTTTATCAACTATGGAGTTTTAGTTTTTTTTTAAACCGTGTTTTCAAAATTTAAGTTTTCTAAAATCTTGGTTTAGTCGTTGTTAATTAGTATCTGAATAATTGGTTATGATTATGGGTAAATAATGTTAGTTGTTCATGTAAATTTAGATGTTAGCAGTATCATTTAGTACAAAATTTAGTTGTTTTGTTCTTCGTCGTTGCGTTCTCTGAGTTTCGGCGCCCCAGCGCCAAAGTTCGCACCCCAGCGCCAAAGTTCGCACCCTAGCACCAAGAATGGGCCAGTAGCTCACGCCCCAGCGCTAGAACTCGCGCCCCGGCGCTGGTACTCGAGTCCCGGTGCTGGTACTCGCGCCCCGGCGCCAATGATCCGTGCCCTGGCACCGGAAAAATTGTATGAGTTGGGCAGTTTTGACCTCCTGTAGTAAAATGGCCATAACTTTCTCATACGAACTCCGATTGAGTTGATTCAAGATGATCCGGAACGACGACAAATATACCTACAACTTTTATGCTTTAAGTGTTTTAATTTGAGGTCTGTAACAGTAGTCAAAATGGCCATCTTTATGACTATTGTGTATTTGGAGCCAATCGGAGGCGTCGGGATGCGCGAATGCAAGTGCAACCCTTTGTGTATTAGTATAACTTAATGATAACATGTTGGACATGTAATATGATGTTGTATCAAGTTGTTAATGTGTATGTGGTGCAATGACTTGATCACTTAAGCAGTTGTAATAATGCTAAATAGTGATGTTCGTGAAAAGATGTGATATTATTAGGAAGTTATATGAAACTAATATTAGTTTAACTAATATGTATTGTCAATACGTATGGTATGTGTAGGACTTGTGGTGAACGTGAGTAGTGATTGTTTAACCTACGCACGAAGTAAGTTTCCTAATCTTTGCTACTTTATTATTCAGCAAGGTTACTTTTCATTGTTATGTTATATTTATGCAAATTCTCTATTTCTAATCCCTTGTTTAATGATTTATTTTCATGCAAGCTATTTAACCCTCATTTATTGTTGAGCAAGCTAGTTAATCTCTGTTTCTTTATTCCAATCGAGATTACCTTGGTTATTCAAAATTTGTACTCATTTATTGCTGAGCAAGTTAGTTAATCTTTAACTCTTTATTCAAAGTCTGTATTATTATTGTAAGAAGTGTGTTTATTCAGCTACTAATAACTGTTGTTTGATCTTCATTCTTCAGTATCACTATACTATCTTACGTTATTATACCGAACTCTAAGTTGCTTAGCGATTCTTTACCAATTCAACTAATCCTTAGTTGATGAATGTTCTAAACTCTAAATTACCCTTGAAGTCTACCCAAACCAAACTTCCTTTGGTTTGCATATGTACTCACACAAATTTTGAAAGCATGTTGCCGATGATAACATTTGTTCAATTTAGAAATTATTAATACTCTAGCTCTTATTGATTCATCAATATACCTTGTTCATAAAGATATTATAATCAAACTCTGAATAGTTATTTGTTTCTATCTGATTCAACCAGTACTTGGTTGATGAGCATTCTAAAGATCTAGAATTCCTTGAAAGCTAATTCCCAATCAAACTCCGTTTGGTTCGGAACCTGATGATCTAAGCTGAGATAAACAACCCTATTATTAGGGGATTATTTTAGAAATACGCAATAACGTTAAAATATTTGCGCAATACATAGTACAAAGGGTTGATCACCTAGAGTACAAGATGATGGTCCATATAGTTGTTTAGACTGTTAAAAGTTATAGTAGAAACACTTGTGAACCTAGGACATAGATGATGATTATAGTCTTTTAGACTATTAAAGGTTAAAGTAGAAATACTTGTAAACCTATAATAGAGTTCGTGGTCTTGTGACCCTCAGTATATTCTTTGATGTTGTTATCTATTGTTAACTTGAACAGTCATTATTCCTTTGAACTTATTGCTGTTAAATTAAAGTTTCTTGTTCCGGTAAGAATACTTTACCATTAAAAGCTCAGTTAATTGTCATTCAGAAAACGTTATTGTATATTATCCTTCTTGTGAGCAATTGTTTGCTCACTCTTGCACAAAAAAATGCAGATAAAGTTACGAAGTTTGAAAAGCTTTCTACAAGCAAGGACAAGGACAAAGTGCTTGATTAGACGACAACGTTTAATTTATTTTTTATTTATGAAGCTTATGTAATGGATTTAATTATAATCATGTTTTAATTTTCCGCTGGTGATTGTAATAAAGGTTAGATGACCTGGGATTTATTTGAGATTATGTAACCCTTTAATGGGAGATTTATTATTTTAACTTTTGAGTTTAATTTTATCCTTTGGATATGGGTAGTTAGTTATGATTTAATTGGACAGTGAACACCAAATCTGTGGGATTGAAGTGGCCAGATTTGGGGGTGTCACAAGTTGGTATCAGAGCCTTAGGTTATGAACCTTAGGTGGGGGAAACCTTAGGCTATAACCTTCTAGGAGATCGAAAAACATAGAGGTGATAAACTCTTATCGAGTTCTAAGGAATGAGTTAAGGAAATTCATTGAAGATAAAATGATAAAAGACTTTTTGTGCTTATGTTTTAATGACTTATGTGCTCGTGAGTACTTAGAAGTAGAAAGTATTATACAAATCAAGTTGTGGAGTTATTAAAACTTTGTTGTCAGAGAGATTGATGAAGGAAGATAGGGATTAGGAGCCCTGAGAAGTTTTATAGTTTGAGTATGGTTGGTATTGGGAAAGCCATACCCGTGGATTTTTGTTGTAGAACTTGGGTATGAGCTTGAGTTTGATCCAGAAGATGAATTTTAGAAGGTAAATATGAAGTATGAGTAAGAAGAGTTAGGAAAGCCATAGAGCTAGCGTAAAAAGATGTCGCGACTCAAGACTTTACCACACGACTTGCAGATGTAGAGTAGAGATTATCTCAGTTAAAGTATTAAAGAGGATAGTTATTAGTTATTAACGAGATTGCGCATGATTAGTTAGGGAAATGAGTCAACAAAGCGGGCGAAAGCTGAGGACGCATGTATGAAGGCTTCTAAACGTAAAAATCGTGTTGAAGACAAGTTGAAGAGTGCCAAACGAATGATGGAACTTAGCATTTAATCTTCCACTCTCCTGATGATTCATATCGTGGAGCAAGAGCGAAATGAAGATGTACAACGTCGATTGTTCTTGTAGATTGCAAGAAAAATAATAAGATGATATATAAATTAGAATGAAAATTAATAGATGTGGATCCTAACTTTTGAATTAAATAGTGGGATGTGATGAAGTAATCCTACAATTTTATTATTTCGGGATAAATAATATAAATAGCAGTGTGGTTATTTTGTGATGTGGTGATGTAATAAATGAATAAAGTATTATCATTGTTTATTAAGAAATATTATGTGTTATCTAATAGGTCAAGTTTTAAACAGTAAAATGCCGCCTAGAAGAAGATAACAGCGTCAACAGAGCCCCAAGGAAAATGCATACGATAGGGAAGCGAACGCAAATCCAGTGCCACAATTGGTGAATTTGCTGGTGGGAGCACTGGCAAATCAACTGAATTTCTGGCTGTATAATCAAATCTCGATGTTCCAACCAAATTTGTTTACAAAAGGGTTGGAAATAACGATTAATGTAGACGGGGAAGGTAATACGCTGGCATACAATCAAGAGAAGAGGGGAAAGAAGAGTGAAGATGATAAGGTGGGTGATAGTCATACCGGTAACGCTTGTAAAAGAAAGTGGGACAGTAATATTAGCGCTGAAAATCAGCAAGGGAAGGAAAAGAAGAAGGTAGAGGCATGTAGCAACTGCGAAAAGAAACATGTAGGTGTTTGTTTGAGGGGAAAAAGGGTGTGCTTTAATTGTGGATCGAAGGATCACATTGCACCAAAATGTTCAAAATCGAGGAAGAGAGCCTGCTTCACGTGTGGATCGAAGGAGCACTTGGCTCGAGGTTGCCCAAAGAAAGCGATAGGAAAAGGAAGTGAAAGCAAAGGGGGCAGTGGAAAACTGGTTATTGTAGAGTCAACTCCGCCGTGTCGACCAACTGAACAATCATCCAACATGAAGATCCAGAACGCAATGCAAGGTATGGTTCTGATCAATTATCTATACAGCTGCGTGTTATTTAACTTAACCACCACTTGTTAATTTATGCCTGATGAATTAATTTAGAAACTAGATTCGCTTCGGGAAGAGTTAGATTATTCCTTAAAAATTAGAAAGTGTGAATAGTGATTTCTTTTAAGTTGATGTGTAGAATTGTCGTGTTGTATTAAAGGCCACGTGTTAAATCATGTGGTGATAAGTTATTGTCAAAGAAAGTGCATAATCTTAAGACTCTGAGGAGGTCAAAGGTAGTATTTTGTTCTTTTAGCTATAAGACATCTGTACGGTAGAATTATTTATCAATTTTGTAAAGCAAGAAGTTATTAAGAAAATAATTTGTGGGTTATATGAAGATCAAGATAGTTGCTTAGTTAGCTAAGTTGTGGAGGAAATCAGTGGAATTTATATGGGCAAGAAATTATAGAGTGAATTTTCAAGAATTGAAGAAGAATTTAGTTAACACCTATGTTGTCTCTACCAGATAGTACAGAAAACTTTGTGTTGTATAGCGACGTATCGTACCATGTATTAGGCGATGTGTTTAGGAAGAATGACAGGGTCATTTCTTACGGATCACGTTAGTTAAAATTTTTAATTGAAAGGGGATCCGACTCACGATTCAGAGATAGGGGTATTTAAACATGCGTTGAAGTGATAGTGGGAGTTGATCAAGGATTGTGAATACAAAGTCCTAAATAGTCATAGTTGAAAGTAGAAGGAAGAAACTTGGTTTCTCTAATACCAGGAATTTAAAAAGGAAGTTTTGCATAAAATTTATATATTGAATCAACTAGGAAGCACGAAATTATATATTGCCTTCAATATTACTATTGGTGGCAAGATATGGCGGTAGATTTTTGGTATGTCAAAGTTAGCATATTACATATTGAGCAGTGTATGAAGTTATGAAATCATTTCAAGACACGATGTTTCTGTGTCAATTGTGTCGAACCAAGATTCACGATTTACATCAAATTTTCAAAAGGGTTTGCAAGAACGTGTGGAACACAATTAGAAAGAAGTATGCCATATCGTTTGCAAATCGATTGCCAAACTAAAAGGAAGTCCAAACATCGAAAGACGTGCTAAGCGCACGAGAAGTTTTTGATAATGTCCTACGAGGAATCCTTATTGAGCAAGTTATGGGTAAGTTAAATAATTTAAGAGTAAGGTAGTGTTTGGTGGGATTTCAACTGAGGACTCATATGGTGACTAAGTCGTACAAACCTTGGTATGGGCAGAAGTTTTGTGCACATACTTGGTTTATCACATTGATAATCATTGGAATATCGGTATCGAGCTATCAAGGTATATGTGGTGGAAAGGTGATTCTTCTCTCATGTATATATTTAATAGCTAGAGGTTTTTAAGACTAAGTTAGATGATATTAGGATTAGGTTCGGTTCTTAAAACTAAAGCATATGGTAAGTTCGTGACTCATAATCATATGGTATGTTTTGAACCCCTCAACGAATGGATGCCTATGGTCTGAATAGGATAAGTTCCTAAACTCATATGATTATGGCAAGTTCCTGGATTTCCAAAGTGTGGTAAGTTTGATGAACTATTGGGTATAAAGCGGTTATAGTATAGGAAGCATTGATGAAGTTGAAAAATGGTTTTGAGGTAGCCTTACCTCTATAGTTAGAGCGCATTCGAAATGTTTTTCATGTTTCGGTGAGATGATCGAACAAGCTCGACTGCAACCATGTGATCAAGTACGACAATGTCGAAGATGCTACGTGGGAACTCGAAACTGAAATGATGAAGAATTATCCTGAGTTATTTGTTTAATCTGTGTCTTCGATTCTGGGAACAGAACTTTGTAAGTAGGGAAGAATGTAACGAATAATTTGTTTGAGTTGTGATTCTGATGACAGAATCCTTTTAAGAGGGGAATGATGTAACATTCCAGATTTTTTTAAATGTAAGTTATAAATATTTATTGATTTATATAAATATTTATTGGATGTGTTTATTATATAATTGTTCAATTTGATTGAGTTGATTTAGTTAATTATTTATTTGTTAAATAATTATTGTGATTAGTTAATTATTTATTTGTTAAATAATTAATGTGTTATGTGGATTAAGTAATTGATTTAATAAATTATTATTAAATAAAGTGTGACAAATAACTATGTTATAAAAGTTATTAAAATAAATTAAAGTAGTTTTTGTGACACCCCCAAATCCGGGTACTTCGATTCCACGGGATTTGGTGTTCACTATACAAGCATCATCTATCTATCTACCCATAAATAATATCAAACCATACAATAGAAAGAAATCATAATAAAATCTCTTCCCTTAAGGGTTACATCAACTGAATCATAAATAAATCCCAGGTTACTCTAACCTTAAAACATCTGTGCGAAATTCTAAACAAATAAGTCTTAACATCAACATAACTCAAGTCTTAAACAAATACATCAGTTAATAAATAACAGGTCTTCATCATTTGTTAACTTTGCCCTTGCCCTTACAAGTGGAGGGTTCATCGCTTCTTTCATTCTTAACTGCAATGTTATTATTAAGCAAGAGTGAGCACAAATGCCCACAAGTATAAAAATATGAAACAACAGTATAATAACATGCGAATAATCAACGACATCTGAATAAAGCTCAACTTTTGAATCAAGAATAAATAACATGAATCAAAAGAATTTTGAGGGTCATAAGACCTTGAACTATGTCCTAGGTTAACAAGGGTTATACTTGAAACCTTTAACAGTCATAAGACTATGGACCTTCTTCTCGTACTTAGGGGGATCAGCCGTTAGTACCATACTGTGCACAATATCTTAACGCTAAAGCGTAAATAATCCCCTATACAGGGTTGTTCATCTCAGTTTGACATTCGAGTCCGCACCAAAGGAAGTTTGGTTTGGATAATTTCATCAAGGGTTCTGAAATTTAGAACGCTCATCAACTATGGACTAGTTGAATCAATAAGGTTCACTAGTCTAATAAGGTTCAACAATAATTGATATTTGATTAGAATAATAATCTCAAAAGTATACAATAGGACAATTATTGTATAACTGAATTATGCTTTGGAAAGATAATTAATCTTTAATATCATGCTTGAACTTGAATAATAACAAGGATAATTTATTCAAGGTAAATAAGAAACTTGATCAATAATGACAAGTAGGGTTAGGGAAACTTGCTCAACATAAAAGTAACGTTTAAGTTTAAATAAACTTGCTCAATAGAATGGAGTTAGGGATAGAATACTTGCCTCGTGCGTAGATTACACTTTAACTAAGCACGTTCTTTGAATTAAAAATCCTACATACCATTCACATACACAATACCAGTTAATTATAACATAACTAATCATTATAAACTCTTTCTCTTTGACTACTTTAATTATTCGACTAAACTTAGTCAAATTTTCACTTTGTCACATTATTTGTACTTCGTGAATTACCAAACTAATTATGTAATTTAATAATTCAAATCACATGTAATTATGTTATTTACATGTTACACATCTATTTTAATATCACATTATACCTATAACATGTTTACTTGTTCATTACATTAATCCACTAACACATTGATAGTCGTAAACATTTTAAAATCTCATTTCTGAGTTTTTCTGGAGAGTGGCGCTGCGGCGCCACTATTGTGCTAAGGAGTCGCGCTGTGGCGCGGTGGCGCTGTGGCCGGGCCCTTGGCGCTGCGGCGCTGTGGCTCGAGTCATGGCGCTACGGCACTGTGGCGCTGCGGCGCGGGAAATGAACTGGCAGCCAGCGCTGCGGCGCGGCATACCAGACACAGAAATGGCTGTTCGCGAAAAATCGCAGAACATGCCAATTTCTCTCAATTTCTTATTTTCTACTCAAAATTAGACATACCCACAAGTTATAGTTCATGTATATTCATAATACAACATCTATAAAGTCATTTTAACCCATTAAAACATATAATCACAGATTTAAATCATGTAAAATTGGACTGTTCTTGATGTTCTTGAAGTTTTTGAACAAAACACCTAATTTAGCCGTACGAATTCGTTATAACACCGAATCCGTTCGTTTAAGGCTTGATCTCTTCATATTAACATGCTCAATAATATAAGAGTGTAAATTTTAGGGATAATATATAATCAATACATCAATTATCACATATATGGCCATATGGCCATATCACGTACTCTGTTTATTTTGAAATAACATATGTACGACATGTTTTCACAATACTGATGTTATGGTTTGCAACAATATATAATTAAAATACGATTTGATATGCCATAACATAAACAAAACCCATAATCATTATTCCTATCCCAATTACAGACGTTAAACCAAACTTTGAAAGACATTTTATAAAAACTAAATGACGTAAAATAGAAATTAGGTTTGAGAAGATTACCCAAGCGTAGAATGTAAAGATAATAACTTCCTCCCTGTCTCAACCACAGAGTTTCTCCTACTTTACTCTAATTTTCTCAACTCTCTCTGCTTAATATTAGACTTAGAAGAAAAAAATTGAAAGAAAAGGAAAGGAAGGCGTATAATATAGAAATCAACTGACGCATTGGTGGTCAGTTACCCAGTCATGGGTAACTGCCATCAACTTCCCATAGTGCCATGTTTGGCTAGCAAGAAAATAACTCAAAGCTCTTTATTTTAATAAAACCTTTATCATATAGTTCAATAATGTCACCCTCTTTATAAAATAAATCCCATATTTTATTTAATTTACTTTAAATAAAATATAATAATTACTCATAAATTCACATAATCATATATTCAATTATCTCATTAATAAATAATGTCAATTTATTAATTCTCTAATTAATAATTAAATTAATTAAAATAACATAGCTTATTAAATATTTCTTTTAATACAATAAGCTCACATAATCACATACTTCGAATAATAAAATTTCTCTACATTAATTTAATAATTGCAACGCATATAATTAAATTAATCTACCACAATTGCATCACTTAATTATTAAATCTAATAATTAAATCATCGAAAATATTTATTTAATTCAATAAATATTAAAATAAATTTACAAAATTCTCGTTCGTCACAGTTTTAATCTAGTTTTACCCAAATAATGCTTAAGGATATAAATTCTTTAAAATTTAAATGGTTTGCCAAACAAGCCTTATGGCTTTTGATATTTTTAATTTATAAAATAAAAAAAATGAAATAAATAATAAATATAATGTATACGTTATTTTGGGTAACTGATGATGGCTATTAAGGCCATATCAGTTTTGTTTTTTTACGCATACTAGTTGCTAGGTTTTGAGAGAGTTTAGAGAATAGCAGAGAGAATTGAGAAAAGAGTTTGAGAGATTGAGGGAGATTGGTCTTCAACTAACACAGATTGTATAAGCTAATTGAAGGTATATTCTATACTCTTATTATGCATATATGGGTTTCTACACAAAATTTTTCTATGCCCTGTGAATTTTATTTCTTCCGAATAGTTGTTATGTAATTAAGTTATGGGGGTTATTCATGTTTATAGTGATTGGATGTGGTGTTTAAACAATTATCGCATGCAAATTTCGTTTACAGTATGAAGAAAATTTGTCAGTATATGTATTCTTGGTATGTTTCCATATGTAATCATGTAAATACCAATTTTAATGGCCAATTTGGTTGTGAAACTGTAAATTGATGTTTGTTTATGGTATTTCATTGATATACGAATGAAACGTAGGTTGAATAGAGTATTTTGATCTATTAATGAATTCACAGTGTTTACTGTGTTATCAACTATGGAGTTTTAGTTTTTTTTTTAAACCGTGATTTCAAAATTTAAGTTTTCTAAAATCTTGGTTTAGTCGTTTTTAATTAGTATCTGAATAATTGGTTATGATTATGGGTAAATTATGTTAGTTGTTCATGTAAATTTAGATGTTAGCAGTATCGTTTAGTACAAAATTTAGTTGTTCTGTTCTTCGTCGTTGGGTTCTCTGAGTTTCGGCGCCCCAATGCCAAAACTCGCGCCCCAGCGCCAAGAATGGGCTAGTAGCTCGCGCCCCAGTGCTGGAACTCGCGCCCCGGCGCCAGTACTCGCGCCCCGGCGCCGGAAAAATTGTCGGAGTTGGGCAGTTTTAATCTCCTGTAGTCAAATGGCCATAACTTTCTCATACAAACTCCGATTGAGTTGATTCAAGATGATCCGGAACGAGGACAAATAGACCTACAACTTTCATGCTTTAAGTTTTTTAATTTGAGGTTTTTAACAGTAGTCAAAATGGTCATCTTTAGGACTATTGTGTATTTGGAGCCAATCGGAGGGCGTCGGGATGCGCAAATGTAAGTGCAACCCTTTGTGTATTAGTATAACTTAATGATAATATGTTGAACATGTAATATGATGTTATATCAAGTTGTTAATGTGTATGTGGTGCAATGACTTGATCACTTAAGCAGTTGTAATAAAGCTAAATAGTGATGTTCATGAAAAGATGTGATATTGTTCGGAAGTTTTATGAAACTAATATTAGTGTAACTAATGTGTATTGTCAATACATATGGTATGTGTAGGACTTATGGTGAACGTGAGTAGTGATTGTTTAACCTACGCACGAGGCATGTTCCCTAACCTTTGCTACTTTATTATTCAGCAAGGTTACTTTTCATTGTTATGTTATTCTTATGCAAATTCTCTATTTCTAATCCCTTGTTTAACGATTTATTGTCATGCAAGTTCTTTAACCCTCATTTATTGTTGAGCAAGCTAGTTAATCTTTATTTCTTTATTCCAATCGAGATTACCTTGGTTATTCAAAGTTTGTACTCATTTATTGTTGAGCAAGTTAGTTAATCTTTAACTCTTTATTCAAAGTCTATATTATTATTGTAAGAAGTGTGTTTATTTAGCTACTAATAACTGTTGTTTGATCTTCGTTCTTCAGTATCACTATACTATCTTACGTTATTATACCGAACTCTAAGTTGCTTAGCGATTCTTTACCAATTCAACTAATCCTTAGTTGATGAATGTTCTAAACTCTAAATTACCCTTGAAGTCTACCCAAACCAAACTTCCTTTGGTTTGCATATGTACTCACACAAATTTTGAAAGCATGTTGCCGATGATAACATTTGTTCAATTTAGAAATTATTAATACTCTAGCTCTTATTGATTCATCAATATACCTTGTTCATAAAGATATTATAATCAAACTCTGAATAGTTATTTGTTTCTATCTGATTCAACCAGTACTTGGTTGATGAGCATTCTAAAGATCTAGAATTCCTTGAAAGCTAATTCCCAATCAAACTCCGTTTGGTTCGGAACCTGATGATCTAAGCTGAGATAAACAACCCTATTATTAGGGGATTATTTTAGAAATACGCAATAACGTTAAAATGTTTGCGCAATACATAGTACAAAGGGTTGATCACCTAGAGTACAAGATGATGGTCCATATAGTCGTTTAGACTGTTAAAAGTTACAGTAGAAACACATGTGAACCTAGGACATAGATGATGATTATAGTCTTTTAGACTGTTAAAGGTTAAAGTAGAAATACTTGTAAACCTATAATAGAGTTCGTGGTCTTGTGACCCTCAGTATATTCTTTGATGTTGTTATCTGTTGTTAACTTAAATGTTCATTATTCCTTTGAACTCATTGCTATTAAATTAAAGTTTCTTGTTCCGGTAAGAATACTTTACCATTGAAAGCTCAGTTAATTTTCATTCATAAAGCGTTATTGTATATTATCCTTCTTGTGAGCTATTGTTTGCTCACTCTTGCACAAAACAATGCAGATAAAGTTACGAAGTTTGAAAAGCTTTCTACAACCAAGGACAAGGACAAAGTGCTTGATTAGACGACAACGTTTAATTTATATTTTTATTTATGAAGCTTATGTAATGGATTTAATTATAATCATGTTTTAATTTTCCGCTGGCGATTGTAATAAAGGTTAGATGACCTGGGATTTATTTGAGATTATGTAACCCTTTAATGGGAGATTTATTATTTTAACTTTTGAGTTTAATTTTATCCTTTGGATATGGGTAGTTAGTTATGATTTAATTGGACAGTGAACACCAAATCTGTGGGATTGAAGTGGCCAGATTTGGGGGTGTCACAAAAACAAACTTGATAAACTATATATGCTTGAGTTAAGATTTGTGAGCATACTTATGCGGTTTAACATGTATATATAAGGATGATGTATAGTAAGTAAAGTAGCTTTGCATGCTTGATGGCTTAACATGAGATTTTCACAAGAAATCTTGAAAACTAGTTTTGTCAATAACTATATTGCGAGTATTCTAGCATTTGACTTCATGATTAGGTGTATCATACATGTAGACAAGATTGCGAGCATGATAGCTAGTCGTATGCATTATAAAGTAGTTGGGAATGGTTATATCAAGTCTAAATGAAGTAGAACTCCATAACTTGACATACGTGACCAAGATAATGTAAGCATAGTTAATTGAGACTTATTGATCTCACTGAAGGAATATAACGACTAAACATGAAGGACTTTATTAAATCAACATGTGAAGTTTTGATTTTGTGAGATTTGATTAATCAAGTAAGGAACAAGTTATAAAAGAGACCAAACCTTTTCATAGACATCACGTCATGTATGATTATGCAAGTGTTACTTTAAAGGTGTTTGGGTGTGTAAGTCTGGCCTAGCTTCTGTGTAGCAGTCTTGGTTTTCACCAGGAGCAGCGCGGCCGCGCCACTCCTTAGTACAAATCAAGCTCGACCGTGCCACCCTGCAGTGGGATCTATTTTCTACTGTTAGTTTGAAGGTGTTTGCATACCTATATTGTTACTTTAACATGTATTATATGAACAATGTACTATCCAATGTGTTAAGAAGCATGCTAAATGATAAAATTGAATGTTTAATGAGTGATTATAAACTTTCAAATGATAAGTCCAAAAGATGTTTGCGAACTGTAAAGCAATGATTAGAAACTATGTTATTTGATATCATAGTGTCTTATAAACTGATTTTGGTCTATAAGTACGCAAGGTAGGTGTTGATGTATGTGAGAGTATACAACTAAGTTAGACGTTTATGTATGCGTTTAAACTTATATATCAAGTTTGAGTTTACGTAACTAATGAATATCCTATACGCGTAACTATATTATGTTAGGATTCAAAGAGTGTTGATAAGCTATACTTCGGTAAACTACGCTTGAGGCAAGTACTCGAACCCTACTCTTTATTGAGAATTACTTGAGCTTGTACTATTATTGGTTATACAAGAAAATCCTTGAAAGTATGATTCATATCTCATGATTTAATACTTAGTAGTTTAGAAATGAAATTTGTTCTCAAACCTTGATTTCGAACGATAATTGTTCATGTATAAACTTTAAAAGAAAGTTGTCTAAGCCAATGATTTGGCTAGACTATTAGTATATGATCGAAAGCTATCGAAACCAAATTAACTTAGTGTGGACTCTTATAATTGAGATGAACAACCCTCTTGGAAGGCAAATTATATATTTGTCGAGAAACTGACGTGCACACATGAGTAAGATTAAATGTTATACACAATATAGGTACTTTAGACTGATCACATGTTGTACTTGTTTTGTAGAATTATCAGTTTATTACTGTTAATTCTAGGAGAAGTTCATAGACCTTTGTGACTGCTCAGTATTCATTACATTAAAATCTTGAATTAATTAGTCATTGAATCTTATTGATATTTTCTGTCCTTAGCGACTATTATTGAGAATCATTGATACCTCTTGCTATCGTTGAACTATCATTATTTTTGAACCCTTGAGAAGCTAAAACTATATTGAGTACCCTTATTGTTATATTATTTGCTCGGTAAACTTGTCGCTCATTATTACTTTCCCTAAAAACATTTCAGTTAAGGCAGAGCAAGGCGGACCCTCGGGCGTTGATAAGGGCAAGGGCAAAGCTACAGAGTAGCTTCATATTTGTTTACTTAGAAATATTATGATTATGTTAAGAAATCTTCTATTATGTCCTAGTTATGTCTAAACTATGTTCAATTATGGTTAGAGTATGTAAGAGATGCTTAAGTTACGAAACCTTGGGACATGAATAATTATATTAACTTAAATATAATCTATTATATTATTTCTGTTGTGTGAGATTTTGATATTTTATTAGAATTAGCACGTGACAACCAAATTTGAGACAAGTGGAGTCTAAATTTGGGGGTGTCACAGATTGGTATCAAAGCCATAGTTATAAACCTTAGGAGCGAGAGTCCTTAGATTATAACTTAGGTAAACTTAGAAGATAGAGAAGGATGAAACTCATGTAGAGTTTCCTAGAGAGAGACTTAGTGTGTTATGGAATATAACTTTATTATATACAATGAATTTATGTTTATTTAACATTCTAATGGAGTTGTTATTTGTTTTGTCTTATGTTGGTAGTTATAAGATGACTGACTTGGGAGGACCTAGCCAAGTAGTAGAGGAGGAGCCGCGTGACATACATGTGGTATATGAGTCACCTTTAATAGCGGAGCCCATATCGATAGTGGCCCCTATCAATGATGATGTTGAGGAGGAGGAGATGGAGCCATTACCCAAAAATTCTAATCCAGAAGAGGAGCTTGAACCCGTGGAGGACTCCAACGAGGCTACTTTCGAGGATCAGATGTTGGGGGAGTATGAGGAGCAGATTTTGGAGTTAAGATGTAGAGTTGAGGAGTTAGAGTTTGAGGCTAGAGAAAGGGAGTCCAAGTTCCAGAAACTGAAAGACAAGGACCATCAGAGAAAGTTAGTGATGCAGAAAATGGAGGTGGAGATTGCTCACCGCAAAGAGGCAGGAATCCAGATGGGATGTTTGTTTCACAGGTCGGTGGCTAGAAATATTGAGTTGGCAGGAAAGCTAGAAGAGATGGAGCAGAGAGAGTTGAGCGAGAGGACATAGAAGGAATCTCTTCGTGCTCAGATAGAGATGGAGGTGATGGATAGGATCCATTTTGAGGATAAGTGGGAGGAAGCCAATGATCGGGCTAATGATCTAGAAGATTAGGTGCGGTGCAAGGGAAAGAAGATGAACAAGATGAGCTATGCGGTGCGTACGGCCATATAGAGATTGATTGATGGGGCAAATCACTACCCAACAGAGCAGGGAATCGGCATACCATAAGCCGAGATTTGGTGGTGCACATTACTTAGAAAGAGTACCAGAGCGCTGTGGAGCGAGGGATGACAGATTGAGGTCTAGATGTAAAAACTTAGTAGTTGTAGTATTTCATTATATGATGTATATATCGTATTGTAAATCTCAGTCTTTTGTGTAAGATGTGAGATAGTTGTAAACCCCAAACTTTTGAAAATATTAGTGGGGTAGTATATTGGTGTTGTCCTCGTCTTTTGTGATATTAGGGGATATGTTATGTCATTTATAGAAGTATGCTAGAGATAATCATGTAATGTAATGGCTTGGCATATGAAAATAAATGATCTTATTCCATAAACGTGTTATAAAATGTTATTCTTTTTCATATTAGAAATGTTTAAGAAATATAATTAGATAATGAAAATGATAATCGTGTGATGCAGAAAAATGCCGCCCAGACGTAGACTAACTGCACCGGAAGAGTTGGTTAATGATGAGAGAGGACAAATAGATCCCATACAGAGACTTATAGATTTGTTAGGGGAAGCTCTTAGGGGAAGAAATGAACTAGTACCACCCATTCCCCAAGTAGCTTCAGTCACAAATTTTAAGGACTTTAGAGTGTAGGACCTCTAGAATTCGTAGGTACTACCAATCCTATCGTGGCTCAGACGTGGATCAAGTAAATGGAGAAGGCTTTCACCATAGCTCGTGTAGGTGAAGACCAGATGATGGCATTTGCAACCTACATGATGAGAGGCGAGGCAAACTACTGGTGGGAGGCGAATCAACAGAGAACAGGATAAGGGATAGTAACTTGGGAGAGATTTAAGACTCTGTTCTTCGAGAATTACTTCCCAAAAAGTATGAAAAATAGGATAGAGGTGAAGTTTTTAAAACTTAAACAAGAAGATATGACGGTGGCGCAATACGCAGCTAAGTTCAATGGACTGGCTCATTTTACAGAACACCAAGTAGTAAGTGAGGAGAGGAAAGCTAGGCATTTTGAACAAGGACTGAAGCCTTGGTTGTTCAACAAGGTATCAGTTCTTCAGATCGATTCTTTTGCAACATTGTTAGAAAAGGCCAATATTGCAGAAGGAGGTAGTGAAGCTTTTAGATTGTACAATAAGAAAATAAGAGTAAGAATACATGCAGAGATAGCCGTGGAGGAAGCAACAACGGATGGAGTAATTTAGGAAAGAGAAAATGGGAGAACAGCAATAACAAAGGTCTCAACAATTAAGTGGGAAAGATCCATGGAGAGTTCAAGAAGAAGGCAGAAGGATGCCCGAAGTGTGTAAGGTATCACCAGGGCGAGTGTTGGAAAGAGCGCAGTGTTTGTTACAACTGTGCCCAAGAGGGGCATATTTTGCCCAACTGCCCGAAGCCAAAGAAGATCAAAGGTTGTTACGCATGTGGCTCGGCAGATCATCTGATTAAAGATTTCCCCAAGAAAGGAAGTAGCGGAGGAAGCAACCAGCAAGGGGGAAGTGGTAAATTAATGATTGGCGGACCAACGCCATCAAACCGTCCAACTGCCAGAACATTTAATATGACTGTTCAGGACGCAGTAGCTATGAAGGATGTGATGTCAGGTATCATCCTGATCAATGATATAAATGCTTATGTATTATTTGATTCAGGTGCCACCTATTCTTTTCTATCTGAGGAATTTACTAGTTGGCTAAATATACCCCGAGAACGATTAGGAAATCCTTTGAACATAGAAGTTGCGAATAAGGAAGTAATCCATAAAAAGTATATTTACCAAAATTATCACGCAAACATTAGAAATCATGAACTAGGTATAGACTTGCTCCCGATAAGATTGGAAGATTTTGACGTAATATTGGGAATGGATTGGTTGTATACCCATGCTGCGATAATTGATTGTCAAAATAAAGGTGTAAACCTTTAGACTCCGAATAAGTTTAAGGTGGTGTTTTATGGTAGCTCATCACTTAAGCAATCATGTTGCCTTTCGATGATGCAGGCCATGAAATTGTTAAGAAAAGGATTTGTAGGATACTTAGCTTACATTATTGATATGCGGAAAAAGGGAGTAGAAATTCATTACATACCTATAGTGAGAGATTTCCAAGATGTGTTTTCAAATGATCTACCTAGTCTTCCGCCAGACCGAGAAATAGAATTCATAATAGAATTAGCATCGGGAACTGCACCGATTTTGAAAGCCCCATATCGTATGGCGCCAGTAGAAATGAAGGAATTGATGATACAATTACAAGAGTTGTAGATAAGGGTTATATTTGGCCGAGTGTATCTCCTTGGGGAGCATCAGTGTTGTTTGTAAAGAAGAAGGATGGATCAATGAGGCTCTGTATCGATTATCGAGAATTGAATAGAGTAATGATTAAGAATAAATATCTGTTACCGAGGATAGACGATCTTTTTGATTAATTAAATGTTTCTCAAAGATAGATCGACAGACAAGTTATCACCAGTTGAAAGTAAGGGAGGAGGACATATCAAAGACAGTGTTCCGAACTCGTTACGGACACTTAGAATTTCTAGTGATGTCATTCGGGTTAACGAATGCTCCGAAAATATTTATGGACTTTATGAACTGAGCCTTCAAGCCATTCTTAGATAAATTCGTAGTAGTTTTCATCGACGATATATTGATCTACTCAAAGACAAAAGAAGAACACACCGAATATTAGAAGTTGGTTTTGGAGGCACTAAGAAAAGAGAAGTTGTATGCGAAATTTTCTAAGTGTGAATTTTGGATGAAGAAGGTTCAATTCTTAGGACATGTGGTGGATAAGGATGGAATTTCAGTAGACCCTGCAAAGGTAGAATAAGTGAGTAATTGGGAGCAGCCAAAGATGCCAACCGAAGTAAGAAGTTTTTTAGGGTTAGCTGGGTACTATCGAAGATTTATCTAGGATTTTTCTAAGATAGCAACCCTGTTGACCAATCTAACAAGGAAGATGGTGAAGTTTGTATGGACAGACAAGTGCAAAGAGTGTTTTTAAGAGCTGAAAAAGAGATTGAGTGAGGCGCCTGTCTTATCGTTACTAGATGATATGGGAGGATTTGTGGTGTATAAAGATCTGTCACATAGAGGACTGGGATGTGTGCTAATGCAACATGGCAAGGTCATTGTGTATGCATCACGACAATTGAAGGATTACGAAAAATGATACCATACTCATGACTTAGAGTTAGCGGTAGTTGTTTTTGCATTTAAGATTTAAAGATACTATTTGTACAGAGAAAAACGTGAGATATACACAGACCACAAGAGTCTGAAATATATATTCACATAGAAGGAGTTAAACATGCATCAGAGAAGGTGGTTAGAATTAATCAAAGACTACAATTGCGATATTCTTTATCACCCAGGGAAGGCAAATGTAGTGGCCGACGCGCTAAGTAGGAAAGGAAGGGAGAAGTTATTTTAATTGACAACTCAGGAGTAGTTAATAAAGAAAATGGATAAATTGGAGATAGAAGTAAAAGGATTGGAAAGGTCTGAAGAAAGATTATTCGCAGTAGAAGCTCGTCCAACCTTGTTGGACAGAGTAAAGGAATCCCAAGAGAAAGATGAAGAGTGTAAGAAAATCTGGAAGAGGATCACAGAAAATGTGGGGGAGAGATTCAAAATGGATAGAGACGATATTTTGAGATTCGAAGGGTGAGTGTTAGTGACAACGGTAACCGAGTTGAGGGAAGAAATTTTGCACGGGGCACATAATATGACGTATTCCGTTCATCTGGAAGGCACAAAGATGTACCGGGATTTGAGGTGACACTTTTGGTGGCCCAATCCGAAACGGGAAATCACGGAGTGCGTTAGCAAATGTCTTACTTGTCAACGGGTCAAAACAGGGCACCAAAAGCCGAGTGATCTACTTCAACCGTTAGAAATACCAGAGTGGAAATGGGAACGCATTACGATGGACTTCGTGGTGGGACTTCCAGTCAGGTAGAAAGGTTTTGATGCCATTTGGGTGATCGTAGATTGACTAAAAAAGATGGCTCATTTTCTATCGATCAAGATCCGATATAGTTTGAATCAGCTAGTGAATCTGTACGTAAAGGAAATTGTTTCACGACACATAGTGCCAGTATCGATTGTCTCTGATCGAGATCCGTGTTTCACGTCAAAATTCTAGAAAAGCCTGCAAGAGAGGATGGGAACAAAGTTGAAGTTAAGTAATGCTTATCATCCGCTAACAGACGGACAAAGTGAGTGAACGATACCAACGTTGGAGGACATGCTTAGAACTTGCATGATGGACTTTAAGGGAAGTTGGGACGATCACCCACCCCTAGTAGAATTTTCATATAACAATAGTTATCATGCAAGTATAGGCATGCCATCGTATGAAGCTCTTTACAGGAGAAAGTGTAGAACGCCGTTGTGTTGCGATGAAGTTGAGGAACGAAAAATGTTGGGACCAGAGTTAGTGCAACAAACCGCATATGTGGTGACACTGATAAGAGCTAGACTAGTAGCTGAACAAGATCGCCAGAAGAAATATGCAAATTTGCATTGTCAGGACAGTGACTTTGAAGTCGGAAGTTACGTTGTCTTAAAAGTATCTCCCTGGAAGGGAAAAATCTAATTTTGCAAGAAGGGAAAATTGTGAGATCCCCATATCCGGGTCCCAAATCACCGCGGATCTAGTATACTAATTCTATAACTAATGCGGAAGATATAAACATAAATTGTTTATACATTACATTTACACATTAACCCCAAGGTCGAGAACCTTCACATAATACCTGAATCAATATCCTATCTAACATACAATGTTATTATCATATATAACTATTACAATTTAGCTGCACACATAGTCCTAAGCTGAACTTGGCTTTGGCTTTGACTTTTCCTTGTATCCGACGTATTCGTCTTAATCTGCAATGTTTATCATGATATAGCAAGGGTGAGCAATAAGTTTGCCCAGCAAGTTTAAGTTCAATAAATTAAGGATATATCATGATTGAAAGAATTGAACAAAAGCTGGCTACAGTTCTACAATATAATTACGAACTAGCATGAACAAATTTTACATAACTGAACGAACATTGAACATGAAAAAATATATCTGGACCGAATGGTAATGAAGGTGATCATCCTTTCATACCTGATGAACGCATGCAATATGCACAGAGTGTGATTAAAAAATTCATAGACATGGTATGTGATAACCCGGGATTTCGAATAATCAAAATTTTACGAATAAATTTTTTTATTTAATATTAATATTAATTATTAATTTTGTGACAAGTTTTTGTTATACGAGTCTCAAGAAGGTCAATTTGTGTATTGACTAATAAATTTAGAGTAGAGTTAGGCTTAACAAGATTAGAAACCCTAACCCAAAGTCTGGAAAGGGATTCGATAGAAAATATAATTAAAATAATTATATTAATGAGTACGTGTTTGTACGGTTTAGAATTTTGATCAATGATTGATCGGATAAGGTTTAAAATTTATAAACCTCAATAAGAGATTAGAAACCCTAATCTCAGGATTATAAAACCTAACGTACCGTTAGAAACCTTAATCTAAAGCTGAGAAATCCTAATTTTTAATTCGGGAATCCTAAACCCTAATTAGAAAACCCTAATCCTAATTGGCGAGCATAATATGTTTATTGACCACTAATATTATTACAAATTTTAGTTTCAAACTTTTAATTTTCTAATTTAAAAACCGTAATTAGAAAATCCTAGAAAGTTAATAATTTAAAATCCATGGGTTAGAACCCTAGGGTTAAACCCTAAGGGTTAGAACCCTAAGGGTTTGGTAAATTCCAAGTATGCCATTAAAAATAAAATACAAATGAAAAATATGCCTTTTTTTCATTTATTTAAATGGTAACATATAAAATTCACCAACACCTTTAGTTGGTGAACCACTACATTGACTTGGTAAGTGTATAATCTCAGCCACCAGCCGAATTTTGCAGATCTAACAACATATCAAGCAATATATATATATAAGTTATGAGAGAGAAAAAGTCACAAAAGTTGTCATTTTTTCACATAAGCTCTCACCAACTCTCTCTCACTCAAGACCTCCGAATTTATCAAGTCCCTCAGTCATATAATCAGTTACTAGAACACCCAAAAACAAATTAGAGAGCATAGATCAAGAATTAGAACAAGAAGGGTCTGACAAGTTTTCATATTTCCTTGATCTGTCAGTATGTAGGTGTTATGTTAGTATTATGATAGCCAGTGTGTAGTCTGGTATGTGTACTTGAGATCTATACCTTTAGATCTCTTAAATAACAAACATGTGGGATTTTATGAGCGATCAAACTAGGCCATTCGGTCACGAATATGATTTTCTGGAAATTCCAGAAATTGCTAGGATGAACTTTCTAACAGGTTTTGACTAGATCGAATTTGGTTATTGTGTTATACTCTAACTGATTCGTTGCTTGATATATGTTCCTTGACATATGGGCTACGAAATAAAACCTTAATAACATTAATACAATGACCATAACATGTAAATAATTGAGCTTCAAGATAGCCAGTCGAACTATCTGGGTTTCTGAAAAACCCAGAAATATTCTGATAGTGACTTATAAGGCTTGGATCGTGCATCTGAGTTATGTTATAACGTTGTTAATGGTTGATTCTTGTAGTGTTTCATAAACACTACAAGATCATGGTTAGAAATTGCCAAGAAACATTTTGGATTGAAAATTTCACACGGTCAAACCATGACCCTTGAACTCGGGTCTGACAGTGTTCTTGAGCTCAAGAACACCTAAGACGACAGACAAGTGTCGCTATAGGCTTTAGCGACGGTTTTATTTATTTTATTTTCTGAATATTCTGGAAATTATTTAAAAATAGAAATAAATTATAAAAAATTACTAAAAATGGTTTTAAAAATTATTTTAAATTCTGAAAAATAACTTTTAATTATTTGGGACATTTTTTATTAATATTTATAATTATTTGAATAAAAATGATATTTATTTTATTTAATTAGTATATTAAATAAATTAGAGGAAAATAATTTAATATTATAAAAAATCATTTTAAATAAGAATAATGTATTTAAAAATATTTGGAGTTATAAAATGTAACTTTTAATGTTTTTGGAGAATTTTTATTAATAATTTAATATTAATGATATTAGATTTATTTAATTATTAAATTAAATAAATAAGATAAAAATGATTTTATTGATTTAAAATAATTTTAAATAAGAATAAAGTGTTAGAAAATATTTGGAATTATAAAATATTATTTTCAATATTTTTGGAGAATTTTTATTAATAAATTAATATTAATGATATTAGATTTATTTAATTAATATATTAAATAAATGAATTAAAAATAATTTTAATAATTTAAAAATCATTTAAAAATGAGAAAAATGTTTCAAAAATATTGTAAGTATATAATTAATGACTTTTAATATTTTGATAATAATTTCATTAATATTTAAATATTAATGGTGATGATTTAAAAATAATTTTAATTATTTTAAAATTCATTTAAGTAGAATATTAATGATTTAAAAATATTTTAAGTTATTAATAATAACTTTAATATTTGGAAAAGTATGTTATTAATATTTTTATATTATTAAATATTAATGATGATAAGATTATTTGATAATTAAATCATTTGAAAATGATTTAAGTATTTGAAAAATTATTATAAATTATAATAATTGTTTATAAATTAGTAAAAGCTTCCGAAAAATTTTATTAATGATATTTGACTTATCTAAATTAATATTGATGCTTAGAAACCTAGTTTAATTGACAATAAATGTGTTAATTGTCGGGTAAGGTGACTAGAACACCGAGATGAGGTTGGAGTCCAATCAGACCGAAATAGTTAGACTTGATAAGTGTTTATATAGGTTATAAACACTAATGTGACTATGTGGTAATGTGTTTAGGAGAAGATTGACTGTGAATTACAGTATTGTGTATTATGAAATATTGTGCTAATTGTGAGACTGATATTATTGGTTATAGATCTTTTAAAAGCAGATAAGTTTATTGTGTAGCTGTAATCAGCGGAAGAGGCAAGTTTCCTAACTCAACCTTGAGTTAATATTGTTTAAATATTATAGTGGTTAATTATTGTTAATTATACCACGTCCAAGAATTTATTGTTGATTATTCGTAGTTAGTGCATGTTTAATAATTTAAATTGAATTACTGATTTGAAAAATGTACATTTGTAGAATAACTATTGATGGATATTCATACCCGTAGAAGCTAGTAATGACAGTACAGATAATTCCTGTTTATTATCGAATTATGTTGAGAAATGTCTTAGCCAATTATTCTAGCTAGACGAACATTTGTTAGAACTTGATTGGTTCGAGAAGAGAATTCAATTATTATTGACAAATCGATGCCAATTATTTCGGCTAGATCGAGAAGTAATTAGAAATTGAAATCACAATATTTCATTGTTAAATCAAAATCTTGATTCTGAGACTGAGAAGAACAACCTTTTATATAAAGGGAATATTTTATTGGTCGTATATTCAGCCTTTGCGCGCGATTAAGTATTATGCATAATAAAGGGTATACTAAAGCTTATCACTTTATATACTTGCAGATGGATATGATTTAATCTTTATGGTTATCTGATACACCTTGGTATATCAAAGTCAAATCTTTGATAGTTACTCGAGAAAAGAAGTTCAAGATTCAATGGATCGCTCAGCATAAATCTGGAAAATATTCTACTTTGCTATTTCATAGAATATAATTATTGATTATATATTTGAATATCGTAGAAAACCTTGAAAGTGTTGTATTATTTCATTAGATAATTATTATTGCGTAGAATGGGAGTAGGCTTGATATTGATTCATATACCTTTATCGTATGTCTTAACTTGCGGGGCAAACTTGTTGCTCACCCTTGATAAATATAACTTTTCAGCTAGGGACGAAGTTGCAGAAGGTGCCACCAAGAAGAACAAAGGAAAAGGCATAGTGATAAATTAGTTATGATGAACAATATTATTATTATGTTGTATTGTATTGTAAACCCTTTTTGTATATCTAAGGGGTATTTCTATAATGTTAAGGTTAGTGGACTTGGGACTTATTATTGGGTAAAATCTATATACGCACAACAAGCAAGTATACGTGGTCAACAAGTAATAAAGTGAAAGTAGAGTATCGTTTTCACGAGGAATTATGTACTCCCTCCGTCCCAAATTAATTGCTCAGTTTTGACTTTTTAAAGTCAAATTGACCATTTTTAAAACTAATCTTTTTACTATTTTTTCTAAAATATAGGTGAAGAGATTATAACCAAAAGAAAGTATATACAATTTATTACTAATCTCAATTTTTATAATTTTAGAAATATATTTATATATGCTTAATTATTAATTCTAAAAATAGTCAATTTGACTTTAAAAAGTCAAAACTGAGCAATTAATTTGGGACGGAGGGAGTAATAAAAATCACCAAGTACTAACCCGTAACCAACTCAATCTTATTTAAACGTATGAATTTCAAATTATATAAATTAAATTACTATTAAATTTCACTAATTAAATGAAGATCACAACTTCACTTATTGTTTCAATTAAGTTAACACACTTCTCATCAATTATTCTCTATCCTGAATTGTTAATCAAGAACACTAAAGTAGATAAAACCACCTATCGATGCATAATACCCATATTAACGTCAATCCACAATTAAGATAGAAATCTGTTAAACACCTTAATCAACTAACCCACTATATCTCTATGTGAATAATAATTGAAGAATGTTTAAGAATAAGTTCTCTATCAGATTACATGCGGTGTCAAGCATATCACTACCTTAACACTCATCAAGTTTAAGCTACTGACAAAAGCCTGAACACATGTTATCATGATAAGATCTAAATCAATACTTCATCTCTCGAGTTCATATAGATTATCACGGTAATTGATGGCTAATCAATTAAACAATTAAGTCCAAATCACAATAGACAATCCTCACAATAGAACATAATAATTGATAATAAAGCATATTAAAATAAACTACATAATAAGATCCATTGTAATCTCAAACAAAGAATTAGTTCGTTGAATTAAAACTAAGAATCCATAATTGAATAATCATTAAAAGACAAAAATAGAAGAAGATAAGAAGATAGAATCTGTTATCTACAGATTTGATGCTCCCTCCTTGCTCCTACTTTGAATCTTCAATGGTCTCCAAGTTGCTTCAATCCCCAAATTTAATAAGAACTAGAATTTTGATATAAGTTACTCTAATCTAATCTAATAGAATCCTCTCTCTAGTCTCTAATCTCTATTCTTTTATGTCTCTCATCATGTATTTATAGTTCTAATGGACACCCAAGCAAGTTAGGCAACTAAGAATCCTATTCTAGCTCAAACTGGACACCAAATAACCCAATTCAGCTGTCTTCTCGCCGACTAGTGCGCCCCGCGCTGCGTTTAAGCCATTTTGGACGCTCCCAGCGCTACAGTGGTCGACTTTTTGGTGCATTAGCGCACCCCGCACTATGCATAGTTCATTTATGGCGCGGTCCATGCTACGTTGTTTTCTACTGTGATGTCCTTTGGTAAAACATGCATAACTTTTGATCTGCTTAGAGTTACGGGGCATGCCACCTATCAAATCGAAGATATCGACGAGATCTACAACTTTTATTCTTTAATAATTGAAAGATTCGGGCTGGAGCAAGGCGGAAATCAAGCTTGAAGTAGATTCTGTGTAAATGGCAAGTATGACAACTCTTAGCTTTGATCTTTGTTGATAAAAAAGCCATAACTCTCGCATCCAAGCTCCGATTGGAATTATTCAAGATGTTCCAGAAAGCTAAGAAGTATATCTACACTAAAATCCAAGTTCCAAGCCAAGAACATGCATCCAACTTGGTGTCAAAAGTCCTTCAATCTTCCCTTCTTGCATTTATTTACGTATTTTGGTCCAAAAGATATCCAAATTATTTTCCCCTGCTTCTTCATGCCAATGTTATGTCATAGCCTACAAAATAACATAAAATGTATGAAAAGTAACTAAGAAACATTAGATTAAGTAAATAATTCAAGTAATAGATATCAGATAAGTAGGTATAAAACATACTTATCAAATATCCCCAAACTTAAACCTTTACTTGTCCTCAAGCAAAAACACAAAGCAATAATGCAATGCAATGCAACTAATTTACATGCCTACGAATCCAGCAGTAATGACATAAACAAGTCTATTCAACCGGCCTTAGAGAAATCAAATAAACACGATAATACATCATATCAAAACCAATCAATAACTTCTCAATCAATCATCAAATCTTATACTGTTATTACTAATATAGTGCGTGTGTGCTCTACAACAATGTTAACTGATATAAAATTAAATTTAACACATAACAAGTCTCTTTAAAGGCATCATACAGTGTAAACTCAAGAAATCCAAAAACAAGATAAATCTAACTAAAATCAAATAATTACCATTATTGAGGGTCAACATGGAATACTTATGCTTTATTTTTCATCTACGGGGGCTTTTTGCTCTTATTTCCCATTTTATTCAAATTTTTTTTGTTGATGGATAGTGAGTGCATTTTACGCTCCATCTAACATCTGTGTTTATGTGGAGTGCATTTCACGCTTCTTCTCGACCCACCACAGGACTCAATTTATTCAACTCAATATCTTTTTTTTTCTCTTTTTTTTTTCTTTTACCTTTTATACCCCAAATATTCCCCTAAACTTAAGTTCCTGTGTAACTTTAGCCATCACTACTTGTTCTTGTCATTCTTTCATTCAAACTAGCATTATCCGTTAGAGTCCTATTATGTATTAATTTAAACTCAATCAATCAACAAGTTGTTCTTACTGTGTTATCCTTATTATACCAGTTTCAAAAAGAAAAAGACTCAATTCATAACAAGAAATCACATCAAAGCTCTAATAATCAGTACTATACTTGTCTACCCAATTCCAATTTCATCACTGGCCAAAACAAACTGTAAATATCAAACAACTGGACTCATGAAAGATGTACTCAATGCTATATAAACATAGTAAACTAACTACTAATTTTTCAATTTTGAAACTGACTGAATGCAAAAACTAAATGTTCCTATATGAACTACAATGTAAATAACTAAATATATGTAATATGACACTAAAAATGCCCCCAAACTTAAAACAAACATTGTCCTCAATGGCTAAGATAGGAAATATTAAAAGAGATGACTTCCCTGAAAATACAGCATTTTCCTCCTTGCCTGCTAAGTCTGAAGAATAGGCCAGACACATTGGAATAAATCGGGAATCACGCTTGAGTTGGACTTGACTAACATTGCAATTAAACCACTTTTAACGCTTGGGATTTTCGTGCAGCGCGGCCCGCGCCGTGGATAAGTTGGGGGTAACGCGCCCAGTGCTAAGGGTTCAGTGGCATGATGACTTTCTTTTTCTTGCCTTACCCGTGAGCATACCATTATGGAGTCATTATTCTTTGAAAACTAAATATTTGAGCTAAACTATAAACTAAAATATAAAGAATAAATAAGGAAGAAAAGGTTTAGAGCTTGGGTTGCCTCCCAAGTAGCGCTAGTTTTAACGTCGTAAGCCCGACTTTGTCTGGTCATCACTATCCAATTCCTCTTCGAAAGTTGAGGAATCCTTCATCCATTAGTATCAAATAATCCTTTGGGAGGTTCCCACAAGCGATGGCCATAGCATCAAAGTCACCTAGCATGCTCTGACTCGGTATAATCTCCATGAAGAAGGGCAGATGACTAGGTGCTATCTCCATTGTGTTTGTGATCATATTTGGGCATGGAAGTGTGTCAAACACAATGGGCTCTTCGTCTATCTTCTCTTTCTCTTCCCACCACGGCTTCATTGTTGCACTAGCTCTCATATCATAAAGAGCCTTGCCGACGACATGGCTACCAAGTGGGCATGATTTTGCAAATCTAATCGGATCCTTGAACTTTGGTGAAGAAGGCACTTGGGGCATAAATAACATAGGCTCATCATCTTTGGTACCCATAGTTAGTTCTTCGCTGACCTTGTTTGCATTACCCCCACTTGCCTCCTCTTTTTCAAAATCTCGTGTCTCATCCAACTGTAGATTTGGTTCGGGCACTTCATCAATCTCGGAATTCTCATCATAACACCAATTATTTCGAGAAATGTTGCTTACGGCTTTGGTCAATTGATCTATCTTATTTTGAAGATTTTGAATTGACCTCGCTTGATTACTCATCTTCTCCTCATTTGCTGCTATGAACTTGAAAACAATTCCTCCAACCTTGAATTATCTGTCTCTTGTGACACTGGAGGTGGACATAAAAATTTCGGTGTGTATGATGGATTTAGAGCGTAATATTGGTTATCATAAGTATATCTCCACGAAGAATCCGGGTGATACCCCCAAACTTGATCATAATTATCATATGCATACTAATTAAGGTAATTACCACCATACTATACCGGCCCAAGATTGATGGTGCATTGATTACTCGGGTGATTGCCAACACAATAGTCACACATAACTGCAATCCTTCGACTCCTTTGGGCTGCAAAAACGTCCATCTTCCTCGAAAGTTCTTCAATCTGTGCTGACATTGCAGAAAATGCATTAAGTCTATCAATCCCCGTTTCCCTTGGTTGAGTCATGTTCATGTATGGCCATTGATACGCAAAGTCATCCATGGTACCTAAAAAGAGAGAAATATAGGAAGAGAATTAAAAATAAAAATAAAAATGTTTAAATTAAGACTAATTTGATTGAAATTAATATTGGTACAAAAATATTAAACTAATTCCCCAGCAACGGCGCCAAAAACTTGTTGGGTAAAATCTATATACGCACAACACACAAGTATACGTGGTCAACAAGTAATAAAGTGAAAGTAGAGTATCGTTCCCACGAGGAATTGTGTAATAAAAATCATCAAGTACTAACCCGTAACCAACTCAATCTTATTTAAACGAATGAATTTCAAATTATATAAATTAAATTTCACTAGTTAAATTAAGATAACGGAGATTTAAGATCACAACTTCACTTATTGTTTCATTTAAGTTAACACACTTCTCATCAATTATTCTCTATCCTGAATTGTTAATCAAGAACACTAAAGCAGATAAAACCACCTCTCGTTGCATAATACCCATATTAACGTCAATCCACAATTAAGATAGAAATCTGTTAAACACCTTAATCAACTAACCCACTATATCTCTATGTGAATTACAATTGAAGAAGGTTTAAGAATAAGTTCTCTATCAGATTACATGTGGTGTCAAGCATATCTCTACCTTAACACTCATCAAGTGTAAGCTACTAACAAAATCCTGAACACATGCTATCATGATAAGATCCAAATCAATACTTCATCTCTCGAGTTCATATAGATTATCACGGTAATTGATGGCCAATCAATTAAACAATTAAGTCCAAATCATAATAAACAGTCCTCACAATAGAACATAATAATTGATAACGAAGCATATCAAAATAAACTACACAATAAGATCCATTGTAATCTCAAACAAAGAATTAGTTCATTGAATTAAAACTAAGAATCCACAATTGAATAATCATTAAAAGAAAAAAATAGAAAAAGATAAGAAGATAGAATCTGTTGTCTGCAAATTTGATGCTCCTTCCTTGCTCCTACTTTGAATCTTCAATGGTCTCCAAGTTGCTTCAATCCCCAAATCTAATAAGAACTAGGGTTTTGATCTAATTTACTCTAATATAATCTAATAGAATCCTCTCTCTAGTCTCTAATCTCTATTCTTTTATTCTCTCATCATGTATTTATAGTTCTAATGGACACCCAAGCAAGTTAGGCAACTAAGAATCATATTCTAGCTCAAATTGGACACCAAATAACCCAATTCAGCTGTCTTCTCGCCACCTAGCGTGCCCCACACTGCGTCTAAGCCATTTTGGGCTCGCCCCGCGCTATAGTGGCCGACTTTCTGGTGCACTAGCACGCCCCGCGCTATGCATAGTTCATTTATAGCGCGGTCTGCGCTATGCTGTTTTCGACTGCGGCGTCCTTTGGTAAAACAGGTATAACTTTTGATCTGCGTGGAGTTACGGGGCCTTCCACCTATCAAATCAAAGATATCGACGAGATCTACAACTTTCATTCTTTAACAATTGACAGATTCGGGATGGAGAAAGGCAGAAATCGAGCTTGAAGTAGATTCTGTGTAAATGGCAAACATGACAACTCTTAGCTTTGATCTTTGTTGATAAAAAGGTCATAACTCTCGCATCCAAGCTCCGATTGGTATGATTCAAGATGTTCCGAAAAGCTAAGAAGTTGATCTACACTAAAATCCAAGTTCCAAGCCAAGAACATGCATCCAACTTAGTGTCAAAAGTCCTTCAATCTTCCCTTCTTGCATTCATTTACGTATTTTGGTCCAAAAGATATCCGAATTGCTTTCCCTTGCTTCTTCATGCCAATGTTATGTCATATACTATAAAATAACATAAAATATATGAAAAGTAACTAAGAAACATGAGATTAAGCAAATAATTCAAGTAATAGATACCGGATAAGTAGGTATAAAACCTACTTATCACTTATTTATTAACAACATATGTTAATGAGTTATGTATTCTTATTTATATTTAAATGGGTAGTTAGATGTTATTATATTGTGGATCATGAACACCAAACTCGGGGGTCAGTTAACCCGGATTTGGGGGTGTCACATGGTAAAATCAGTAATGATTAACCACAAACATATTTGAAATAACAACTCGAGGTTGAGTTAAAGAAAAACTTTCATGTTCGGTTGATTACTGTTACACAATTTATCTAGCTTTGCCTGATGACCTATTATAAATAATATTGATCTACAAATTAGAATAATATCATCACAATATTTAAAATAACCTAAACATACTATCACATAATCCTATTAGTCTATAAAACATATAAAACCTAACCTCAAGTTAAAGTTTTACAGTCTGGGTCGAGTTTGATACAATTCTGACATTCGGATTGCCTAATCTGACATATATCGAGTTTAAGTTCAATTAAACTCTACCTAAACACTTAACAATTATCTTAGATGATTATATTATCAATCAAAATAATTTTTCAAGTCTCATAATAATTTTCACATAATTATTATTATTTATCATGATTTTTTAATCATTAATATCGCATTTATATGAATTAAATACATCATTATTCCCTTATCATTAATATTTATTTAATATTAAATATTAATAAAAATCATAACATAATATTATAATATATTTATAATATATCAAAGTATTTTTAATACCTTAAAATCATATTTATACGATTTTTAAACCTTTAAATCCATTATCCGATAATTGCCATTAATATTAAATATTAAAATTTTTTATGACAAAATATCAAAAATTATATATTATAACTTAAAATATTTTTATAACACTTAAATTATTTTTATATGATTTTTAAATCATTAATTCTATTTTTTCATAATTTATTTAATATAATTATTAAATAAATTAATTACCATTAATATTAATTTATTAATAAAATTCATCACAAAATATTAAAAGTCATCAAAAATAACTTAAAATATTTTCTTATACCATAATATAATTTTTCATGATTTTTCAAGTATTAAAATTATATTTAATTAATTTATTTAATATTATAATTAAATATCCTTAATATTCCAAAAATATTAAATATGAATGAAATATATTCAAAATTATTAAAAACTCATTTTTAGAATTTAAAATAATTTTTAGTAATTTATTATGTATTTTTAATAATTAAAAACTAATTTTCTCTAATTATTTAATGAAAATATTAATTTTCAAAAATTAATTGTCGCTAAAAGGCCCTATAGCGACAGAACCGTTGCTATAGGTGTTCTTGAGTGTTTTTGAGGAAACCTAGAAACTCATAGCCGATTTGCAGGGTGGTAGGTTTAACCGAGGCTAGATCTTTGGTCTTTACGATTACTTACTTGATAAGGTGTTAATGTTATAGTATTAATGTCACACTACAACCCTAAACAACTCTCATGGCCAACACATATCAAATCTGAGAGATCTAAGATTCAAAAAAGGTTGCCAGAGATGTTCTTCATTTCGGGGTTACCCGAAAATGAAGAACCATTCGAGGGTCTACTTTCTGAGCCTTTAATCATTGAGTTCTAGGCTTAGTTTGTAGGATCAAATGGTTCAATCCTATAGTATGGATGCTAGAGTATAACAACAAGTCATTATTTCAGTCTAATATCATAACACATGAAAGATCCATGCCAGTCAAACTATGCCAAAAATTTGGCTCTTGAAGTTCAGGATTTTCCAGAAACCTTCATAAGGCCAAACGGTCAACGTACTTTGACCATGGTTAAATTCGATCCTGATCATGATCTGGGTAATATAAAGGTATGAATGTGGAGTTCTTATGTCATATTAAAACATCGAAACAACAGTATGGACTAACTATCAAAGATTAGCCAGATCAAAGGCTTTAAAAGTGCCTGTCAGAAATTCTAGGTTTCTGGGTTTGTCCAGATTTCCAGAATTCGTGCTCGGTCAACGTACTTTGACCACTTATATCTTGCAACCTATACATGATATGGGCTTGATTCAAGTTCCAGATCAAAGCCCTAACAACATAGAACAGATATATAACCTTAAACACAACAAATCATTAACACACAAAGATCTACGAGCCCTAAAATTAGGCTGTCAAACAATTTTTTTCAAGTTTTCCAGATTTTTGAAAATTTCAAATTCGAGCACTTTGATGTTATGGATCTATGTTCTAGCATCCCAGATCACTAATTGGCACCCTCTAAAATTGTTTTAAACAATAGATTACAACATCTAACACAGATCACAATGTTTTACAAAAGTTAGGGTTTATACCATTTTAGGCCTTGATCTTGAATCTGATCATCATGATATGATCTTGGAATGCTATGGATCATACTAAGGACTGATCCTCTTATTAATTTTGTGGGTCTAGAGAGAGAGAGAGAGAGAGTTGGTTGAGGATGAGTTGAACAAATGAGCTATTTTTGTTATTTTTCTCACACTTAATCTATATATATAATAAATGTAATGTATATGACTGGCATATGTAGCTGATTTCTGTTATTTAGGGCACATGGATATATCTTAGCTAGTCACCAACTACAAATATGACAAGATTTGCAAGCTACCTTCAATAATGCAACAAAGGGCATTTTAAACTTTTTGTTGACCCTTTTAATGGAAATTTTGTAACTTAACAAACCCTTAGGGTTTGACCCTTAGGGTTTAACCCTGAGATTTTAATTAAAAAAAATATAGCATTTTCTAATTAGGTTTTAAAATTAGAAAATTAAGCTTTCTAAATTATAATTAGGGTTTTCTAACTATCTTAAGATTTCTTAATCACATTAGAGCATGCAAATTAGGATTAATGTTTCCTAATTAAAATTGAAAATTTTAAATTAATAATTAGGTTTTTTCCTAATTTGTGCATTAGGGTTTCAAACGGAACAATTAGGGTTTCAATCATAACAATTAGGGTTTCAAATTTTAAAATTAGGGTTTTCTAACTAATTCGTTAGGCTTTACCCTAATTAATCTTATAATCAATACACTTAAGTCTCTGAGATCCCAAGTTAGGTTTTTCGTAATCCGAATTACGATTTCGAATTCCCAGAACTGAAATTAGGGTTTCCAGAACCGGTATTAAGGTTTCTTATCTGTCGTTAGGGTTTTCTAACTGAACGTTGTTTCTCTTAATATAACTTTAAGTTTTATCTCCGATATAACTTATTCGACCAATAATTGATCCTTAACCACATACTGAACATATATATGACCATACACACAGAACATGTACACTTATATACTTAAACCTGAATAATTCACCACAAAAATTTTAAATCTATAAAAATCCTTCCAAAATACCAAATCCATATACTTATTTTCTGTCCAGGTTTATTATTTAACCTTAATTTAATATTTTAAGATTTTAATAAATATCCAAATTCTCGGGTTGTCATATTAACCACTTCTTCTAAAAAATTTGTCCTTGAAATTTACCTTACACCTTATACCTTTCATACACAGCATCACATGCTACCCCAAAACATCTCTCACAAGGATTAAATTATTCAAATCATACTGAGGAGTCATATAGACTACGAACTTTCATTTTTCGAAAAGGTTATATGGAAATTCATCCGTAAACCATCATAACTTACAAACACATAGGGTAATTAGCCCGATATGCCCAATACTGGCCAAGTACTGCTGGTTGGAACAGTTTTTCCCCGTTCCTTCTATCCCATCCGCCTTAGGCACACAACAATATTCTCACCTCAGTCTTTAGCGAAATCTGCACCAAAACAATTTGGTTCGGGACAATTTTTAAAGAACGCTTAGAGTTTTCATAAACGTTGGTCTAGCCGAATCAAATAGCTTAGACTCATATCAATAATTCAATTCAATCAAAATATTTAGGTATAGCCAAACCCCGTTGGCAAATTAAAGTTTTAAAATTAGTTTGAAAAAAATGGCGTCATGATGTCGTACTGTATTAACAGCCTATTTGAGGATGTCGTCATCGAGTGACTTTGTCATATCACATCATACAATAGTGGAATAACGATTCTAGATCAAATTCAACATTAAGTATTCATGTATTTACAACTCCATCAACTTTTTATCATATCTGCACCAGGTTACATGGTACATAAGTGATAAATAAAAATATATTTGGATATTTCAAATCAATATCGTCTAGCCGAAACAAGTAGCATAAACTATTCTTTAAACCATTCAAAAAGCATTGTAATTCACTTTTATCATCTCAATAGGTAATGATGTGTCGGTGGCCCGAAGTCCACGCATACACAATGATCACCAGGAGTTGAGAATAAAAATTTATTTTTCAAAAACATATAGTGTGTATTTAGCTTGACGTCCAAGATTTCGAAGTCTAGCATAGCTAGCAGATTTGGAAAACTTAATGTCTCCACTACTGATCAATTTCTTAATAATCTATCTATTACTATTATCCTCAATACTCCATTCACAAATATCTATACCTAGTTTATCAAACTTACCACACTTATGAGTTCAGGAACTTTCCACAATCATATGAGTTTAAGAACTTGTCCTAGTCAGACCTTTGGCGTCCATTCGCTGAGGGGTTAATAAATGTTTCATACAATTATGAGTCACACTACAAGAAAAATGTTTATCAGCGACCGCTCATCAGCGATCGTATATAGTCGCAGATAGATATCAGCGATCGCATACGGTCGCTAATCGGCGTCGCACAAAATTTGGTCGCTAAGGCGCACATCAGCGACCACTAGTAGCGACTGCAATATCTGCGACCGATAAGAGCGACTGAAATGATAAATTCGATCACTGAGCTGAGTTAGCATGGACCACGAACAAAGCTGACGTGGTCCACGTGGCAGCGACCGGTTTCAGCGACCGCATCCGGTCGCTGATAGTCTCAAATATTAATTCGGTCGCTAATAAGTATCAGCGACCACATGCGGTCGCTGATATGAAAAAAAATAAACAGATTTTTACTGTTTTGCAAAATTCCCAAAAACCTGTACCTGTTTTGTACCTGCTTTATCCTAACACACATACACAACAAGATAAGCAGCATACACAATAAAATAAACATCCATTGTACCCACCAACACATACACCAAACTAGTTTCAAAACTAGTTTAAATAACATAACTGAATATACAAGTTATGAACATACACATGCAATAATAACATTTCAAAACTTGTTTAAGTAACATGCATACAAGTAAAGAAAAACTTGTAAAAGTACAAGCTTATACTATAACTATAAAAGTGATATATATATATATATATATATATATATATATATATATATATATATATATAGCAGGTATGTCAAGCATCATCGCCTCTTTCATCACCCTGTAATTAACAAAATAATAAAATAAGTTACAAATATATACTAACTATGTTAATATTGGTATATTACGATAATATATACAACAAATTGATTTTATACCTAGTCGCCATCCCCATGCTGTGATGTTGCTGCCGCCGCCACTGCTTTAGCTAACTCCTCAGAATCCAGAGCCCCCAGATGCCCGCCCAGTATCGTCAGAAGATTTCGATCTTGACATATAGCTCTAACACAGTCAGCAGGAGTATGAACAGCTGGATGGCTCGATGACTGTGTAGACTGTGTAGAAGAGCAGCCTGAGCCACTGAAGGATGGGCGTCGTCGTTGTCCTTGACCTTTAATGTAGTTCTTCTTCACAACAGACGCCCTCTCCCACAACTCTTGATCAATAGACGGCCGTGGAGTGCCTTCAGGATAGCGTTCATTCAATAAACGCTTATAAGTGTCCTGTCATCATGTTAACAATTAAATAGTGAAAAATAAATTAATTCTGTAAGCATTGATAAACAAGATCAAGTTGTTAAAATTTATTACCGCTATCTGGATAACCTCAGGCAGACCATCACGGGTGGTCACTTACACATCCAGCCAATGGATAGGTGTACCTTGAGACTGAGATTCCTATACAAAAAAAAAAGTATAATATTACTAAGTAAAAATGTGATATATTTTCTACAATTCATGATTTTAAACATATTAAAACTTGTAATTAAATACGTACTCTGGCAGAGATATGCTGCAACTGTGAAATACTACCACCCTTGTATGTCCCTTTAGCCTTTTCGCCTTCAGGTACACCCGAGGATCTGTTGTTGGCGGCAGTCTTTCGTCTTTTCACCCAGCTCTCAGCCCTCCATTGAGCACACATCTCAGCCCATATGGCCTGGGTGCACCACCAGGGACTATGCTAGTGCATGTAATCTTCTCCCTAACCTGGATGGTCGATCTCTGCATTGTGAAGGGCTTTTTGTCTTTCTTTATTCAAATTGTCTTTGGTGCGGACCGCGCACTTCTGCCAAAATAATATATGTATCACTGAAGCCTGCACGTCCTCCCATCTATACCTTTTCTGCAAATAAAACAACAATAAAAACATTACTAAATAATTATCCTTCGAATACTAAATAATTATCCTTTGTCATAATTAAAAAAACATACCTGAAATTCTGCCCAAACAGCATCCTTGTGGGCGATAGGTGTGCTCGCCCACGTAATCACAGGTGTAGGCTAATTCTGTAAACACAGCTGTGATATACACTTGACGATCTTATTATCTTAAAAATAACTATAATATACAACATCAATTAGCATATATTAAAGCAAATTATATCTAGGTTATAATACTTATGAACATTTTTCAAACTTATACTTAAAAAAAAATCGCCAGAGTCTCTCCTGTAATATAAACTAGCCACATGCACGACGACATGCATATATGGACATTTCTAGGCACCCAATACACAAACCAAGAGAAATATACAAACTTTCAATACAATATATAAGACCAAAACAATAACGATTGAATGCAAATTAAAGCAGTAAAAATTTAAACCCATATACATTACCAATATAATATCAATCAAAACATTACCAATATACAATAAATAGAATCTTAAATGATATATGCGGGACGTACGTGCTATTCGGAGGAGGGCGAATCTGAATAAGAATCCGATCATCTTGATTACTAGGGGCCTTGGGCACATGATTAGGCCCCCTACCCAAGCCGTGCTTTTTCTGCGCTGCTTCAGAAGCCATCTGTATATTACAAATTTCAAGATGTTATTATGAGTCATGTTTGATTACATGTATATATGACAATAAACATGACAGTGATATAAACATGTATATATATGAATATAAAATAACAATAAACAAAAGTTGCATTTAAATAGTTTAGTACATAAACATGCACGAAAGTGATATAAACATGTATATATATGAATATAAAAAAGTGTAATGCTAAACATACATTTCAAGTGTCAGTGTCTGATTCAGAATCAATTTGTATACGTGTTGCAGATTCATAACCATCATCTGCTTCAGATTCAGTGTCAGATTCAATCAATAACTCTTCCTCCTCAGTATCAATGTCATCTGACACAAGTATTGACTCAAGATCTAATTCATGTGGTTCATCTCCACCATCTAACTGGATTACTTCATTGTCGCCCTCCACATTTATTATAGTTTGACTATGAAGCATCTGCTCTTGGTAAATCTCCCCATCAACTGATTCTACACGACTACGCGCGGGAGTATGAATTACAACTTGCCAATCTGTAGGCGGTCTATCCCTTTTCCTAACAGGACTAGGAGTGTAGTATACTTGTACTGTTTGAGTTGGTAAAACCAACGGTTCATTGGAGTACGCAGACCTATGGAGGTCAATATCGACGATTCCATGTCTGTCAACACGTATCCCTTTTTCTGAATCAAACCAACGGCACTTGAACAAGTGAATATGACCCCCGTAAGTGCCCTTGTACGACAACTCTACGATTTCCTCCAACTCCCCATAAAAGGCACGACTAAGCTCATTGTAACAATCTCCTTGGACACACACTCCAGAGTTCGTTGTTCTTTTACCGCGCTCATATGCCTTTGTGTGAAATTCACAACCATTTATTTTGTAACCATTGTGGCTGACTTGGTCCCTGTCTGGTCCCATAGCTAGGACTTGTACAGTAGCCGGAATCGTTGATACCTCAGTCAAAGCCTACAAAAACTTCATCTTATTAAATGAAGTTGTAGTTAAAAATTGAACTACGTGCTTAAAAATTGAACTTACTTTGTCCTTTAGCCAAAGTGCAAAGTTTTCATTCCGATTGATTTGAATATCTTTATCAGTTATGCCGGGATGCTTCACTTTTAACTCGTCATCGTACAATCTATACCATGTTATAAAAATTAACATATTGGAATAAATTTTCAACTTAAAAGATAAATTATCAAGTTTACATGTGTACCTCACAAATTCGTCAATCTCCTCGCAATTGAGAAGAATGTAAGTATGTGCAGCATGTAATTCTTGCTCAGAGAGGAATATGCGCTTCCTTTTTCCATAAGTGCGGCCCGATAGACCAAATACAGAGAGCCAGCCATTTAGTTCAATATTTCCCCCATCATCATGTCTCGATACTTGATTGGCCTTTGTCAAGACTTCGTCCGAAAAATAGTCTAAGACAAACGTAGATATCTCATCGAAATTGTATGCCTCGCATATCGACCCCTCGACATAAGCTCTATTCTTCACCTTCCTCTTAAGGTTTCCCATCACCCTTTCGAAAGGGTACGTCCATCTATATTGAACTGGACCCCCAACACGAGCTTCATAGGGAAGATGGATTTGCAAATGCTCCATGGAGTCAAAAAAATCAGGTGGTAATATTTTTTCCAATTTACACGTGATCTCTATGATGTTCTTCTCAAGTATAGACATGTCATTCTCATTTAATGATTTTGAACATAAGTCTTTGAAGAAACGACTAAGATCCGTCAAAGCATCCCATATTGGTTTATCAAGCAAATCCCGAAATGCTATAGGCATGAGTCTCTCCATGAACACATGACAATCATGACTCTTCATCCTTTGCAATTTCCCACCCGTAACACACCTTGCAATGTTTGACGCATATCCATCTGGTAGTTTCAAAGACTTAACCCATGTGCACACATCTTCAACTTGCTTTTTGGACAATGTGTACCTTGCATGCGGTTTGACAATCTTACCATTAGGAGATTTATAAAGTTCTAATCTAGGACGCTTACAAATATCTTTCATGTCCAAACGTGCCTTATCGTTATCTTTTGTCTTCCCCGTAACATTCATCGCAGTATTAAACATATTGTCAAACATATTCTTCTTAATATGCATCACATCTAGATTATGACGAATCAAATTTGTAGACCAATAAGGCAGTTCCCAAAAGATGCTTCTCTGAACCCAGTTATGAGATTCGCCAAACCCATTGATTATGTTTGTGGCATCAACCTTACCAAATGGGATAACTGGCAATCTCATTACACGATCTCGCATCTCCGTTCCCGACAATCGCGGTGCAGGCATATCATTGTCTACTTTCCCTTTCCTGAAGTGTTCTCTATTTCTTCGAAACGGGTGATCTACCGGTAAGAACCAACGATGACAGTCAAACCAACAAGGCTTTCGACCTTTTGATAGATTAAACGACTTTGTATGCTCCATACAATACAGACAAGCCAACTTCCCGTGTGTACTCCATCCAGCTAACATACCATAAGCTGGGAAGTCACTTATAGTCCACATAACCGCTGCCCTAAGGTTAAAATTTATTTTCATTGCAACATCCCTAGTCTGTACTCCATCCTCCCACAATACCTTCAACTCGTCTATAAGAGGTCTCAAGTAAACATCTAAGTTCTTTCCAGGACTCTTAGGACCAGGAACCACGAGTGAAAGAAACAAGTATGGCTGTTTCATACACATCCAAGGAGGCAAGTTGTACGGAGTAACAATCATAGGCCAACATGAGTACGGAACAGCTGAGTGGCCAAACGGATTGAAACCATCGGTGGACAATCCAAACCTCACATTTCTAGGTTCCAATGCAAACCCAAGATGTGCTATGTTGAAATCTTTCCAAGCCTGCCCATCTGCGAGATGATTTAGTTCTTTATCTGCGGGATGATTTAGTTCTCCATCTTTAGCTGGAGATTTCGCATGCCAACTCATATGTTCAGCTGTTCTTGAAGACATGTACAATCTTTTTAGCCAATGTGTTATTGGAAAATACCTTAGAATCTTAAACGGTACACTTGATTTTTTTGTAGTCACACCCTCTTTATTAGGCCTAAACCGATCATGACTACAAAACGTGCACCTTGTCATCTGTTCATTTTTCTTATAAAACAACATGCAATCGTTGGGACATGCATCGATCTTTTGGTATCCAAGACCTAACTTCTTCACCATTTTCTTACAAAAGTAATAGTTATCAGGCAATTTCTGACCGTCAGGCAACATACTCTTAACAGCCTTCAAGAGCGACTCAAAACACTCATGGCTCATGTTGTGATCAGCCTTGATGTTAAGTAATGTCGCCACTGCAAACAATGTAGTGTGTTTGGTGCAACCATGCCACAATGGCTCGCTACCCTCGTCTAACAACTTAAAGAAGTCTTTGGCATCAGAATTCATAAGTTGTTCTCTGCCTTGTTCCCAATCAAAATCTGGCCCTGCAATATTATGAACCATTTCATTTATACGATGAGTACTACTGCCCGAATTATGTACTTTTGTGATGCCACCACCTCTTCTATGTCCATGTGCCCACCAGCATTCTTCGTAATTTCTCATGAACCCAAAAACAAGTAAATGATAGTTTATCACGTCTCTGTCCATATAATTTACATTCTTACACTTCAAACATGGACATCGTATCTACGACTTACCATTCATATATTCCGGGTGACTATACGCATAATCCAAAAACACTTGGCAACCAGCTCTAAATTCAGCTGTAGCACCTATCTGGGCACTTGACTTTCGTCGTGCCATCCAACTACGGTCTGAATAGAGGTCCATGATTCCACGGTACCTATGTTGACATGAATTATTGTATTCCCTTGTTAGAGATTTACAATTCAGCTCAATCCCATTTATGATGCTTATAAATACATATACATGTATATGTACATATATAACATGAGGATGCATCATATATGATTATTCGGGAATTGAACAAGGATACATTCCAAAACAACCTAAAGACAATAGATTCCCAGGGGTAGAATATGAATCATTGCATCATGCATGGTCTGCATATGATAGGACATTAGGTGATGAAAATATCTTGATGGCCAAGTTTGAAGAACAACCAATGGAATTTGAAATGTGTTCTAGAAACTATAACGATGCGTATATCAAGATTGCAGAAGAAGGCATACTATTAGCCCTTGTGAATACGAATGCATATATGGCCATTTGACTTATATATGAAGATTTAGACAAGTATGTCTTCTCGACTGTGAATTATGGATAAACTTCTTTGAACCTTCTTCTTGATTGAATTATGGATAAACTTAATTCCTAGTGATGTTTAATGTCATACTCATGTTCAAGTTATTGGATTGGTATAAGTATGATCATATATTGCAACCAAGGTTTTGGGTTAAGCCCTAATGTTCAAGTTATATAGCCATTTGACTTATATATGAAAAAAATTCGACAGAATCTTCCCCTATAATATGGACTATCCACATGCACGAGGGCATGCATACTTGACCAATTTCAGGGCATAATTTAGGAGAATCCAATATTAGTAACAACAATAAGAAGCCCAAAAATTGTCCCAATTTCAGTAATATCAACAACAATTTATCTAAATTTCAGCAACAATATATTCAGTTTGGCTTGACCCCGTGAGGCTTGGCTAAGCTTGACGTGGCCTCGTGTGGCCCCGCTACCCCAACTTAGCTTATTTGCCCCATCTTTGATTCAAAGATTAGTTTACACCTAACTCTAGATATAATATACATGGTATATTGAAATATTTTGAGCATATTGAACCCCTTCATTTCAATCATAATATGTTGACCAAAACAGTACCCAAGTTCCCTAATATCTGACTTTTAGACAAAACAGTCCATTTGGGACTTTTGTCAAACATGTGGTGTTAAACCCATGCTTATCCCCCTTATTACTCCATAAACCCATGCTTATCCCCCTTATTCATAGTTATTGGTTTATATCATAAATCCATGCTTATCCCCCTTATTACTCCATAACCCAACCTATCTCCTCTATTCATTTCCAGCCATAACAATTCATAGAACAACCAAAACAGTTTACTATCCAGCCATACATATGACTAAGTAGCACATTTAAAAACTAATTAGTTTACTTTCTTCATAAAACTCAATTCTTTAATTTTTCACTTAGAATTGAATATCAGAAAATCATACATCAACATATCCATACTCATCATTATAAGAACCCTAGATTTCTATATGAAATTAATTCAACACATCACTAATAAGAACTTTTAAATCAGTAAATGATTCCATTATCACTAATACCAGTAAATTAATCAAGCCCATTTTAATTGCATCACATCACTAATACCAAATATTTCTAAATGATTCTATTATCCGATTCTCGTAGCCATATAAGAACTTTTAAATCAGTAACATCATAAAGAAGAAAGAGGGAAAAAACACAAATTACCTTCACTTGTGCTTTACTTTACTAGAGAATAGGTTGATTTTCCCCACTTTCGTTAAATCTTCATCTCCATATATACTATTTTAGATGAGATAGATGCTAAGAGCAGTATGAAATTGCGCCTCCCTCTCCTTTCTTCTCCTTTTCTTTTCCTTTCTTCTCGTTTTCGATTCTGGCTGAATACCTGGTTTGACTGAGATTAATTTGAATCAGCGACCGCTGTCTGCGACCGCACGCGGTCGGTGATTTTTAAACACGTGGCATTAGTAGCGACCGAATGCGGTCGCTGTTATGAATCAGTCGCTATCCGGCTTGCCGCTCTCCTTTTGCTCCAATTTTTAGGAGGGAAAATATCTTCAGCGACCGAGTACGCACCTATTAGCGACCGCATATGGTCGCTAATGATAATAGAGACGAAATTACATTACAGTTGCTGTCAGTCGCTGTTAATGTTATTAGTGACCGAAAGGGTCGGTCGCAGATGTTTTTGGTCGCTGTTAGACATTTTTCCTGTAGTGTCACGAACATTCCATAAATATAAGTTTTAAGAACTCGTACTTAACCTTATATTCTCTAACTATACCCTACCTATCTGTTATACACTTGAGAAAAGAATCACCTTCTCAACAGGAATATAGCAAATAGCGTGACACATACATTTCAATGATTTTCAGTACTAGAAACTAAGTGGTTTTTAAATCAAAGTACAATTTCCCGCCTATAACAAGGAATCATACAACTCAGCTGCTGACATGAGTCATCAATTAAAATCCCCACCTAATCCTAACTCCCTTCTCAATATGAATTTCATTTAATCTGTATTCATAATCCTTTCCTGAATCTGTACCAATTCATAGTACAACTGACACACAACATTCTTGCCGTAAACTTTTCAATCATTCAATTGATCCTTCTCCATACTATAACCTTATCAGATCACGGGGTGATCTCATCGTATATATTATGATTCATTTCTATACTAGGATCATTTTGTTTTACGATCTCCTGTCCTTGTACTTTTAGTCTTTTAGACTCTATCAATTCGTTACTACTGTTCACCTTTATTATCAGAGTTAGGGAACTCCGTATCTTTTATAACTCGCCAAGATTCGTCTTTGAATCTTACCAACAAACTAACTCTATTTGAGTTAGTACTTATCTTAATCAATGCGCTTATTAGTCTCAGGTAACCCTACCTAAGGTTTATAACCTACAGCTTTGATATCAACTGTGAGATCTGATGAGTGGAATTTATACCCACGAATCAGATACTTTATGACTTAAATAGTTGCCTTTTTTCGTAGATTTTATACGGTTTTGTATGATTATAGTATTATTGTGCTTATTCGATGAATTATAGAGTTTTGCAGATGTTTTCTAGCATTTAAGGGCAAAACGGGCATATTTCGCATAGCCGCGCCGCAGTGCCAAAGGGTAGCTTAAAGCTCGCGCCGTAGCGCCACCTCCCTAACCCAGCCTGATAGCGCCTTGGCGCCGCAGCGCCACTGCCTCTATGTAGACTCGTGCTGCAGTGCGAGCTCCGAGTTTTCCAAATGCACGTGGCGCCGCAGCGCTGCCCTTAAGTCTATTGGCTGCGTCGCAGCGCGACCTCCGGTGCCTAGGCTGACTTGACTCAATTTTGACCTAGCGAAGGTAGGAAGGCGTATAAAGCATAAGGAGGCCTCTGCATTTGAGAGATCTCATAACCTATAACATAGGAGACCTTATAATAGCAGTAATATATCTTAGATTAGTTTTCTTCTATTTTTCTCTTTCATTCTCATGAATATAAATATAGATTAGGGAGATTAGGGAGAAGTCTGGTGTATCCTTGGAGCAACAAGAGCATTGAGCGACACGGATTGAAAAGCTTGAAAAGAGCGGATTTCTTGGAGGCCGAAGGGCTTTGACAGAGTTTATTCTTATCCATTTATTTCCTCTATTATTGTAATCCATAAATGTTATTTTTTTTGCTACTTGTATTTGGTTTAATAATCATAAACTGAATATTTGCTCTAAGGTTATAATGGAACCTTTGTTATTTAAATTGACTGTCTTCTCTCTTTGGTTGGCACCCTATGATTTGGTTTAATATATTTGTGCTTTATGATTCTTGCTAAGATATTAGTGATGATTTTGGTAATCTACATGATATCGACAGAAGGATTGTAGATTTACACCTAATTATATTAGCATGTGATTGTGGGTCTCGACTGCATAAGTTGTGCGTAGAATAGACATATCTCTGTGCGCCACTTGCTACCTCATTGAGAACTTATGTTTAATTCCTTGTTATAATTGATTCGCATAGACATATGTAGGATTACATCCAGCTTGGACGTTTTTTCTGTTCTATTCCCTTTTTGGTGGATCTAAAGAGGATATGTTTGTGCATACCTCGACAGAGGTGCATAAGCACATGTGTGTTCTCGGTCGATAAATTGTCGTGACCATTTAGATCAAAGAGAGAAGGGTAGCTAGTTTGATGAAACATAGCACGCTAGGTTTTGGACAGAATGCATGTGTGGGGTGAAGTTGTGACCTTAGCTTGTAATTCCTTAGATTACCATTCGTTATCCATTTACTTGCTTTATTAATTAGTTAATTAGATTAATCACACTTTCATTTATTGTTGTTCGAATAAGACTTTAGCAATACATAGTCGGTATTTGGTAAATATTAGTCATAGTTCCTCATGGGTACAACACTCTTCTTATCACTGTATTACTTGTTAGACCGCGTATACTTGCGCGTGTTTAGTGATCGATTTTTTGACCAACAAGATCTCCAGATCCAGGTCCCAAATCACCGCGGATCTGGTATACTAATTCTATAACTAATGCGAAAGATATAAACATAAATTGTTTATATATTACATTTACACACTAACCCCATGGTCAAGAACCTTCATATAATACCTGAATTAATATCCTATCTGACATATAATGTTATTATCATACATAATTATTACAATTTAGCTGCACACATAGTCCCAAGCTGAACTTAGCTAAATAATTTTTGGAATTGAAAGTTTTTAAAAAAAAAGTGTTTTGGGTGTGATTTGGGTACATATAACAAAACAGTGTTATACAGTATGTACAACACTGTTTTGTTATATGTACCCAAATCACACCCAAAACACTTTTTTTAAAAAAACTTTCAATTTCAAAAATTATTATACATTTTTTATTAGTTATTTTTTTTTATAAAAAAAAGGCAGGGTGAGCTCGGCTCAATAAGGGTGAGCTTAAGAAATGAACTGTATATATGTGTATATATATATATATATATATATATATATATATATATATATATATATATATATATAGGGGCCGGATCCAGTCTGGGAAGTCTGGATTTTGTTAAAATCCGGACTTGTTTTTTTTTTTTTGCTTTTTTTTAAACACATAAAAAAAAATTTATGGAATTGAAATTTTTTCATAATACAGTATTTTGGGTGTGATTTGGGTACGTATAACAAAAAGTGGTGGTACAGTCTGTGCAGACTGTACCACCACTTTTTGGTATAGGTATTCAAAACACACCCAAAACATTATATTATGGAAAAATTTCAGTTCCATAAAATATTAAATATTTTTTTTAGTTGTTTTAAAAAAAAAAAGGTCCGAATTTTCTCCCGTCCGGGAGGTCCGGACCTGATCCAACTTGTATATATATATATATTAATCATTATACTCCCTTCATCCCACGTAACATTCCTCCCCCCCCCCCCCATTTTTTTTCTTCCTCCCTATCCATTTCCATTCATCCACCAAAATCATGTCATCCAAATTTGGGCCCCACCATTATATATATATATGTGTGTATATATATATATATATATATATATATATAGTCCGGTTCCAGTCCGGACGACCGGATTTTAGTATCGTCTGGACTTTTTTGTTTTTTTTTAGTTTTTTTAAAACAACTAAAAAAATATTTAATATTTTATGGAATTAGAATTTTATCATAATACAGTGTTTTGGGTGTGATTTGGATACATATAACAAAACATGTCTGTGACGCCCCCAAAATAGGTATACATCGCCCATTCTGAGTCGCCAAATACATGGTACAGAAACAAATACAACTTCATTACTACAATTGTCGTGCAAAATACGACAACACATAAACTGTGAGTTTAAATACAAATATTGTCTAATAGACAGTATTAAAACTCAAAAGGAGTCCTCATTATAATTATTTGTACACTATTTTACAAAAATAGTAAGGACTGCTAAAACAACTTTCTAGAACCATCACTCCATACCCCGGCTAGTTTCTACTATATTCTCACCTCCTGAGAAGAAAAATGGAACAAAAAGAAAAAGGGTGAGCTCAACTAGCCCAGTAAAGAATATTATGACTAAGATAATATACAACAAATTATCAATAGTCTTCAACAGGGAAAAATTTGATAGAATATAATAGACAACAAGTTTTAGATCAACAACTGGAGCGAAAATAATAATTCATTAGAAGAGTTAAGTAGAGAATGAAATCTACTATCATCTATGAATTTAAAAGTCCATCATCAATAGTTTATCCATGTAACATCAATCAATATACATCTTGAATCAAATATTCATCTTTGCACTACTGGCCAAATATATTCATTTTTATCACCAGTTAGTCGTGTTCATCTCAACACCTGTTTATCTTTGTACTACGGGCCAAAAATATTCATCAGGTAATTATTCATATTTGCACTACAGGCCAAAGATATTCATCAAGTATCACTATTAAGGACTGAGGATGATGAAAAACATTTTAGAGAAAACGAATCCAGTGAAACGGAAGGACAAATATTAGGGATTCGTATTTCGATTTATCCAAATTTAATAATACTCCATAATAACTAATTGTGAAGTAGAATTCAAAAATAAAGATCAAAACATGGATACAATCAAAGATAGTAACCATAATAGACATCTTGGACAAAAAGGAAAATTTTTATTTTTTCGGTGAATAGTGTCGTATTCGTGAATAGTGTCGTATACGTGAATAGTGTCGTATACGTGAATAGTAACTCCGACACAAAAAGTTCTAAACTTGATAAAAAGTTCAAACCAATATTTCGGCATAATGATATTGAAGAAAATAATATCATTTAAGAAGAAAATAACATCCCTTACCTCAAAGAAACAGTACTTCGGAATGAAATATCGGATATGATGCTGAATGAAACTTGTACTGAATAGCAACTCTCACAATATCTAAATACTCACAAAATACGCTTGACAATATAGAGAGAGAAAACTTATGTTTCTGGTGTGCTTTTCAATTCTAACTCAGCACCCTATTTATAGAAAAATGCTAGTACGCCGAAGTAGACCTGACCTATAACCTGATGGATTTACCTGCTACTATTGCTACCCACCACATTTGAAATAAAATTTGGGCACATTTCTCACCAACCAAAAGTGGGGCCCACCAATTCTAGAATTTTCCACCAAAATAATAAATTTAGAAACTTCAACAATTTCTGAATCAGTCACCTCTTAAAATTCATAACAAATCATGCGTTAATTTTTAACGGTTCAAAATTTGTTGACATATACTCAACTTATATATGTATAACATATCCAAAAATCACAACGATCCAACGGTCGGATTAAAATTATAACTCACGCAATAGAGCTTTAAGAACACTATTTTGATTTTTAAAACCTCCATTCCGATAAAATACTGATAAAACTCCTCAACACTAATTCCTTTATTTATAACCACATAAATAAATCCATTATTTATATCCACATCAAATAAATATTTCTTTATCATATAAATCAATAATTAATTATTCACAAATAATATTATAGAATCACAATTATGACAACCAGGTCGTTCCTAAGAAAGAAGGGCTTTTCGATAAGGATTTCTCCTTATTGGCGTGTAATTAGGTGACCAAACCTTTCCTTAGACAGAACTTCCTCAGACATTATCAATAATGCTATCTAATAATATTATTCAAATAATATGAATTATTGAGCTGATAATGAAGATAATGTGCAGTGACAATTATTGAAACAACAATAATATAAAATATCAATGCAACAATTATTGAACCAATAAAATAAAATATTGAACAGTAATTACTGTAACAATTATTGAGCTTCTTACGTAAGGATCAATAATTCAACACTACTATGCAATATCGTGTGCTACTGTGCACCCGCGTGTATTATAATATTTTAACCACCGGGGTATTTCAACAGTATTACGGTAACGATTACGCCGTTATTTATAAAAACTCAAATTTATCATTTTTTTCATCCAACAGTTATTCTGTTATGGGGCCCACAAATGACTGCGACGTCGTACGGATATTCCCAACAAAAAAAATATTCCACGACCAAATGAATATTCCCCGACAAAATGAATATTTTATAACCACTTGCTTATTTTGTAAAATTTGCACATTTCACCCATAACTAAAGCATTATATCAAATTATCAATTTATTATTTCAAAATAATAGATAGAGAAATTCAATTTTATTTATAATAAGTTGGGGTCTTACAATGTCTGTACAGATTGTACATACATATTTTGTTATATTTATCTAAATCACACCCAAAATATTGTATTATGAAAAAATTTCAGTTCCATAAAATATTAAACTTTTTTTCAGTTGTTTTTAAAAAAAAAAGCAAAAAAAAATTAAATTTTGGGGTCCGTATTTTAATAAGGTCCGGGAGTCCGGACCTGATCCTGTGTGTGTGTGTGTGTGTGTGAATATATATATATATATATATATATATATATATATATATATATATACACACTACATAACTTTCTACCGATTATTTTGAAAAATGGGTAAATGGGTGGGGGTTCATAAAATAAGCAAAATTCACATCAAATACTTCATTAAAATCCCCTCAATATTTTTAACAACATTAATCATCATTATTATAATTCGTAATATTTAACAACCAGATCGTTCCTAGGAAAGAGGGAGCTTTTCAATAAGGATTTCTCCCTATTGGCGCGCAATTAGGCTACCAAACCTCTCCGCGACAGAACTTTCTAGACATCGTCAATATTACAAATAATAATATGAATAACTGTATCGTCTCAATTATTAATTTAATAATATATAAAATATCGACAATAATTGAATCAAATAACGTGAGATACTATGCAACAATTACTGTAACAATAATTGAATAAAACTGAGTGACTTCTCACGTAAGCATCAATATCGTGTTTTACTATGCAACCATGCGTATTACTGTACTTTTAACACCGGATATTTCAACAGTTAACGGTAAAACTTTCGTCGTTATTTTCATAAAAATATATTTTTGTCGTTTTCTCAATCCGACAATAATCTCGTTGTGGGGTTCACCAATGATTGTGTCGTCGTACGAATATTCCCTATTAAAACGATTATTCCCCAACCAATCGAATATAATATAACAACTTGCGTACTTTGCAACATTTATAAATATTACCCACAACTATAACATTATATCAAATTCACTCCTTAATATTCAAAGATTATATTTATAAAAAATTCATCTTTATTCATAAAAGTTGGGGTCTTACAACCTCCTCTTCTTATAAAATTTTGCCCTCGAAATTAGGGTACATACCTGGTATGACGAAGAGGTAAGGATATCTTGATCTCATTTCAGATTCTAACCCCCAGGTCATTTCCTTAACATCGTGGTTTTTCCACAAAACTTTGACTTGAGGTATAACCTTGGATGTGGCCCCCCCCAAATCTGGGTATCTAACAACCCGACAAATGGTGCTCCACGATACTATAATTCATACAATCATTCCCTTGAGACAACAACAAAATGATTGTATTAGCTATCTTTGTATTAAAATAATAACAAAATCTTTTCCAAGTTCATAACCGAATACATTCTTTGTTCTTCATAAGTATATTACATAAAAATACACTATTCTATTACAGGACGTTTAACTGTCCATCTTAGCCTTGCCTTTATCTCTCTTAGAACTTTCAGTTCGTTTGGCTTTAGCTGCAAACATATGGTTCAAGCAAGAGTGAGTATTTCTAGCTTAGCAAGTCTTAACACAGAATCATATGAATATCAAATTGGCAATTACATGTTTCACTTCCAGAACTGAACAATTAACTACGAAGCATTATAAAACATTTGGCTAGTACTTCTCATTTCATAACAATAATTCCAAAGTATACAGAATAGCTTAGGAATTCTGAATCAGTTAATAGACCATGAACATACTCTGTTCATTTTCATACTTCAAAAGGATATCCGGCACTAAGGCCATCCATCCGTCTTTACTTACGAGCACTTCTAGGTGATCAGCCTATTGTACTCTATGTTGATCAACACTCTTCCGTTAAACGTATTTACATTTAAGTTTTGGCAACTTCACGTGCCCATCGAATAATCGATGAAAATACTTTTGTTTGTTTATAGACAAACTTATCTTCTCATCCGTACCCAATACTTGGCATAGGATAGCGTTAACAGTTCTATATGGAAAGACTTGTAAACAAATCAATCAATTCTTCAATTCTAGTCTAGCCGAGTTAAAACATCCATCGACTCTTTCTTTAAAAACATTCATGCATTTCGACACAAGCATCATAGAAAACTTAGCTAACACGGAGTTTAGACAAGCGTTAAGAAAGACTTGCCTTCAAGCGTCTTCGAATATATAATTCAATCAATTCTCAGTCCTTACAAGATCTTCATGATATATTCACATAGCACATTGTAATTAGTTATCAAACAAACTAACTTTATAGCTTTAACCAACTTCTTTCTCTTATATTTCTTACTTGAATTTATTTCATTAAATAAAGTCAATCCGTCTTTTTATACTTCGTTACGGCTTATTAACGTTCTTACGTTATTAACCAACATTCGATCATCATTGGTGAACTACCAATGTTGAACATCATTCACGGTGCGCTTATTAAGTTCTCACATTCTTCGTTTAATTCTTATTAAACCACACTAATTCTTCTAACGTTATCACTTCATTAGTGATTTAAGGTCAGTCTAATTATGTACCTTAAGTACCTTCATTGTCTTGCCTTAGGTCTACATTCAAATAGAACAAAAACCTAACTTGGTCAACATTTTTCTACAACTGGCGCTGCGGCGCCAGACTCTAGTACATTATTGGCACTGCGGCGCCAACTAACAGTAGCCAGAGCCCAGAGCCGGCGCTGCGGTGCGGCCATTACTACTGGGTTTGGCACTGCGGTGCCACCCCTGTGCCTCAGTTGGTTTTGACATTCTACGAACTTCCCGGCTTCATAACTTCTTCGGTTTACATCCGAATTGACCCATTCAAAAGCCTACAACTCACAAATTACACCATCTATGTGTTCATATAAGAATTTCATATTTTTAAATCCGTTAACATGGAATTCACCTTTAGGTTCATTTTTGAGCGTTCGTTTAACGTTTTTGACAGTTCAATACTCATTTTCTTCGTTATAAGTCAAAATTTGATGATTCTTGCGTCCACGACTATTAAATATCGTATCTCACGTGTTGACATTGGAAACCAACATTTTCAAGTCACACGGCAACTTTTGACCATTAATCCGAGATTTTTATGTTTTCGACGTTTAACGTCTATTTTCGTAAAATTTGCCATAACCTCGTTACTCGTGTTCTATAAGCCAAATCAAATGGAACACTCCATTGATTCATCATCTATATCCTAACCAACCAATATGCACATACCTTAGCTATGATGGTTATCAAATCATTCATTACAACTAAGTTCACGTTCCTAACTTTCTTAGGTTTTTAACTTACGTAACCATTTACGATTTCTATTTGGTCATGACTTATCAATGATTTGATCATTAATAAGCATCATTATTCCTCCTCACTAAACATGCTCCACCAATCTACGATTCTCTACTAGAAAGAAATTGAAAAAGATGAAGACTACGGTTTATGAGAATATACCTTTATCGTTCTTCACATTCTTAGAAAACGCCTTGTGGTTTGCTTGAAAGTAACTTGATTACTTGTTTCTAACTTTTCTCTCTCTCTCTCAATATAAGTTAGACAAGATTTTCAAAACACTAAATGACCAACCTTAGCTTTATATTTATAGGAAAACCAAATGGGGACAAAATAGTCCAAATGGCACCTCCTTACTATTCACTACTTTATCACCAAGTAAAGTACTTGGTGATCAAGTATGTTACTTTACTTGTAAAGCCCCCAAATCCGGGTACTTAAAACCCGAACTCGATGCTTCACGATACCATTTCTATGAACGGAATAATACTAATAATAATAACAATAATATAAAGATCAACTTAATTTACATATTTATCAGAGTCTGAATCCCAAGTACGTAACCTTTAAACATTCATTACAACCCATGATAGATAATATATATCATACTTGTCTTAATAAAGTTAACTATTACATAACAATAGCATTTGCGTTCATTCAGCAACCTTTCCCTTTCCTTTGTTCTTCGTAGAGCTCTCTGGTTGTTCACACTTAGCTAAAAATATTTAAATTAAGCAAGGATGAGCATTTGAGTGCCCAAAAAGTAATAGCAATTATATATATATAAGCTGAAAGAGTTTAAATATTTTCTTTGTACTACCTTCTACAACAAGTCAATAGTTGTGAAGTACTCTGAATCGATAATAATAACATAACAACTCTCTATCAAATTTTTAAAACTACGTAATGACTATAACTAGGGTTAAGGTGACATACTATGAACATTGTTTTCATTTTCAAAAAGGTTAAACAAAAATTCATCTGCACACCGTCATAACTTACGGGTACGGGGGTGATTAGCCCGTTGTACCCTGCATCGATCAATACTACATGGAAGAATGAGAGTATCGTTCACTCTGTCCGCCTTGGGCGTATAAAAGTTTTCCCGTGTAGGGATGTTCATACTTGTCTAGTTTCCAAATCAAAGGTTATATCTTGTTCAACAATAATTTATAATTCAACATATATATATATATATATATATATATATATATATATATGGGTAATTGACAAAGGTGTATCAACATGTGATTAAATACAATGATTATCCAAGTGGGGACACTTGTATAACCATTTATAGAAATTAACGAACAGAATATATATATATATATATATATATATATATATATATATATATATATATATAATATATACCATATACTAACATGTTGATAATTAATGAGCGTATATAATATAGGGTTAGTAATCTGTACAGTATTAATATAATTTAGAAATATTCTTACTCATGTCCATTGCATAAAGAAAATGCAAAGATAAGATACTTGCCTGATGTGCTGCTTACAACTCGCTACTTAGTTTTATCTTTTATATAATCACCTATCAGTAATAAGATCATTTTACTGATTAGAATAACATATTGTAACATATAATACTGCTTATGTCAACACATAACTTAATCACATTGGCACATAGGTTTAACAACTATTGAATCACAACTAATCACTTATCTAATCACATTGTCTAAGTTCAGATCAATTTCTGAAACATGTCGGTGTACCGACGGCTTTATCGGATATTTATCGAGTCTAAGACTCTAATCTGTAACTCAATATCTATAAGTATCAGTCATATTATTTTTAAATGACTTATAATAATTTTTAAACATTTATTATAATTTATCATGAATTTTCAAACATCGAAATCAATATTAAATGATTTAAATATTAAACAATTCTATTATCATTAATATTTAATTAATATTAAACTATTAATGAAACCATTGCCAAAATATTAAAGTTATTTATAATAACTAAAAATACTTTTAAAGTATTAATATTACCCTTAAATAATTTTTAAAATATTTAAAATTATTTTTAAATAATTACCATTAATATTTAAATATTAATGTACTATTTATCAAAATATTAAAAGTCTTTAATCATTACTTAAAATATTTTTAATTCATTTATATCCTTTTTAAATGATTTTTAAATTAAAAAAACTATTTTTAAACTACTTATTTAATATAATTATGAAATAAATTTAATATCTTTAATAATAAGTTAATATTCATTAATGTTAAATTATTAATGAAATTATTCTTTAAATATTAAAAGTTATATTTTATAACTTAAAATATCTTTAAACACTTTGTTTTCATTTAAAATAATTTTTATAATAATAAAAATTATTTTTAAACTAATTTATTTAATATAATTATTAAATAACTTTAATATCATTAATAATAATTAATTAATGAAATTTATCTTTAAATATTAAAAGTTATATTTTATAAGTTAAAATATTCTTAAATACCGTATTATTATTTAAAATAATTTTTAATATAATAAAATTATTTTTAATTAATTTATTTAATTCATTTAGTAAACAACTTAATTATCATTAATATTAATTTATTAATGAAATTTATCACAAAATATTAAAAGTCATTAAAAATGACTTAAAATATTTTCTTATATCATAATATAATTTTAAATGATTTTTCAAGTATTAAAATTATTTTTAAATAATTTATTTAATATTATAATTAAATAAATTAAATACCTTTAATATTCTAAAAATATTAAATATTTATGAAATATATTCTAAATAATTAAAAACTAATTTTCGGAATTTAAAATAATTTTTAATAATTTATTTTGTATTTTTAATAATTAAAAACTAATTTTCTGTAATTATTTAATAAAAATATAATTTTTATATAGAAACTGTCACTAAAGAGCACCTATAGCGACAGAACCGTCGCTGTAGGTGTTCTTCGCGTTCTTCATGCAAACCCAGAAAATCATACACAGTTTCGAGATGGTTACTTTGACCAGCTATTAATCTTAATCTATGATGATTCTAGGCGTTCTTGTGGTCAGATCTTTAAATGTTAGTGCAGGACTACAATAATCAACAATAAACAAGTTCATAACACATATAACCAAGGAGATCTGAGCCTCCAAAAGGGTTGTCAGAGGCTGTTCTTCATTTCTGGGTTGCCCAGAAATGAAGAACAGTTCGAGCATGCACTTTTGGGCTTCCACTACTTATGATCCGTGTAATCTTTATGTGATGTAATGAATTCAGTATATAGCCAGCATGACAAGGAAGGGTTATATCACAGTAGATCACTAAAACAACAACAGATCAAGCAGATTCATACTGGTCAAACAATGTCAGACGACATGGTCAAGCGTTTTCTGGGTTACCCAAAAAACAGCTTCCATGATCGTTTGGCCTGGTTTGACCGTCCTCTATAATCACACAGTTGATGATTAGGATATTATAAGGCATAAACATGGAGTTCATATACAAGACTACAACCTAGATGCAACACAAACAATAAACCAACAACACACTGAAAGATCTAGCCGGTCAAAAGCGTGGTTAGGTCGTTTCTGGGCTGTTTCTGGGTTACCCAGAAACGCCCGATCATGGCTGGTCAACGCCTTTTGACCTTAAATAACTTGCAATCTGAACTCGATATAAGCCTTATTCTTGCTCCAGATCCAAGAGCACATAACAGACTACAACTATAAACTTCTAAAACACAAAACACATTAAAGATCACAGAGATATAAGGCCTGGCATTCATTGTCAGACTGTAAGACCCCAACTTTTATAAATTAAGATGAATTTTCTATAAATATCATTTTTGAATATTATGGAGTTAATTTTATATAATGTTATAGTTGTGGATAATATTTATAAATTTTGCAAAGTACGCAAGTTGTTATATAATATTCGATTGGTCGGGAAATATTCGTTTTAACAGGGAATATTCGTACAACGGCACAATCATTGGTGGACCCCACAACGGAATTATTGTCGGATTCAGAAAACGACAAAAATATTTTATTAAAAATAACGGCGGAAGTTTTACTATTGTTATTGTTGAACTACTCGGTAGTAAAAGTACAGTAATACGTGTGGTTGCATAGTAACACACGGTATTGATTATAAATGCTTATGTGAGAAGTCACTCAGTTTGATTCAATTATTGTCAGTTAATAATATGAATTATTTAGCGATAATGACGTTTTGTTTTATTCGTATTATTAACGTAATAAAACAGAAACATCTTTTTATATAAAACATAATACTTTATTAAAGTTATTCTATAAATAGAATATATTATATTTTATTTAAAAGATTTTTCTTTAAATATGGACCGTCAGATTAAAGTAATCAATTTGGACCGTTCGTGGATTAGTTACTATGCATTCTATTTTTCTATAATAGCAGCTCATTCCTTCATTATTTCTTACGAATTCACTGAACTCTAGAGAGAGAAACTATAGAGAGAAACTATAGAGAGAGAGAAGAAGAGTATTCTGCTACTTAACTACTTCCTTATTTCAGCTCTTCTTTAAAACGGTAAGGGTGTTATTCTTTCTTATTCATGAAGCGAACTGTTGTTATTTCATTATTTATTATTCTGTTAGAATAATCTGTATACGCGGTCTACCCTATACTTGGTGACATTCTTCTGTTATTCTGTTGGAACATCTTGTCTGTGTGTTTTACACCGGACCTGGTTCCGTTTTTATTATTATTCTGTTGGAACATCTTGTCTGTGTGTTTTACACCGGACCTGGTTCCGTTTTTATTATTATTCGGTTGGAACATCCAGTCTGTGTGTTTTACACTAGACCTGGTTCCGTCTTGTTATTATTCTATTGGAACATCCTGTCTGTGTGTTTTACACCGGATCTGGTTTCATTATTTATTATTCTGTCGGAATATCATGTCTGTGCGTTTACGCCGGACCTGGTTCTATTATTTATTATTCTGTTGGAATAACATGTCTGTGCGGTCTATCGCATGCCGGGTGATTTCTTTTTTTATTCCATTCTTTATTATACTCAGTTGGTTAAGTTTTAACTTTTATACTCCATGAAATTTGTGGAATATCCTTGATAATTGCGTTTCATCCAGTATCTTTTCATGAAAATATTCTTCTAAGCATTCTTGAATTTTACACCACAAAGCAGTATCATGTTGACAATTTGGACGTTGTTAATTCTTGGATAAATTAATTCTTGAACTTGTTTTATTGAATTCTTATATCATTGTCATCATCCTCATGTTTATAAAATGTTGAAAGTCATCTGTGGCCTGTAGTGCATAGATGGACTTGGTATGATTATGACCAGGGATTATTCGGTATAATCATGACCGTAATGTTACAAATGATGTGATAAAAGTCCTCATTGGCCCGTAGTGCATTGATGGATAGTTGTTGGCATTATCATGACCATTAATGAATACACGAATATCCTTGGCCGTAGTGCAGGGGTGATTCGATGATGTGGATTATTTTATTAAGCTGAGTCCCAGCGATAACAGTGTTGAAAAACCTTTTAAATCATAAAAGATAGTACAGTTTATTTTCTACTTGACTCTTTTAATGGATTTCTTGTTCCGCTGCAGTTAAACTTGATGTCTATTATATTTTATCAGTGTAACATTGTTGAAGGCTAATGATAATTTTATCTGCATTATCTTAGTCATAATATTTCTTACTGGGCTAGTTGAGCTCACCCTTTCTTTCACTGTTCTCTTCAGGGAATGAGAACGTAGCTGGGGCAAGTCAGGAAACGAAATGATAGTCTGAATGATAGTATTAGTTAGTAGTCCTCACTATTCTATGTAATAGTGTGTTAATAAATGTAATGAAGACTCCTTTTGAGTATGAATACTCTCTAGAAGATAATATTTGTATTCAAACTCAAAGTTTATGTTTTGTCGTATTGTACACGACAGTTGTATTAGTAAGTTGTATTTGTAGTCTGTACTATGTATCTGACGACCCAAGATGGGTGATGTATACCTAATTTTGGGGGCGTCACAAAGACCACCAAGAACATTTTTTCCAAATTTTGTAGAATCTCAAATCCGAGCCTCTAGATGTTATGGATCTAACATCTAGCAACCCAGATCATCATTATACACTACTATCAACATATTTTAACACTCAATCATAACTTTTAACATAGCAACTGAGATCATATTTTGAAATTAGGTTTATACCTTCTATGAATGATTTTCTGATTTTAGGCTTTCTGATTTGTTTTGTGGATTTCGTGGGGCTGGTTTTGGGGACTGATAAGCCTTATAATTTCGTAGGTTTTGAAGAGCAGAGAATTGGTTAAGTGTTTGTGCAAAAATAAGTTAACATTTGATATTTTTTCTCTCTCAAATCTATATATAACAAGCTAGATGCATGTAACTTGTATAATATAATGGCTGATATGGTAGATTTCAGTCACATGGAAAAGTCAAGGTGGTTCACCAACTCAAAATATAGCAAGATACACAAGTTACCTTAAATAATGCTAGAGGGGCATTTTAGTCTTTTCACTTGAAAATTTAATGGCATTTTGGGCAATTGACAACCCTTAGGGTTTGACCCTTAGGGTTTAACCCTAAGATTTAGTACATAGCATTTACAAAATTTAGAAATTAGGTTTTGAAAAATATAAAATTTTAGTTTAAAAATTAATTTTTAAAAATTACAAAATTAAGGTTTTCTTAATTAGGTTAGGTTTCTAAATACATTATACAAGAACATTAGGGTTGTAATCACTAATTATAATTAACCCTACTAATTACAATAATTAGGGTTTATAATTTTGATAGTTAGGGTTACCAAATCACAATTAGGGTTTATTATTAGGGTTCTAGTCATTAGGGTTTTAAATTACTAATTAGGTTTTTCCTAATTAACAATTAAAATCTACTGTACATCACATTAACACAATTACCAATCAATCTTGAACTCTAATTTGAGTTCCAAATTAGGGTTTTGTATTTAAAATTAGGATTTTTAATAACTTAGGGTTTTCTTTAAAAATTATTTAGGGTTCCTAAATTTTTAATTAGGGTTTACCTAATTAATCAATTAATACATAACATAAATCATATACCACAGTTATATAACTATCTTAAACTCACAATTGATTTTCAAATTAGGGTTTTCCCCAGTAAAACTAGGGTTTAACCGATTAATATTAAGGTTTTGAAATTATACACCATAAATGACCAACTATCATCAATACGTATATATACAGTACATATTTATAACACTGAAAAATTAAAATATAATATTATTGTATTAGTATTCTCATTCCTTGATAAAAATCCAAAATTAGGGTTTGGATTCCATATCTGATTTATTCTTCCATATTTAACCTTAATAATTAAGGTAAAACAATTAACTTAATAATATGTACTAAAATTCATATAATAAAATAATTATTATAATTATTCTAAAAATCACTCCATATATTATTTAAATAATATATGATTATATTTTTATGGAAAATAATTAATAAAAATATTTCTACCATATTAATAATAATCAATAATTCTAAAATAAAATTATTTGTAAATATTCATGTAATAAATATATTTTTATTTATCACATAATTACTTATACACATTATCTTATACAAATCCTCATCTTTTAAAATAAAAAAAATTATATGCAAAATTTCTGATTTATATATATAGAAAATATCGGGTTGTTACATTCACCCTCCCTTATAAAGATTCCGTCCCCGGAATCACCGTTTTAAAACTCATACACATAGGGGTACATAGCATACACAATCATTGCAAGTAGATCTCGATCATAATTTGATCGAACTGATCTTTAACTATTCACATCAAGCTTGTCTTTCTGATTAAACGGAAATTTGATTTCTAAAAGAACTCAAATTCCTCCCTCAAAATTTCTTTATAAAATAATTTACTATATATAGGAAAATCATGTAAAAGAAAATAAAAGTTATACGAATAATACTTGGAATCCCATTGCCAGCTGCCATCGCATCCTGGACAGTCATGTTGTAGACCCCTGCTGTTGATTTTGTCGGCTTGTCTGACGACGTAGGCCCCGTTATTGCCAGAGTTCCGCTGCCCTTACTAGTAGTCACACTCCCTACCTCCATCCTCCTCTTTGGACAATCTTTCACCTTGTGCTCAGTCGATTCGCACAGAAAACACCCACTATTCATTCTTGGATTGGGGCAGTTGGGAGAGATATGGCCCTCCTGCCCGCACTTATAGCAAACAAATTTCCCCTTCAGACATTCCCCAGAGTGGTTCTTTCCACAAGTCTTACACTGCACAGCTGGCTTCTTAACTCCTTCCTGCTTGATCTGAACATTACCAAAATTATTCACCTTCCTCTTTCCATCTCCACTCCTGCTCCCACTATTAATTCCTACCTTACCAGTTCCTTCGGTCTTACCCTTATTCTTCATCTCCTTGTTGTAGAGGCTCATGGCCTCACTTCCCTCCTCAGCAATAATCGCCTTCTCCATGAGTGCTACAAATGTAGGGATCTGCAACACTGCCACCTTGCTGTAGAGCCAGGGTTTCAATCCCAGCTCAAACCTTCTCTCTTTCCTAGCCTCCGTATCAACTTGATGCGGAGCGAACCTAGCCAACTCATTGAACTTTGCGGCGTATTCTGACACCGTTATATTCTCCTGCTTTAATTCTAAAAATTTCACCTCCATCCTAGCATGCATACTAGAAGAAAAATAATTTTCAAAAAATAGTGTTTTGAACCTATCCCATGTAACTACACCTTCTCCAGTTCTTGCCTAATTCGCTTCCCACCAAAAATTTGCCTCACCCTTCATCATGTAGGTGGCAAAAGTGGTCTTTTGCCCCTCAGATACCCTAGCTATCACGAACGCCTTTTAAATCTCTTTAAGCCAAGTCTGGGCTTCAATAGTGTCAGTGGTACCTTTAAATTCGGCGGTCCCACAGCCTTAAAATCTTTAAAGTTCGCCAAGCGATTGTCCGGCTGATTCACAGCGACTAGTATCCCTTGCTGAATAGCTTGTGCTATCATATTTGTGAAGTTCTGCATCGGGTCTACTTGTTGTTGTCCCTCAACGTTGTTAACTGATTCTTCTGCCCTTTGATTTCGAGTTCGACGTCTAGGCGGCATTATCTGATTAAATAAAACCACAAATTTAACTTACATTCTAAACCTTATCGCATAAATTTAATATTTTAAACTTGTTTCATTACTCAAACATAGATTCATATTCATTCAACGAATATTTTACATAGCATAGCACATAATGTTTTAAACATCAACTATCCCTTTGTGACCACAAAAGTATGGATTTACACTCTTAACTAATACAAAAGTTGGGAACATAACTTACACAAACATACTTATCCTATATATTACATTAAACACACCTACACCACAGAACCTATACTACCTATTTGCTACGCCTTTTTCCTTGGACAACCTTTTGCTTGATGACCTTCCATTCCACAAACAAAACATGCACCTAGTTTATAGTCGGGACAATACAGAGTCGTATGTCCTTCATAACCGCAAAGATAACATATTCTTTTCCCTTTCTTCTTGTCGAATTTTCCTAAGTCATGGTGTTCTATCTTTCTTTTCCCTTTCTTACTCGGAGCTGCACATGATGTGTTGCTTGTGGCTCCCATCTGATCAATTTAGATTTTAAGCTTATCTTGTTCTTCCATTGTTTCTATTAACGCTTGACGCAACTGACTATTCAACAGCTTTTCTATTTCCCACAACCATTCCAGAAAAGAAACCTTGTTCCTCAAATCTTGCACCTCTGTTGATGTTTGATCAGCTTTAACTTTAGTGTCCGAATCACTATCTGTCAGCTCCACTATTTTCGGATCTGGTACTACATTTTCTATAATAATCACCTCGTCCGAGTTGCTTTCATTGTGAGCGTATGGATTTGATCCTTCTTCATACTATAAGCATATAACAAGCCTTTTCCACCAAACATCTACACACATAAATTATCCTGATTAGCATATAGTATATACACACGACAAATAAGACTTTTATATAAGTTATCTTTTATTTTGTTTGATGATGAATTTATTCAATTCATCTCTTTTTAAACTATATATGAGTTATTTATATTTTTAACGTTTACCTCTGTTCTAAGGTTATAGCCTAAGGTCTAGCCCACCTAAGGTTTTTAACCCTAAGCTCTGATACCAACCTGTAAAGTCTCCAAATCCGGGTACTTGAAACCCGAACTCGGTGCTTCACGATACCATTTCTATGAACGGAATAATACTAATAATAATAACAATAATATAAAGATCAACTTAATTTACATATTTATCAGAGTCTGAATCCCAAGTATATAACCTTTAAACATTCATTACAACTCATGATAGATAATATATATCATACTTGTCTTAATAAAGTTAACTATTACATAACAATAGCATTTGCATTCATTTAGCAACATTTCCCTTTTCTTTGTTCTTAGCTGAGCTCTCTGGTTGTTCACACTTAGCTAAAAACATTTAAATTAAGTAAGGATGAGCATTTGAGTGCCCAGCAAGTAATAGCAAGTATATATATATATATATATATATATATATATATATATATATATATATATATATATATATATATATATATATAAGCTGAAAGAGTTTAAATGTTTTCTTTGTACTACCCTTCTACAACAAGTCAATAGTTATGAAGTACTCTGAACAGATAATAATAACATAACAACTCTCTATCAAATTTTTGAAACTACGTAATGACTATAACTAGGGTTAAGGTGACCTACTATGAACATTGTTTTCATTTTCGAAAATGTTAAACAGAAATTTATCTGCAAACCGTCATAACTTACGGGTACGGGGGTGATCAGCCCGTTGTACCCTGTGTAGACACTCGAAATTTTTTGTACTACTATCACTAACATTGCAGGAGAGCAGATTCATCTTTTAAGAGGGAACCCTGAAAGACGATCTATATCCGTATCAGATACTACCGGAAGTTCAGCATCAATCCCAGATCGCAATCTGGGAGTAACAATTCCAATCTCGAACATAACCCCGAGGCATGCAGATCAATACCGGCACACACACCAGAGAAGACCGATTAATCTCGGAGATAAACCCGATGTATCAAGTCTCAATCCCAACCATAGGAATAGCCACCAACCTTGGTTATAATCCCAAGGAATGCAATTTCGACAATAACCCCGAAATGCTTATTACAAGTGCGACCAGCTTCAATTTTAGCACTCACAATGAGATCCACTGTACCAGCCCAGCGATAACATCGGGAAGACAGACACACCTCAAGGATGATAATGAGGACCTTCAACCAATTACAGCAGTCCAATCCCAGCGAAGCTGAGAAACGTCTGCTTTTTCAGCCCAATACGGCAATAACACCGGTGAGGGGCAACATCGTCATCTGACCAACACAATGCCATGCCACGTCGCCTCAACATATCCACGCAATAATGTCCTACAAGACTAATCAATCCCGAGTGACTATTGTATGGGGTAACGGATGAAAGTTGAAGCTTGAAGACCGGAGGGCACCGTCCCATCTTCAATGATTTCGTACAAACTCTAATCACATGCCATCGTACAACTCTCGACAATGGCGGTCCGAAATATGTCCTGTATACCTCAAACGGATTCCTGGATTGTACTTCTAAAAATCTAAGTGGACATTATAGTGCCTGAGTGCACGTACTTCGAGACGACCTGACCCGAAAAACCCGGGCCAACCCGAGTTTCCTCTGGTACACCTGCAGCTCAGCCGCAGGTACACCTGCGGCTAATATGCCTATAAATAGAGGGCTTGGGGTGCTATTTTTTCAAGAGAAAACGACGAGGAAGCCCTGTCCAACTTGCTCTGCACTTATCCCATGTAGTGTACTTTCCCCTTTTAAACACATGTGAGCTCATATTTAGCCTCTTTTGTACCCACAAAAGCCAGTGTTTACCCACTCTAAAGATATAGAAGCCTTTTTTAGCAGTCAGCTGTAAACCTTCTCACACACTTTAGAGTCTTTCTCTTCATCTTTGCACGCACCCTTCTACACGTTGAGAGTCGTGTTGCTTGCTTTTGCCCGGGCTTCGGTCCGTGGTTTCATTCCAGTATGTATATATATATATATATATATATATGACAAACATTATCGAGTTATGCCTCGATTGAGCCTAGACTTCGGTCTGGAGCGTTTAATTGCTTTTATATATATATATACATTTATAAATATGAACTGCGTGTCGAACTCTGTTCGATGAGCCTAGACTTATGTCTGGTGCATTTAATGGCTTTCTTATATATATAATTATATATATGAACTGCTATCGAACTCTGTTCGGTGAGCCTGGATTTCACATCCGGTGCGTTTACTACTTTAATATATATATACTTATATATATTAACTGTTGTTGGGCTCCATCCGATGAGCCTGGATTTCACATCCGGTGCGTTTACTGCTTTAATATATATATATATATATATATATATATATATATATATACTTATATATATTAACTGTTGTTGGACTCCGTCCGATGAGCCTGGATTTTATATCCGATGCGTTTATATGCTTATATATATATATATATATATATATATATATATATATATATATATATATGTATATATATACATTACGTCCCGCCTGGAGTTTCCTCCGTGGCGGTTGATAGTTTTACAACTTTATTTATATTTCTGATCCCCCATGGATGTGCTTCGTGGTTGGTGATCATGTATGTATACATATATTTACAGCTTTTATATATATACATGCTTATTGCGTTTATATCAATTGTGACATCATGTGAGCCTAGGAATCATGTAATCACAGATTCAGTCCCATGAATCTAGATTCGGTCCCCGTGATGGACCTTTTCAGCTATAAGCAACTTGTAAATTTATCTGTGATGTTTGGATTTCCTCAGATAGTTTTCATACCCACGAGGAATTCAGCACCTTTTTGTACATTTATTTTTGTACGGATGCCTCGCATCTGTCAAATAAAATCAATCAAGCCGAGCACTTAATAAAATGGGAGTGTAAAAGGTCTCAATTACTATTGAGCATCAGGGTTTGAAAAAACCTCTTTTATAAAACATCACTGCGATATCTTGCTTAAAATTGAATTTTTACATAAAATTCAAACCCTGTGTATATATGTGTGAACGAGGCCTCGCAGTACTTCTAAATAACAGCACATTGACCCACACACACACACACATTCAGATAACAGTTTCTTGAAAAGAGGCGGTCACCGTGGTAACACGGATGTCGGGGGGTGCTTAACACCTTCCCTCCGCATAACCAAGTCCCCGGACCCTAATGAATCTCGGTTTCACCGACCCGTTTAGTAGTGTCACATCACTTGGTCAATGTGCAAACCTTTTCTCGGTTGTGTTGGTACAACCATTTAAAAAACCAACTGGCGACTCTTAACAGTCCATCGTCGACATTATACATGTCGGACCTTTTTCACTTGTTTTTTCAAACAAATCTCACCTAAAATGAGAACACCAAAGAACAAGTAGCGGAAAGGGAAATTTAAAAATCCCGACGTCAACAGGTGGAGACTCTGTTGGGGACTCCAGTAAGAGGACTAAAGCCGCTATTTTTTCAAGAGAAAACGGCGAGGAAGCCATGTCCAACTTGCTCTGCACTCATCCCATGTAGTGTACTTTCCCCTTTTAAACACATGTGAGCTCATATTTAGCCTCTTTTGTACCCACAAAAGCCAGTGTTTACCCACTCTAAAGATATAGAAGCCTTTTTTAGCAGTCAGCTGTAAGCCTTCTCACACACTTTAGAGTCTTTCTCTTCATCTTTGCACGCACCCTTCTACACGTTGAGAGTCGTGTTGCTTGCTTTTGCCCGGGCTTCGGTCCGTGGTTTTATTCCAGTATGTATGTATATATATATATATATATATATATATATATATATATATATATATATATATATATATATATATATATATATATATATATATTGACTAACATTATCGAGTTATGCCTCGATTGAGCCTAGACTTCGGTCTGGAGCGTTTAATTGCTTTTATATATATACATTTATAAATATGAACTGCGTGTCGAACTCTGTTCGATGTGCCTAGACTTATGTCTGGTGCATTTAATGGCTTTCTTATATATATAATTATATATATGAACTGCTATCGAACTCTGTTCGGTGAGCCTGGATTTCACATCCGGTGCGTTTACTACTTTAATATATATATATATACTTATATATATTAACTGTTGTTGGCTCCATCCGATGAGCCTGGATTTCACATCCGGTGCGTTTACTGCTTTAATATATATATATATATATATATATATATATATATATATATATATATATATATATATATATATTATATATATATATATTAACTGTTGTTGGACTCCGTCCGATGAGCCTGGATTTTATATCCGGTGCGTTTATATGCTTTTATATATATATATATATACACATTACGTCCCGCCTGGAGTTTCCTCCGTGGCGGTTGATAGCTTTTACAACTTTATTTATATTTCTGATCCCCCATGGATGTGCTTCGTGGTTGGTGATCATGTATGTATACATATATTTACAGCTTTTATATATATACCTGCTTATTGCGTTTATATCAATTGTGACATCATGTGAGCCTAGGAATCATGTGATCACAGATTCAGTCCCCTGAATCTAGATTCGGTCCCCGTGATGGACCTTTTCAGCTATAAGCAACTTGTAAATTTATCTGTGATGTTTGGATTTCCTCAGATAGTTTTCATACCCACGAGGAATTCAGCACCTTTTTGTACATTTATTTTTGTACGAATGCCTCGCATCTGTCAAATAAAATCAATTAAGCCGAGCACTTAATAAAATGGGAGTGTAAAAGGTCTCAATTACTATTGAGCATCAGGGTTTGAAAAAACCTCTTTTATAAAACATCACTGCGATATCTTGCTTAAAATTGAATTTTTACATAAAATTCAAACCCTGTGTATATAGGTGTGAACGAGGCCTCGCAGTACTTCCAAATAACAGCACATTGACCCACACACACACACATTCAGATAACAGTTTCTTGAAAAGAGGCGGTCACCGTGGTAACACGGATGTCGGGGGGTGCCTAACACCTTCCCTCCGCATAACCAGGTCCCCGGACCCTAATGAATCTCGGTTTCACCGACCCGTTTAGTAGTGTCACATCACTGGGTCAATGTGCAAACCTTTTCTCGGTTGTGTTGGTACAACCATTTAAAAAACCAACTGGCGACTCTTAACAGTCCATCGTCGACATTATACATGTCGTACCTTTTTCACTTGTTTTTTCAAACAAATCTCACCTAAAATGAGAACACCAAAGAACAAGTAGCGGAAAGGGACATTTAAAAATCCCGACGTCGACAGGTGGAGACTCTGTTGGGGACTCCAGTAAGAGGACTTAAGCCGCTATTTGTTCAAGAGAAAACGGCGAGGAAGCCCTGTCCAACTTGCTCTGCACTCATCCCATGTAGTGTACTTTCCCCTTTTAAACACATGTGAGCTCATATTTAGCCTCTTTTGTACCCACAAAAGCCTGTGTTTACCCACTCTAAAGATATAGAAGCCTTTTTTAGCAGTCAGCTGTAAGCCTTCTCACACACTTTAGAGTCTTTCTCTTCATCTTTGCACGCACCCTTCTACACGTTGAGAGTCGTGTTGCTTGCTTTTGCCCGGGCTTCGGTCCGTGGTTTCATTCCAGTATGCATATATATATATATATATATATATATATATATATATATATATATATATATATTGACTAACATTATCGAGTTATGCCTCGATTGAGCCTAGACTTCGGTCTGGAGCGTTTAATTGCTTTTATATATATACATTTATAAATATGAACTGCGTGTCGAACTCTGTTCGATGAGCCTAGACTTATGTCTGGTGCATTTAATGGCTTTCTTATATATATAATTATATATATGAACTGCTATCGAACTCTGTTCGGTGAGCCTGGATTTCACATCCGGTGCGTTTACTACTTTAATATATATATATATATATACTTATATATATTAACTGTTGTTGGGCTCCATCCGATGAGCCTGGATTTCACATCCGGTGCGTTTACTGCTTTAATATATATATATATATATATATATATATATATATATATATATATATATATACTTATATATATTAACTGTTGTTGGACTCCGTCCGATGAGCCTGGATTTTATATCCGGTGCGTTTATATGCTTTTATATATATATATATATATATATACACATTACGTCCCGCCTGGAGTTTCCTCCGTGGCGGTTGATAGCTTTTACAACTTTATTTATATTTCTGATCCCCCATGGATGTGCTTCGTGGTTGGTGATCATGTATGTATACATATATTTACAGCTTTTATATATATACCTGCTTATTGCGTTTATATCAATTGTGACATCATGTGAGCCTAGGAATCATGTAATCACAGATTCAGTCCCCTGAATCTAGATTCGGTCCCCGTGATGGACCTTTTCAGCTATAAGCAACTTGTAAATTTATCTGTGATGTTTGGATTTCCTCAGATAGTTTTCATACCCACGAGGAATTCAGCACCTTTTTGTACATTTATTTTTGTACGGATGCCTCGCATCTGTCAAATAAAATCAATCAAGCCGAGCACTTAATAAAATGGGAGTGTAAAAGGTCTCAATTACTATTGAGCATCAGGGTTTGAAAAAACCTCTTTTATAAAACATCACTGCGATATCTTGCTTAAAATTGAATTTTTACATAAAATTCAAACCCTGTGTATATAGGTGTGAACGAGGCCTCGCAGTACTTCCAAATAACAGCACATTGACCCACACACACACACATTCAGATAACAGTTTCTTGAAAAGAGGCGGTCACCGTGGTAACACGGATGTCGGGGGGTGCCTAACACCTTCCCTCCGCATAACCAAGTCCCCGGACCCTAATGAATCTCGGTTTCACCGACCCGTTTAGTAGTGTCACATCACTGGGTCAATGTGCAAACCTTTTCTCGGTTGTGTTGGTACAACCATTTAAAAAACCAACTGGCGACTCTTAACAGTCCATCGTCGACATTATACATGTCGTACCTTTTTCACTTGTTTTTTCAAACAAATCTCACCTAAAATGAGAACACCAAAGAACAAGTAGCGGAAAGGGACATTTAAAAATCCCGACGTCGACAGGTGGAGACTCTGTTGGGGACTCCAGTAAGAGGACTTAAGCCGCTATTACAATTTTTTTAAAATTGTTATCTGCTTGTGTGTAGATGTTGCATTTACATTTTATGATAAATGTGTACGAATGCATTTCCTTACTTAGTGCTTCGCACTATAAACTGCTTGTGATATGCTTCGCACCATATCTGCTTGTGATATTAGTGCTTCGCACATGTCATCATTTTCATACGGTAAGACGCGATGTATGTGAATGTATGTTGTGTGGTCCCTCCACCAGGAGGTTATCCCATCGGTGTTTGATTATTGGACTCGTGAGACGACTAATTCTCTGAGACTCAGGAAAGGCACCACTCAAATTCGCTCCAGTTGAAAGACCGGATTAACTTCCCGTCAAGTAGATTGCGATGATTTGGGAACCTCTATGCCAAAAAGCCGCGAGAGTAACCTAAGATAGGTCAGCCTTTGATAAACCCAAAACGGAGGAAAGTCTCTTCATGCTCTCATTTCAAATTACTTGTAAAGCACAATTACTTGTAATTGTCTTCCATATCTATCTCCATGTAATGAGAAATATGAAGAAATGTGTACACATACATGCTACAAACAGCTGACATCCGTTTTGCAGGATAAAATTCCTAAACTGGACACATCACATAGCATGTTATTATCCACCTTCCCTAAAGACTAAACTATGCAAGTCTTTTGCAGGGAATCAATCGGACCTACCACCCGTTCAAAGTCCAAAAAGGCAACAGGCCTACAGTCAATCATGTCGTAATCCGACCAGACCGAACTTAATCCAGTTTCTCGCAGAGAATTCGACGGATTAAGCAAACAGATTACAGATTTGGCTGTTCTACTAAAAGAATTACACCAGTCTACACAGGGTCAGAAAATACTGGAACATGCTAAATCCTCTACACAATGAGGAACCCAGGTCATTACAATACCTGAACTGCAGTTGGATCCGACCAACAAAACTCATGATGCTGCCCATCCCACTGGAGACCCAGACACTAGTGACATCAAAAAGAAAGTCCTCCAAATGGAAGAGACTCTTCGCACTATCAAAGGAATTGGAACACACAGGAGTGTTTCATATGCTGATTTATGTATTTTCCCTAGTATTCATTATCCAAAAAAGTTTAAGACTCCTAACTTTGAAAAATATGACGGGTTAGGAGATCCTTACACACATCTAAAGGTGTTTATTGGAGAATTGGGATCTTATGCAGAGGATGAAAAACTCAGAATGCAACTTTTCCAAAAAAGTCTAACTGGAGAAGCCCGTTCGTGGTACACAAAATTAGACAATTCAAAGATCCATAGTTGGGAAGAGCTAGCACACGCTTTCGTCACCCAATACAACTTTTAATCTCAAATGGCTCCTGATCGGTATCAAATTACCAAGATCAAGAAATAGTCTAATGAGTCTTTCAGAGAGTATGCTTAGAGGTGGAGATGCCTGGCTGCCCAAGTTTGTCCTTCCATGACAGAATCAGAGATGGTCATGACTTTCATAGACATACAAGAAGCACCTTTCTATGAAAGAGTTTTAGCCGACATCGGCAAGCCATTTTCTGAAATGGTCAAACATGGGGAGATGGCTAAAATAGGATTGAAATCCAAAAAGATTCAAGACCTAGATGTACTCAAAGCTGTTGCTGATCACATCCAATCTGGAAATTATGGGAACAACCCCCGGAGGGTCCATAAAAAGAAAGAGGAGGATGTTTCCCTGATACTACAGGGTCAAAAAGGCAATCAGAACATGCCTGTCCAGAGGAGAAATTACACTCCCTTTTCAAGCACAGTCTTCAAATCCTCCAGTACCAAAAGGTAAAGAAGCCAAACGCCCTCGAGTATTCATACCCTTAGGGGACACCCTCGAGAACATTCTCAATCTTCTAACAACATAGAAGAAAATCACGCATCTGCTTCCACCAGCCAGCCCTAATGGACGGGGTTTTAATGCTGCTCAGAAATGTGCTTATCATGTCGGGGCACCTGGACATGATACTCAGGATTGTTGGGCCTTGAAACATAAAATCCAAGACCTGATAGACAACGATGAAATCGTGGTCGTCAAACCCGATCAGCCTCACGTTCAAGACAACCCTCTTCCTCAACACAAGGAAGAAGAGGTCAACATGATCAATTGGAGCAGCGGACAGAGTTCTAATTTCAGCTGTGAATCTTCCCAGACCCCCAAAGATGGTGATGACAGATGGGATTATGCCAAGTTCCAATTCACAATGGAACGAAATATAAAAGCTCTCTGTAAACAAATTGAGCAATTGGCGGAACTGGTGACTTATCAGCATCAAGTGACTCGTCAGCTAATCAGCCAGGAGCATGCCAGCCTCCTACCTATTATCATGAATATTCCCTCTTCACTTTCAAAAAATGAAATGCTGGAAGACAAAGTGATGAAGAGAGCGAATACTAAGGCCCGTCGGGATTTTGCCAACAAAAGGGAATTCACACATTTGGGCCAACCTATGGAGGAAATCCTTCATATGCTAATCAATGAAGGAAGGATTAGTTCCTTTCTACCTCCAATCAACCCCTGTTCAGGACGATACAACTCTAAGGGAGTATGTCAATATCATTCTCAATCTCGCGGTCACAGCACAGAAGAATGCTAGGCACTCCGCCACCTTATTTAAAATTTAATCGACAGTGGCATACTGCGCCTGGCAGATAACGACACTGTGTTACGGGCAAGTGAGGATTCGGGTCCTACTAAGTGGAAGAGTGTAGTAGCAGTCATATCCACTGAAAATAATGGGGTTAGCAAATCACTTGTCATGCCAGTAATTCAACTCAAGGGAATCAACAATCCTTTGAAAGTGGCCGCTCCCGAGCCAATCAACTTGTCGTGCTGAGCACAATATCCTATTATTAGCTTGCGCACAGTTCCATGGAATTATGGAGAAGGTGAAGGATCCACCTTGCATACAACTACTGCAGTGTCGAAGGAGAATCCACTGTATCTTTCCTAACGGGTAATGAAGCATATCAACAATTTTAATGGGAAAGTACCCATTGAGAAGATTGAAAATTTCCTCCGCACTATGGGTCATAACGAAGCCAAGGTGGTTTTAAGCTTAAAAGAAGCTCCACAACAGATATTAATCTTGGACTTGGTCCTGACTTCCGAGAATCACCGGAAAGTCTTGTTAAAGGTTTTAGAAGAAGCCTATCTACCGACATCAGTCGATACGGAAAAGTTTCAACATCTGGCTGATCACATTTTTAACAACAATGTGATATCCTTCACTGATGATGACATACCACCCGAGGGGACCGGTCATTGCAAACCGTTGCACATTGTGGTCTTATCCTCCGGATATATGGTGGCTAGAGTTTTAATAGATGGAGGTTCCTCTCTGAATATCTGCCCATACGCTACCTTGGTGAAGATGAATATCAATCCCAATCGAATTCGGAGTAGCCATACCATTATCAAAGCTTTTGATGGAGCCCGCCGTAACTCGGTCGGAGTAGTTGAGCTGCCAATTGAGATTGGTCCTCATACATTCTGCGTATCCTTCCATGTGCTCAAGATAGATTCGGGATACAACCTGCGCTTGGGACGAACATGGATTCACATGGCAGGGGTAGTCCCCTCCACTCTTCACCAACAGTTGAAATACATCATCAATAATAGCCTAGTCACAGTCAATGCTGAACCGGAGATTCCTCAGCATGGGGACATGCCGTTCATCAATGCCAATAAGGATGTTGAGCCAATTAATTTTCATGCTTTGGAAATAAGCAATACCCAATACCATGCTATTGGAACGCCACTGCCCGAACCCCAGCTTTCTGCCGAGGTAATGTCGGCCACTCAAGAAATGATGTCGTTGGGTCATAAACTAGGACAAGGGTTGGGTAAAGATTGCTAGGGTATCAAGTACCCTATTCGCTTAACCCAGTAAATTGGGACAGGTGGACTAGGCTATTCTGCCAGCTCTAGTCACGGGAATCCTCATAAGCATCAGTAGATTCCTTCGGCTTCAACCATGCGGCATTTAGCTTCGCCTGCAAGCTCCGAGTCCGTACAACCTCCCGTAAAGGTGCCAGCCAATATAATGGCGATGTTATTTCCCAAGCTGGTACTGGTGAAGGAGAAAGAAATCTTTGTTCCAGATCCCGCAGTGGAGGAAGAGGAACGAAGAATCAAGCAACAGATACACCCCAGACGATGATTGCCCAAACATAATGGCTATCATTCGGGACAGGGAAGATGATGATAATCCCTCTATCACTGCGGTTCACCCAGAATTTGCTCTTGCCAATTGGAACAACATTCCTTGCATTGGTTGTCAAGGGTAAAGCGGGTGGAAACTCTTTCTGCCCTGTAGATATAATAACTGCTTACTTTTATGTACAGTATTAACGGTTTATTTTGCCAGTATATGCTAAAACTATGTATGATCAACACATTTCATATATACTAAGTGAAAGCATATTTTGTTTCAGAACTCTGAATTTAGATGTGCATGTACTTGCTGATACGATGCCTCTTCTCCACAAGGATTAGACCCTTGATGTAGAGATGAATTCAGTCTTGGTGGATATACAGGATGACATTGAGGTGCCTCCAAAAATTCAAGAATGGGTCAAAGACAAACCCAAACCCAACCATAATCAAACCACTCCTTTCAATCTCGGAACCTTATAAAACCCTAAGTTAATCCATATTGGTTCAGACCTTACCCCAAACTGACGGAATGACATGGTTACGCTATTAACCCAGTTCCAGGATGTGTTTGCATGGTCTCATGAGGATATGGTGGGTTTGTCCACTGACATTGTCCTTCATCGCCTTCCCATTAAAGAGGGATTTAAGCCAGTCAAGCAAAAGCTCCGGCAATTGAAACATGAATGGAGTTTAAAGGTGAAAGAATAAATTGTGAAACAGTTTCAAGCTGGGATCATAATGGTGTCTACATATCCTGAGTGGATATCCAACATCGTGCACGTACCTAAACCTGGAGGGAAGGTGCGAGTTTGCGTGGATTACCAGGACTTGAACAAGGCTTGCTTAAAAGATAGCTTTCTCGTGCCATTTATCCACATTCTCATTGACAATACTGCACAATACGACATGTATTCCTTTGTAAATTGCTTTGCGGGATATCATCAGATCATGGTTGCCGAGGAAGATCGTGAGAAGATTGCTTTCATCACTCCTTGGGGAACTTTTTGCTATAGACGGTTGTCATTTGGCCTCATCAATGTTGGAGCTACCTATCAACGAGCTATGATGGCTCTTTTCCACGACTTAATGCATAAGGAGATCGAGATCTACGTGGATGACATTATTGTCAAATCCCGGAAGGAGGATGACCATATAGACCATCTCAGGAAGTTGTTCAATAGGTTGCGTAAGTACAACTTGAAGTTGAATCCAGCTAAGTGCGCCTTTGGCGTTAAATCAGGCAAGTTGCTAGGATTTCTAGTCAGCCACAAAGGGATAGAGCTGGATCCTGCCAAAATCCATGCCATCACGGAAATGCCCATTCCTCAGACAGAAAAGGAAATACGGGGATTTTTAGGAAGAATCAACTTCATTAGCAGATTTATCTCTCAACTCATAGCAACCTGTGAGCCAATCTTCAAGCTATTAAGGAAGAACTCCTCCATGAAATGGAATGAGGAGTGCCAGAATGCCTTCTTTACAATCAAGAAACAGCTAATCAAAGCTCTAATCTTGGTACCACCGAGGGATGATGTTCCCATGTTTATGTATATGTCCGTAAGTGACAATGCCATGGGCCGCATGCTAGGACAGAAGGACGATAGAGGCCTAAAGCAAGCTATCTATTACCTCAGCAAAAGATTCAGCAGCAGTGAACACAAGTACACTCTGATCGAAAAGATGTTTTGTGCTTTAGAATGGGCTTCCATGAGGTTACAGTATTATCTCCATGGTCACACAACCCATCTCATATCCCGCGTGGATCCTCTCAAGTATGTGTTCAACAAACCCATGTTAAATCGACGGCTATCCAGATGGCAGTTGATCCTACAACAATTTGACATCGTATATGTGACTCAAAAGTCCATAAAAGGTCAAGGAATTGCGGATCAACTGGCCGCCGCACCATCAGGGGATTTCAAACCCTTGGAGACATATTTCCCCGATGAAGGAGTAATGACAGTTCAGCAACACCATCAGTATGATACACGCCAAACGTGGAAGATGTATTTCGATGGAGCTGTTAATATGGAAGGTTCTGGAGCTGGAGCAGTTCTAGTATTTGATACGGGGGAGCAGTATCCCGTCGCCATCAAATTACAGTTTGTCAGCACCAACAATACGGCTGAGTATGAAGGCTGTCTTATGGGGCTAAAACTTTCACATTCAATGGGCATCAGGCAGTTAACAGTCCTTGGAGATTCAGAGTTGGTAATCAGACAATCCACCGAAATCTATCAAACCAAGGAACTACATTTGTTGCCTTACCATCGGCAAGTTTTAAAGATGGCTTTAGGGTTCGAAGAAATATCCTTTCTACACATTCCTCGTAATAGGAATGATTTTGCAGACGCGTTAGCAACTTTGGCCTCCTTGATCCACATATCAGACAAGGAACATTTTCCAAGCGTCACAGTTTCCCTGCACAAGGCCCCAGCCTATGGGAATTACGTTGGAGAAGTATTGGATGAGCTACCTCCCATCCAACATCCTTGCTATCAGCATATCAAGGAATATCTGCGAGATGGATCTACACCCGTTGAGGCGAGCCCGATTGAGAAAAGGCGGATCCATCGATTTGCTATGAAATTCTACCTGAGTGGAGATGCGCTCTACAAAAGAGATGCAGGATTAGGTCTCCTTAAATGTTTAGACAAAGATCAAGCCCAAAGGCTTATGGATGAAATCCATGGCGGGGTCTGTGGCCCCCACATGAGTGGCCCCCTCCTTGTCAAGAAAGTCCTCAGGACAGGACATTATTGGATATCTCTCAAAGCTGATTGCAATGACCACTTCAGGAGATGCTATCAGTGCCTGATTCATGGGAATGCTATCCACGCTCCTCCACGGGAACTTCACAATATGGTTCACCTTGGCCCTTCTCAAAGTGGGGAATGGATGTTATCGGGCCCATTGAGCCTAAAGCCAGTAATGGTCATTGATTTATCTTCACCATGATCGACTACTTCACCAAGTGGGTAGAAGCAACCTCCTTCCCCAAGGTTACTAAAGAAGTCATCATTGCTTTCATCAGAAATAATGTCATTTGTCGATATGGACAACCAGAGGTGATTATGTCCGACAATGCCAAGAACCTCAACAACAAAATGATGGAGGAATTATGCCGTAAATTCCACATCAAACATCTCAACTCAGTCATCTATCGTCAGAAGATGAATGGTGTTGTTGAAGCGGCTAACAAGAACATCAAAAAGATTATGCAAAAGATGTCCACCAATCACAAAAATTGGCCTGACCTATTGCCTCTATCTCTGTTAGCCTACAGAACCTTAATGCGCACTTCCACTGGGGCAACCCCCTACGCATTAACCTATGGGATGGAAGCGGTACTCCCCATACAAGTTGAGATGGAATCCCTCAGAGTATTGATAGACGCTAAGTTGGATGAAGACCAATGGGTACAAGATAGGAATCACCAATTGGCTTTAATAGACGAAAGGCGAACCGCGGCTATCTTCCATGGTCAGTTATATCAACAAAGGATCGCCAGATCCTACAACAAAAAAGTCCGGCTACGATAATTCAGACAACATGACTTGGTTTTGAAGAAAATCTTTGACAACCAAGATCAGCCTAAGGGAAAATTCGCTCCTAATTGGGAAGACCCGTTTATTGTCAAGGAAGTATTGACAGGAGGCACTCTCAGATTGTAAGAAATGGACGACGATGAATTTCCACAACTCATCAACTCAGACACCATGAAACGATACTATGTCTGAAGTTGCCATCAAGTAAACATCTTGGTGGTAGACCATCAGGTCACCAGTCATTCCGGTTCTTTAAACCTTTACCACAAACAACTTTTCTACACTTCGCCCCTCAGGGAAACATACCTTTCAAGCCAGCAGCCTGGCTCTCCTTTGCGCTCATGCAACTTAGGTCATCCCACCATGGATTGAACCTCTTGCGTATACAGTTTGGCTACCCATACCTGGGATCAAACTTTTCACCTGCAGTTTATCCTCAACCTAGGATTAAACTTTCTCTTCCCTGCACTCTGACCTGGACACCGGATTACGCTTTTCATCTCGCCCTGAGGGGCGAACTACGTCGACCTGATCTCCTCTTCAATAGGAGTACATAGGCAACCATTTCATATGGCTCGATCGCAATAAAACAAAAATAACAAAAACATTTCCACCCTTTTCCTTACAAAAACAAAAATAAAACAAACATTCCCACACCATTCCTGCCACATACAGCGTTGAACCTCTTACACCAGGTTCAAACTACGCAGACCTGATCTCCTCTTCAATAGGAGTACGTAAGCAGCCATTCATGGTGCGGTCTCACCCCCTACCAAAACATAAACCCTTGTCAGTCGGTACTGGGATCATCCTTCAAACCACTACATTTCATTCGGCTTCAGACCAAAGGGATGGAATTACATGAACTCTTCCCAACTAGGAGATTCGGCGACCATCTAAGCTGCGGTCATAGCTTGAAAAGCAACACCAATCCATAAGAGATGGAATTAACTAGTCTTCTCCTAAATAGAAGTACTGGCGACCATCTATGGTGCGGTTAATCTTAGAGAGGAAAGCCATACTCCTCTCCTCATTTCCATACAGAAACCAGTCCCAAGATACCAAAGATGGTAGGGATACATCCAGATCGATGATCCATTCTGAACTATCCAGAGACAACTCAACATCTATCCACCCAGGAGAAATTCAGAATACATCAAGATCACAAGCCCTGAAGCAGCAGGCAAAATATCAAGCAAGTAGCAAAGCATATCTAAAAGGGAAGTGATCAAAAATATATTTCCCTGTCATATATATAATGTTGTTTGATATACACATTGTAAACTGTACATGACAAAATGGCTAAGCTAGTCTGTGCAGGAAAATACAAGATCATCTACAAGTCAAGGTATATGCGAGCTAACAAGCCCAACATGGCGTCCCTCTCAGAAGGTGGAGGTGAAGCTGTGGTCTCCTGTATGAGAATATCCACACGACCCAACAGATCTGCAGCCATCAGCATGGTGACCATATGATCATCAATATATGCGCTCATCTCTGCAATCATGCCAGTGGTAAGGGACCTCACTGCAATGCTATCTATGACGGCTACATCCCGGGCAGATATGGCGATATCCCGCTCAACTGTCACTGCATCTCTGGCTGATATAGCCTCATCCCGCTCAACAACGGCAGCATCTCTATGAGCCAATGCCTCGTCTCTCTCCAATAGAGCGGCCTCCCTCCCATCAAGAGCAGTCGACATCATAGATCAAATTTGATCTCTCTCAAAGGTCATCAGATGAAGACTCTGCTCTAAATACTGTGTCGAGTGCTGAATCACAACAGTACTGGTACTAGGAGAATCCGAAAGAAATGCTGGCAACCCAGCAGTGGGCTCCTCCTCAATGTAGGTATCAATGTCCTCCATGGGCTCTGCATCATCTAACTCACGCTCCGGTACTGCAAATACTGCTGCAGCCGATAAAATCTCTGTCTCCATCCACGCGGAATACTCTGCGAAATAATTAGGATGACTGACAGAAAAAGTCGCTATCTCGCGCTGATCCCAACAGGCATATACCCGAGATCGGTCCTCTGCTGAGAGGTACCGAGAAGCTGAACGCTGACCTGTCGCCCCCCTTAAAAGGATGAAAATCCTGGAACTGGTCAAACTACAACATCACGGCCAATGGGTGATAAGTGGTCACTCCCCTCAAACCAGCTAGAGGGAGATAGTCCATGCCCGGAGCATGAGTAATGAAGTTGTATGGTGAGCTAAGCCCCGAACACGGTAATATGCTGAATGGATCTCTGATATCTGCCAAGAATGTGGACCAGGACAGAGCTTCTATACACTCTGATGGCTGAAAAGAGTATGACATAGCTACATCATGGGTGAAGCAGTACCTATGTCGTCTAAGAGTGCCAATCGGTCTCAAGTGTGACATGAACTACACATATAGCATGACTGAGCTACCTGTGAACACTCCTGTAGGATACGTGCAACAATACGATGCCGACCGTAGCATCTCTGCTACAATCATAGGTACAATGGTACGACCCTCCATGAGAGCTCTCACAGCTATGATAATGCCTATATCTATCTCATCCATATATCGCGGGTTATACACATATGGCAATACACATAGCATCAGTACGTCAACTCTGGCCAAACGCCAATGATCCTCTGGTGCGGTGAAATCCCCAGAATGTCGTGAATAGCTATCCTCCGAGCCAAATCTGTCGTACAGAAAACGCTGGGATATCACGTGGCCAGATATCAACTCATCATGTACTACTATGCGCCTCAATCCTATGAGAGTCATGAATCGTCTACTCATGTCTCCCAAAGCCAGATGCAAGCAAGGTCTGTCTAAAGGCAGCATCGTCAAACGTGCATACTCCTCTAGAGTAGGAGTCAACTCATGGGTGCCGAATCGGAATACCTGCCTATCCGGTAGCCAATGCTCTATCATCCCGTCCACAAATCCTGCGGGAACCTGAAAAGTCAAAAAGTTCATGGTATGCTGCAATAAATGATCTACAGTCACCCTGTCTGGTGGTGACATGCTATCATACCACGATCGCATACCTGACGCCACCACTGACGGTGGGGTATGATCTATACGGCTAACTGCCGAAGAAGACATCTGTGCGGGTCGTGTCATAAGACCATCCAGGGGTCAATGCCTAATATCTCTGGACATACATACATATGCATAACATGATACATGCATAACAGATAATAGATGGCAATATGATATAGGGAATGGAATTACTGTGCATACATTCCTAAGTATATCATCATCTAATACATCATCTATGTACAGCTACAAATACAGAGAAATGGGGCACATACGCCCTACTACTAATAGAGGCCTATCAAAAGATATAGCGAGAATGGGGAACAACCACCCAATATCTAACAGAGGCCTATCAAAAGATATAACGAGAATATACATCAGAAGAAGACCAGGGTCTCGATATCAACATCATCAATCCTATCCACCTGATGTAACTCCTCCTGAGTCACTGGATCTCTATCAACAGGGCTATCAGGCCTATAAAGAGGAGGATCTGCGCCGGTAAAATTGAATGGGTCGTTCGAGGGGCCAGCGCCTGAGCTGGAAGGAACAAATGACTCCGCCTCTGCTGGATCTCTGCCCAAATGCTGGATAAATATATGTGTCCGATCTAACTGTCGGGTCAAGCCATCAATCTTGGTCATATGAGTCGGAGCTCGGACACAAGCTACCCAATCCGTCATCATCAAGGATCCTGGAACCATGTCCCCCATAAACTGTGTGGCGCGGGACTGGGCTCCAATAGTACGAGGGAACAACCAACGCTGGAATATCTCCTGAGTGTATGGACCCTCTGACAATGCAAATCCGTCAACCCCCAACAATGGGATATCAATGGCGAGTGACTGTGATACGGGCCAAGAACACCTAGAAGGAGGTAAGATCGGTATACGGATCTCCCCTATGGTGCTCCTGATAGCACGCTCTCCTAAATAGAGCTCCCAGCCTCCATCCTTGAAGAGAGGAACTCTCCTGGTGGAAATCCCATACTCGGCTCCTGTCGGGTATCCATCCTCAAAACCCACGGTTAGGTGTTCCCCGGAATAGGGAAGCCATGTGATGGTGTCGGCCGTCAGTAACTCCAGCTGCATACGGCAATGAGTGAATCCCTCAGCTACAGGGACCTCTGGCAGAATCGAATGGTGCCATCGTCGTCCTCGTGGATAGGTGTCTAAACCTAACACACTCACGGGACGCAAGCATGGAAGCCTCTCATAGGCCCAGAACTGCCAATACAATAAAAAAGTATATCTGCTATCAGTTAACACTCTTAACCTATAAAGAGGAAACGATAAGAGAAATAGTCACCACCAGAAACGGGTAAAATCCTAGCCAAGCCTCGGTCAAACCCTGTGAGCTCATATGCATGCCCCGGAGGAAATAGGCAAAGGTATAGGAGCCCCAATCATATTCTCCAATACGGTCCACATCACGTGTAGCGCTGATCAAAGCGAAAGATACTGTGGAAGAGTTATCTACTATGAAGCAGCCTTGAATGATCATCAGGAACAATCGCCGCAGAACGTGATCCCTGATCCTGACATCATCAAACATGGGCTCACTCAATAGCCCGCTCATAGCATCTACGCTCAAAGGACCTGAACGGACAGTCCTGCCTTTGAGCGCCACCGCCGGAACTCATAATAAGGATCTAACGGCAGTAGGGGTAATATTTGTCATGCAAGGCACTGGCTCCCCTCAAAACTCCATACCTGTGATAAATCACCAATCCATAGGTGTCATCATCACCTCACAATCCAGCAGATGGAGTGACTGAGTCTGATGAAACCATCGCTCAGACAATGCTCTGAGATAACCTCAGGGACAACAACGAAGAAGGATGGAGAAAAATACCCCAAATCCCCACTCATGCACTACCGCTCTATAGTCAGGATGAAGCGCCTAGTACATGGAGTGAATACTGAACCAGTTCCCTCGAGGCTGTGTAGAACCAGGGACCTGCATGAAATGCAGATCAACATCTAAACCCTTTAATCCTCATCAATAGGAAAGAAAGAAGATCAAAGTCTAACGTCATACCTCGTTAGCATGGAAATACATCGATGGATGTCTGCCCAAATCACCCAGCAACTCTGGGTTCACCACCTGAATGCTCGGAAGCTCCCTACGTGGAACATGTGCAGCAGGAGCGGGGTCCGCTATCGGAATATCTGCCTCCTCGTCCTCAACGTCTGGAATATTTACCTGAACAGGACGTATCACAGCCTCCACCAACCGACGAGGCTGTTTGACAGAACGAGGACGAGGCACTTCAGAAGCCCTCCGCCGTATACCAGAAGTAGTCCTATAGGAACTGCTCGGCTGATCCGGATCCATAATATCTGGACAACAAGTCTCCAAATCACCTCAGAAAGGGTGTGGTATTTCATTACCTGGAACTTTCTAAAATGCATTCTATGACTATATGTATGCATGCATTTACTTTAACATATAATAGAATTAAAAATGCAAGACTACCCAATGCCTACATTTGGATAAATTTTGCCATAGTCCCCTTTAAAAATAGGACTATCCACATGCATACAGGCATGTCTAGGTGGCCATTCAGTAGCACACCTGCCCCAAAGTCATATACATAATATATGCATTAAAAATTAAAATCATCATGCATAAGGCCAACCTCAATACTAGGAGTACTTTGTCGTGCTACCTTATGCTCATTGGACCTAAAATAGGACAAAAAAATAGCAGAAAAATATGCCAATTTGACTGTCTCAAAAGTTAAATTTTTTTTCACATCATTATGTTCAGCATGGTTTAATACTAACATTTACTATGTTGAATATTTTTTATCAAGTCATGTGTGCATACATAATCACTACTATGTATTTAGATGCATTTCATGAGATAACTCAAAATCCAATAGACAGAAATGAGAGAAAATACAGGCATATGTTACCAGAATAGTGTAGAACACCTGTACGGTGACAGAATTTACAGAAAGCAGCCTGAACTCAGCAGATCTGAAGATGGCTCGCAGTTTTCTCTATGCGAAGCAAGTTAAAAGTGACTTGTGAAGACCAACCTATAGGATTTATGATCCACGGTTGGCTACAGCAGATGCACCTGCGGCACCCCTATGTGGGACCCACCCCTACGGCTCGGTCCAGTTCGAGTTGCAAAGGAGTTCTTATAGATTAGCAAAGTCAAATTAGAAATAAAAATGCCATAAGATTGAGCAAAACTGTATAATCATGGTCCTCTCATATTAGACTTTGAATCTGTACATCACTCATTGGTAGTCACCTGAGTACAAGGTATACCCTGCCAATGATCCCAATTGTCACAAATCACAGACAACAATACCTTATACATGTCTGATGCCACCATCTCCGGGTCATTACCCTACGTGAAATCCCCGACGGGACTTATAACGTGAGGTCCCCGACAGGGGTTACAACGCATGCTCATCCATTGACACACAAATCAACGAAGGTCAAGTAGCCTTGACGTTGTTTTAGCCGATGGCAAGTAAACCCATCGAAGCATGGAAAGTTGTTCAATCATTGCGTACGTTTATATTCATCACTCCCCAGTGGATCCCCGACGGGGGTTACAATATGAAGTTACGGCAGGGGATTACCACGTACATGTAAGTCGTTGACATACATATCAACGAAGGTCAAGCAGCCTTGACATTATTACAGCCGATAGCGATTTAAACCTATCAGAGCTCTGGAGCTATTCGAGGTTTTCACACCCGACCGCTCGTATTCCCCAGCGGATCCCCGGCGGGGGTCACAATGCACTATTTTGGTGATCTACACGACAGTGGATGTCAAGCAACCTTGATAATCTACCCACAAAGTTTCAGTCGTTGATTCACACGTCGACGAAGGGAATGTCAATAAAGAGGATAGATGATGGAATATGTTATACACATCCTCAAACAGATCAAGCTTCATCCCAATAGATCTCTCACACATAAGAGGTACATCTTTGGGATCAAGTCATAATCGAAGACACAGGACTTTGGTGATAACTCCAACATCAACATCCTAACAGATTCGGATTACACATCAAATATGGTCATCGTTGCCAACCCCAGTTGAAGCAACAGGGAGCCAGCAATCATCCCTAGCATATTGGGCTACAACCCCGTACACATGCATCATACATTTGCATCATGTTGCCATCCATAGTACCATGTTCGTCTTGTTACGTTTCCAGTGTCTAAGATTCTTTATCCTACCCATGCATCGTCATGCATGAGTAAGATAAAGAGGGGCATCTGTAGACACTTAAAATTTTCTGTACTACTGTCACTAACATTACAGGAGAGCAGATTCGTCTTTTAAGAGGGAACCATGAAAGACGATCCATATTCGTACCAGATACTACCGAAAGTTCAGCATCAACCCAGATCGTAATCTGGGAGTAACAATTCCAATCTCGGAGATAACCCTGAGGTATGCAAATCAATACCGGCACACACATCGGAGAAGACCGATTAATCTCGGAGATAACCCCGAGGTATCCAGTTTCAGTCCCAACCATAGGAATAGCCACCAACATTGGTGATAACCCCAAGGATTGTAATTTTGGCAATAACCCCGGAAATGCTTGTTACAAGTGCGACTAGCTTCAATCTCGGCGCTCACAATGAGATCCATTGTACGAGTCCGGCGATAACATCGGGAAGACAAACACACCTCAAGGATGATAATGAGGAGCTTCAATGACTTCGTACAAACTCTAATCCAATACCATCGTACAACTCTCGACAACGGTGATCCAAAATAGGTCCTGTATACCTCAAACGGATGCCCAGATCGCACTTCTAAAAATCTGAGTGGACAGTATAGTGCCCGAGTGCACGTATTTCGAGATGACCCGACCCAAAAAACTCGGGCCAACTTGGGTTGCCTCTGGTACACCTGCGGCTCAGTCGCAGGTACACCTGCGGCTAATATGCATATAAATAGAGAGCACACTCATCCCATGCAGTGTACTTTTCCCTTCTAAACACCTGTGAGCTCATATATAGCCTCTTTTGTACCCACAAAAGCCAGTGTTTACCCACTCTAAAGATATAGAAGCCTTTTTTAGCAGTCAGCTGTATGCCTTCTCACACACTTTAGACTCATTCTCTTCATCTTTGCACACACCTTTCTACACGTAGAGAGTCGTGTTGCTTGCTTTTGCCCAGGCTTCGGTCCGTGGTTTCATTCCAGTCTGTATATTATTTATATATATATATATATATATATATATATATATATATATATATATATATTGACTAATATTATCGAGTTATGCCTCGATTGAGCCTAGACTTCGGTCTGGAGCGTTTAATTTCTTTTGTATATATATACATTTATATATATGAACTGTGTGTCGAACTTGTTCGATGAGCCTAGACTTATGTCTGGTTCGTTTAATGGCTTTCTTATATATATAATTATATATATGAACTACTATCGAACTCTGTTCGGTGAGCCTGGATTTCACATCCGGTGCATTTACTACTTTAATATATATATACTTATATATATTAACTGTTGTTGGACTCCGTTCGATGAGCCTGGATTTCACATCCGGTGCGTTTACTGCTTTAATATATATATATATATATATATATATATATATATATATATATATATATATATATATATATCCCGCCTGGAGTTTCCTCCGTGGCGGTTGATAGCTTTTACAGCTTTATTTATATTTCTGATCCCCCATGGATGTGCTTCGTGGTTGGTGATCATGTATGTATATATATATATATATATATATATATATATATATATATATATATATATACAGCTTTTATATATATACCTGCTTATTGCGTTTATATCAATTGCGGCATCATGTGAGCCTAGGAATCATGTTATCACAGATTCAGTCCCCTGAATCTAGATTCGGTTCCCGTGATGGACCTTTTCAGCTGTAAGCAACTTGTAAATTTATCTGTGATGTTTGGATTTCCTTAGATGATTTTCATACCCACAAGGAATTCAGCACCTTTTTGTACATTTATTTTTGTACGGATACCTCGCATCTGTCAAATAAAATCAATCAAGCCGAGCACTTAATAAAATGGGAGTGTAAAAGGTCTCAATTACTATTGAGCATCAGGGTTTGAAAAAACCTCTTTTATAAAACATCACTGCCATATCTTGCTTAAAATTAAATTTTTACATAAAATTCAAACCCTGTGTATATAGGTGCGAACGAGGCCTCACACTACTTCCAAATAACAGCACATTGACCCCCCACACACACACATTCAGATAACAGTTTCTTGAAAAGAGGCGATCACCGTGGTAACACAGATGTCGGGGGTGCCTAACACCTTTCCTTTGCATAACCAAGTCCCCAGACCCTAATGAATCTCGGTTTCACCAACTCGTTTAGCAGTGTCATATCACTGGGTTAATGTGCAAACCTTTTCTCGATTGTGTTGGTACAACCATTTAAAAAACTAACTAGAGACTCTTAACAGTCCATCGTCGACATTATACATGTCGGACCTTTTTCACTTGTTTTTTCAAACAAATCTCACCTAAAATGAGAACACCAAAGAACAAGTAACGGAAAGGGACATTTAAAAATCCCGACGTCGACACCATGTATTGATCAATACTACATGCAAGAACGAGGGTATCGTTCACTCTGTCCGCCTTGGGCGCATAAAAGTTTTCCCGTGTAGGGATGTTCATACTTGTCTGGTTTTCAAATCAAAGGTTGTATCTTGTTCAACAATAATCTATAATTCAACATATATATATATATATATATATATATATATATATATATATATATATACGGGTAATTGACAAAGGTGTATCAACATGTGATTAAATACAAGGATTATCTAAGTGGGGACACTTGTATAACCATTTATAGAAATTAACAAACAGAATATATATATCTGAATTACCATATACTAACATGTTGATAATCAATGAGCGTATATAATATAGGGTTAGTAATCTGTATAGTAATAATATAATTTAGAAACATTCTTACTCATGTACATTGAATAAAGAAAATACAAAGATAAGATACTTGCCTGATGCGCTGCTTACAACTCGCTACTTAGTTTTATCTTTTATATAATCACCTATCAGTAATAAGATCATTTTACTGATTAGAATAACATATCGTAACATATAATACTGCTTATTCCAGTCAGAACATAACCTAATCACATTGGCACATAGGTTTAACAACCATTGAATCACAAATAATCACTTATCTAATCACATTATCTAAGTTCAGATCAATTTCTGAAATATGTCATTGTACCGACGGCTTTATCGGGTATTTATCGAGTCTAAGACTCTAATCTGTAACTCAATATCTGTAAGTATCAGTCATATTATTTTTAAATGACTTATAATAATTTTTAAACATTTATTATAATTTATCATAAATTTTCAAACATCGGAATCATTATTAAATAATATAAATATTAAACAATTCTATTATCATTAATATTTAATTAATATTAAATTATTAATGAAACCATTGTCAAAATATTAAAGTTATTTATAATAACTCAAAATACTTTTAAAGTATTAATATTACCCTTAAATGATTTTTAAAATATTTAAAATTATTTTTAAATAATTACCATTAATATTTAAATATTAATATACTATTTATCAAAATATTAAAAGTCTTCAATCAATACTTAAAATGTTTTTAATTCATTCATATCCTTTTTAAATAATTTTTAAATTAATAAAACTATTTTTAAACTATTTATTTAATATAATTATTAAATAAATTTAATATCTTTAATAACAAGTTAATAATTATTAATATTAAATTATTAATAAAATTATCCTTTAAATATTAAAAGTTATATTTTATAACTTAAAATATCTTTAAACACTTTATTTTCATTTAAAATAATTTTTATAATAATAAAAATTATTTTTAAACTAATTTATTTAATATAAATATTAAATAACCTTAATATCATTAATAATAATTAATTAATAAAATTTATCTTTAAATATTAAAAATTATATTTTATAACTTAAAATATTCTTAAATACCTTATTATTATTTAAAATAATTTTTAATATAATAAACTCATTTTTAATTAATTTGTTTAATTCATTTAGTAAATAACTTAATTATCATTAATATTAATTTATTAATGAAATTTAACACAAAATATTAAAAGTTATTAAAAATAACTTAAAATATTTTCTTATATCATAATATAATTTTAAATGATTTTTCAAGTATTAAAATCATTTTTAAATAATTTATTTAATATTATAATTAAATAAATTAAATACCTTTAATATTCCAAAAATATTAAATATTTATGAAATATATTCAAAATAATTAAAAACTAATTTTCAAAATTTAAAATAATTTTAATAACTTATTTTGTATTTTTAATAATTAAAAACTAATTTTCTATAATTATTTAATAAAAATATAATTTTTATATAGAAACTGTCACTAAAGACCACCTATAGCAACAGAACCGTCGCTGTAGGTGTTCTTCGCGTTCTTCATGCAAACCCAGAAAATCATACACAGTTTCGAGATGGCTACTTTGACCAGCTATTAATCTTAATCTATGATGATTCAAGGCATTCTTGTGGTCAGATCTTAAAGTGTTAGTGTAGGACTACAATAATCAACAATAAACAAGTTCATAACACATATAACCAAGGAGATCTGAGCCTCCAAAAGTGTTTTCAGAGGCTTCTTCATTTCTGGGTTGCCCAGAAATGAAGATCAGTTCGAGCATGCACTTTTGGGCTTCCACTACTTATGATCCGTGTAATCTTTATGTGATGTAATGAATTCAGTATATAGCCAGCATGACAAGGAAGGGTTATATCACAGTAGAACACTAAAACAACAACAGATCAAGCAGATTCATACTGGTCAAACAATGTCAGACGACATGGTCAAGCGTTTTCTAGGTTACCTAGAAAACAGCTTCCATTATCGTTTGGCCTGGTTTGACCGTCCTCTATAATCACACAGTTTGATGATTAGGATATTATAAGGCATAAACATGGAGTTCATATATAAGACTACAACCTAGATGCAACACAAACAACAAACCAACAACACACTGAAAGATCTAGCCGGTCAAAAGCGTGGTCAGGTCGTTCTGGGCTGTTTCTGGGTTACCCAGAAACGCCCGGTCATGGTCGGTCAACTCCTTTTGACCTTAAATAACTTGCAATCTGAACTCGATATAAGCCTTATTCTTGCTCCAGATCCAAGAGCACATAACAGACTACAACTATAAACTTCTAAAACATAAAACACATTAAAGATCACAGAGATATAAGACTTGACATTCATTGCCAGACCACCAAGAACATTTTTTCCTGATTTTGTAGAATCTCAAATCCGAGCCTCTAGATGTTATGGATCTAACATCTAGCAACCCAGATCATCATTATACACTACTATCAACATATTTTAACACTCAATCATAACTTTTAACATAGCAACTGAGATCAGATTTTGAAATTAGGTTTATACCTTCTATGAATGATTTTCTGATTTTACGCTTTATAATTTGTTTGGGGATTTCGTGGGGCTGGTTTTGGGGACTGATAAGCCTTATAATTTCGTAGGTTTTGAAGAGGAGAGAATTGGTTAAGTATTTGTGTAAAAATAAGCTAACATTTGATATTTTCTCTCTCTCAAATCTATATATACCAAGCTAGATGCATGTAACTTGTATAATATAATGGTTGATATGGTAGATTTCAGTCACATGGAAAAGTCAAGGTGGTTCACCAACTCAAAATATAGTAACATACGCAAGTTACCTTAAATAATGCTAGAGGGGCATTTAAGTCTTTTCACTTGAAAATTTAATGGCATTTTGGGCAATTGGCAACCCTTAGGGTTTAACCCTAAAGTTTAGTACATAGCATTTACAAAATTTAGCAATTAGGTTTTAAAAAATATAAAATTTTAGTTTAAAAGTTAATTTCTAAAAATTACAAAATTAAGGTTTTCTTAATTAGGTTAGGTTTCTAAATACATTATACAAGAACATTAGGGTTGTAATCACTAATTATAATTAACCCTACTAATTACAATAATTAGGGTTTATAATTTTGATAATTAGGGTTATCAAATCACAATTAGGGTTTATTATTAGGGTTTTAGTCATTAAGGTTTTAAATTACTGATTAGGTTTTTCCTAATTAACAATTAAAATCTACTGTACATCACATTAACACAATTATCAATCAATCTAGAACTCTAATTTGAGTTCCAAATTAAGGTTTTGTATTTAAAATTAGGGTTTTTAATAACTTAGGGTTTTCTTTAAAAATTATTTAGGGTTCCTAAATTTTTAATTAGGGTTTACCTAATTAATCAATTAATACACAACATAAACCATATAACACAGTTATATAACAGTCTTAAACTCACAATTGATTTTCAAATTAGGGTTTCCCCCAGTAAAATTAGGGTTTAACCAATTAATATTAAGGTTTTGAAATTATACACCATAATTGACCAACCATCATCAATACGTACATACAGTACATATTTATAGCACTGAAAAATCAAAATATAATATTATTATATTATTATTCTCATTCCTTGATAAAAATTCAAAATTAGGGTTTGGATTCCATATCTAATTTATTCTTCCATATTTAACCTTAATAATTAAGGTAAAATAATTAACTTAATAATCTGTACTAAAATTCATATAATAAAATAATTATTATAATTATTCTAAAAATCACTCCATATATTATTTAAATAATATATGATTTTATTTTCATAGAAAATAATTAGTAAAAACATTTCTACCGTATTAATAATAATCAATAATTCTAAAATAAAATTTTTTATAAATATTCATGTAATAATTATATTTTTATTTATCACATAATTACTTATACACATTATCTTGTACAAATCCTCATCTTTTAAAATTAAAAAAAAAATTATACACAAAATTTTTGATTTATTTATATAGAAAATATCGGGTTGTTACATTACTTGGCCAACAAGTGGTCGGCCCACTCCTTCATGGATCATCTCATGGGTTGCCCACCCCGTAACCCGTCGGTTCGACCCGCAGTTTAATTTCTTGAATTGGGCTTGTCTTTAATTACTATTGGGCTTTGACTTGGGCTTACTTACTTAATTCATTGGCTTACTATTAGTCCAAGTCCAATTACAGTATACCAAAATCCTTAAATCATACTCCCTTAATACTTCTTGTATTCTACGCGTATAACTCCTTTATTCTCTTCATCTAATACTCATACGATATTCGTATTATACGTCGTATTATTCTTCATACCATACTCGTATTCAAACTAGTATAATACTCGTATCTCATACGTTTAATAACCTAAATGGTTATACACATTACATTTCCCTTTCGAAAATCACTTTCTTTAACCCTTAGGTTTTAAGTCCGCAGGTGAAAACTTCGTTTTTGTCATAACTGAAATATTATCACATATTCCATCATTACGCATTTCTCGGAATTCCAAACCTAAGCTCCGAACTAAATTAGATGAATACGGGAAAATTCTCGAAAATCCTTCATTTTCGTCTTGATAATTCAAAACAATTAATCCCAGCACATAACCAGAATACTAACCACATCCGCATATTCTAGGTCATAGAACGACCTTCAAACATCTTACTCACATCATTCATCAATTAAATTCATTTAATTCACATAATCAAATAAAAATTTAATCCATTAAAAATCCAAAATTCTCGGGCGTTACATTCTTCCCTCCTTATAAGGATTCTGTCCCCAGAATCTCACTCTAATTACATAAACAAATGAGGAAACCTTTCCTTCATTTTACTTTCGAGGTCCCATGTTGCTTCTTTAGCATCGTGGTTACTCCAAATTACCTTTACTAAAGGTATTACTTTATTTCTCAAGACTTGTTCCTTCCTATCAACAATCTGAATCGGAAGTTCTTTATACGTTAAGTCTTTTTCTACTTGAATAGATTCATATTCTATTACATGCTTGTAGTCCGATTTATAAGGACGTAACACTGACACGTGAAACACATTGTGTATTCTTTCCATCTCTGGAGGTAAAGCTACTTCATAAGCTACCTCTCCTACCCTTCTTAAAATTTCAAAAGGTTCTATAAACCTTGGACTTAACTTCCCTTTCTTCCCAAAACGTATCTTCCCTTTCCAAGGCGACACTTTTAGAAAGACATACAATCCTACTTCAAACTCTCTCTTCTCTCGATGAGGATCTGCATACTTTCTTTGTCTATCTTGAGCTGCTACCAATTGGGTTCTTATCAGCTTAACCATGTTTGTCATTTATTGTACCATCTAAGGTCCCAACATTCGACGTTCACCTACTTCATTCCAGCAAAGTGGTGTTCTGCACTTCCTCCCATACAATGCTTCGTAAGGCAGCATGCCTATACTAGCGTGAAAACTATTGTTGTAAGTGAATTCTACCAAAGGTAGATGTTCATCCCAACTCCCCTTGAAATTCATAACGCAAGATCTTAACATATCTTCTAGCGTTTGAATTGTTCGTTCACTTTGTCCATCCGTCTGTGGATGATACGCCGTACTCAATCTCAAATGCATTCCCATTTGTTCTTGCAAACTCCTCCAAAAGTTCGATGTGAATCGTGGATCACGATCAGACACAATCAAAATAGGTACTCCATGTCTAGAAATGATTTCCTTGACATAAAGCTTAGCTAACTGCTCTAGGTTATACCTAACTCCTATTGGTAGAAAATGAGCCGATTTCGTCAATCGATCCACTATTACCCAAATAGCATCGTATCCTTTCCTCGTTGTTGGAAGACCCACCACAAAGTCCATGGTGATATGCTCCCATTTTCACTCTGGAATTTCTAGTAACTGCAACAACCCATTCGGTCGTTGGTGTTCAACCTTAACTTTCTGACAAGTTAAGCACTTACTAACGTATTCTGCGATCTTCCTCTTCATGTTCAACCACCAAAAGTTTTGTCGAAGGTCTTGATACATCTTAGTCCTACCAGGATGTATCGAGTACCTCGAACTATGGGCCTCATACAAAATCTCTTCTTTCAACTCGAAATTAGTTGGAACCCAAATTCTTCCCTCAAAACAAAGTAAACCTTCTTTATTAAGGTTATACTTAGTCTTTACATCATCTTCATTATCTTTTTCATTCGCTCACATTCTTCAGTACTTATCTGTACTTCCTTAACCGGTTCCACTATCTTTGGTCGAGTCTCTATTGAGAATAACATCTCCACTATTTCACTTGGTAACTTAACTTCTAACTCCATCCTTGCCATCTCCGTTATTAACTCATTCTAAGTCGTTAACATTGACAGTTTTTCTCTACCCTTCCGACTTAACGCGTCGGTTACAACATTTGCTTTTCCAGGATGATACAAAATATCATAGTCGTAATCTTTTATTAACTCTAACCACCTTCTCTGCCTCATATTCAACTCCTTCTGTGTAAAGATATATTTCAAACTTTTATGGTCCATGTATATCTCACACTTCTCCTCGTATAAATAATGTCTCCATATTTTTAAGGCAAACACTACAGCTGCTAATTCTAGGTCATGAGTAGGATAAACATTCTCATAATATTTTAACTGACGCGACGCGTACGCAATAACCTTGCCATGTTGCATGAGCACGCAACCCAGTCCTCTATGCGAAGCATCGCTATAAATTAAAAAAATCCCCGTATCATCTGGTAAGGATAATATAGGTGCCTCACTTAACCTCCTTTTTAGCTCTTGAAAACTATTTTCACACTTTTTTGTCCACACATACTTCACCGACTTCCTTGTCAGATTTGTTAATAGAGTAGCTATTTTAGAAAAGTCTTGAATGAACCTTCTATAGTATCCCGCTAACCCCAGAAAACTCCAAACCTCAGTTGGCATTTTCGGTTGCTCCCACTCATTCACCGCTTCCACCTTCGCTGGATCTACGAATATGTTATCTTTGTCTATAACATGTCCTAGAAACTGCACTCGTTCAAGCCAAAATTCACACTTAGTGAATTTCGTATATAACTTCTCCCTCCGTAGTGTTTCCAACACTATCCTTAAATGTTCAGCATGATCCTCTTGCGTCTTAGAGTAGACTAGAATATCATCAATGAACACTACAACGAACTTATCCAAATACTATTTGAACACTATGTTCATTATATCCATAAATGCGGCTGGCGCATTGGTCAACCTAAACGACATAACCAGAAACTCGTAATACCCATAACGAGTTTTGAACGCCATCTTAGGTACATCCTCCTTCCTCACTTTCAGCTGATGATACCTCGTACGTAAATCTATTTTAGGAAAATACTTTGCCCCTTTCAACTGATAAAATAGATCATCGATCCTGGGCAACGGGTATTTATTCTTAATTGTTAACTTGTTCAACTCTCGATAGTCGATACAAAGTCATAATGACCCATCCTTTTTCTTTACAAACAATACCGGTGCTCCCCATGGAGACACACTCGGTTGAATGTATTTTCTATCTTATAGTTCCTGTAATTGAACCATTAACTCCTTCATCTCAACTGGCGCCATCCTATATGGTGCCTTTGAAACTGGTGTCGTACTCGGCAACAAATCAATCATAAATTCTACATCTCTATCTGGCGGAATACTTGGTAACTCCTCCGAAAACACATCCGTAAACTCTTGAACTACTGCTATCTGTTCTAATGATATTCCCACTCTTTGGGTATCCATAACATGGCACAGATAACCTCCCTTCTTCAACATCTTTCTAGCTTGTGTCATAGTTAGACAACAAGAACGTCCCAGTGATTTATTACCATAAAACACCACCTCAGGTTTCTTAGAAAGCCTTAGGTTTACACTCTTTTTATGACAATCTATTATTGCTCTATGGTTAATTAATCAATCCATACCGAGAATCACATCGAATTCTCTTAACCTTATCGATAAAAGATCTGCCGATAATCTATTACCCTTAATATCTACGAAACAATTCCTACGGATGTGTTCAATGGGAATTATCTCCTCGTTTGCTACCTTAACGTCTAAAGGTATTTCTAACTTTTTAGAATTTAATCCCAATTGCTTAGCAAATCCACATGCTATAAAAGAACAAGTAGCACCCGAGTCAAATAACACATAAGCATTTATTTCATTGACTGGAATGATACCTGCTACTACATCCGTCGATGCAACCGCATCTTGGACAGTCATATTAAACGCTCGGGCTGAGGGTCTACCCAATGATGGTGTTGGTCCAGAAATGGCTATCTTACCACTACCAGAACCCTTACTGACCTCCGCCCTCTTCTTCGGGCAATTTCTTGCCATGTGGTCCATCGACCCACACACAAAACAGCCCAGGCTTTTCTTAGGATTAGGACAATTGGGAGATATGTGACCCTACTGTCCACAGTTATAACAACCCGTTTTCCCTTTTAGATAGACTCCCAAATGAGTCTTGTCGCATGTCTTGCATGCCTACATCCAACGTTTAGGATCCCCTTGTTTCACCCTAGTATTCCCAGGGTTAAAATTCTTTCGTTTAGGCATATTGCCACTACCACTGGCAATCTCTGCCTTATTTCCTCCCTCTCCCTTACTCTTATTCTTTCTTTCCTTATGGTATTGGGTCAATGCCTCACTACCACCCTCTGCTATTATCGCCTTTTCCAGAATAGTCCCGTAGGAAGCACTCTGAAAAACTAAAATTCTACTATAGAGCCAAGGTTTTAGGCCCTACTCAAACCTACGAGCCTTCCTCTCCTTCGTGTCCACTTGGTGTGGAGCAAACCTTGCCAATTCATTGAATTTGGCTGCATATTGGGGAACCGTCATGTCCCCTTATTTAAGTTCTAGGAACTTAATCTCCATTCGCCCTTGCATGCTAGTAGGGAAGTAGTTCTCGAAGAATATCTTCTTGAACTGTTCCATGTAACAGTATCAGCTCTAGCCCCACCCTAGTGAGCCTCCCACCAGTAGCTAGCTTCCCCCTTCATCATATAAGTCGTAAAAGAAGTCTTTTACGCCTCAGCTACGTTTGTAATAACAAATCCCTTTTCTATTTCTTTGACCCATGTTTGGGCCTCCATTAGGTCCGTCGTTCCCTTGAACTCAAGTAGACCTACACTTTTAAATTCCTTAAAGGTAGTTATTCGTGCTACCCTAGGTCCTGCGGGCGCTTTACCCCAGGCTTGATTACATGTAGCCGTTAATAAATTAACGAACTCTTGCATTGGGTTATTTGGACCCCCCTGGTTATCGTTATGTGATTCCGCCTCTTGATTACGTTGTCTTCTTCTTGGCGGCATTTCTGATTAAATAAATAAAGTTTCGTTATTACTTATTTGCTTACTTAGTTATTATTTGTCGTACCATTAAATAATAACTCATACATCCTAAACACATTAAATAAAAACTTTATTTATATTAATATGCTTCTTCATAGTTCAAAACTATTTACAACTTGCTTTCCATAGCCAAAAGCTATTACATTTATATCCCGCAATTGACTTTAACAAAAATTAGGATTTACAAAAAGACCACCCTTTAATTATACAAAAGAGGGTTTTACGTCACTACACAAAATATCTACTACTCTAACTTCTAATACTGCCTAGCAGCATTCTCATGCTTCTCATTTGCTAAAATCGACACAATATCTCGACTTACAGTATGTCGAGTCTGTCCCGACTCAATAGAATAACAAACTATTTTAAGCTTGAAATCTTTATGTGCACTGTCATTGATATATGACATTGGTGCTATCTTCTGGTCTTTCTTAACCAGTTTCTTACGAAGTTCAACAACCTCGTTCTTATAGTCCCTAGCCTTGTTTGTTATGAGTACCTTCTCATCATGCTCTATCTCATAGTCTGACTCTGCAGACTCCTTAGCCCCATCGAGATCATTGATCTCTTCCTTCTGGTGTTGCACCATATTGTGCAGTTGTACGTTACGGTCGAGCACTGAGAGGTACATTGCCCTCATCGTCTCGGTAGGTGTCGACTCTAAGGCAGGCATCACCGTATTAACCGATGTTACCTCCATATCATCCTCCACATCTATCATCATATTCAGATATGATGCTAATCCCATCGTCTCACCGGAATAATCCTCCTCTGAAAAATACTCCTTGAGTTTTGATTCTTCTAGAATCACTACAGGTATATCCGCTACAGGCATAGGTACTGGCTCTACTCGGTTTACGGACTCCTCGCTTACCACATGTATATCCCTATACATCAAGCTATCGATTGACATCTACAATAACACATAACAAATTGATTAGTATATAATACATAATAATATAAGCATAAATCACATTTAATCCATTTAGGGTTACGTTCCATCTTTTAAATCTTTCGGCACTGAGTGTCCTCAATACCTTATTAACTCATTTGACTCGAGTTAACTTTCTTCGGACCATTCCTTTCCTAACGAGGTTATTAGCCTAAGGTTCTTCCCCCCTTAAGTTTTATAACCTAATGCTTTGATACCAACCTGTGGCGCCCCCAAATCCGGGTATCTTCCAACCCGACAAATGGTGCTCCACGATACTATAATTCATACAATCATTCCCTTGAGACAACAATAAAATTATTGTATTAGCTATCTTTGTATTACAATAATAACAAAATCTTTCCCAAGTTCATAACCGAATACATTATTTGTTCTTCATAAGTATATTACATACAAATACACTATTCTATTACAGGACGTTTAACTGTCCATCTCAGCCTTGCCTTTATCTCTCTTAGAACTTTCAGTTCGTTTGGCTTTAGCTGCAAACATTTGGTTCAAGCAAGAGTGAGCATTTCTAGCTCAGCAAGTCTTAACACAGAATCATATGAATATCACATTGGCAATTACATGTTTCACTTCCATAACTGAACAATTAACTACGAAGCACTATAAAACATTTGGCTATTACTTCTCATTTCATAACAATAATTCCAAAGTATATAGAATAACTTAGGAATTCTGAACCGGTCAATAGACCATGAACATACTCTTTTCGTTTTCATACTTGAAAAGGATATCTGGCATTAAGGCCATCCATCCGTCTTTACTTACGAGCACTTCTAGGTGATCAGCCTATTGTACTCTATTTTGATCAACACTCTTCCATTAAACGTATTTACATTTAAGTTTTGGTAACCTCGCGTGCCCATCGAATAATCGATGAAAATACTATTGTTTGTTCGTAGACAAACTTACCTTCTCATCCGTACCCAATACTTGGCAAAGGATAGCGTTAACAGTTCTATATCGAAAGACTTGTAAACAAATCAATCAATTCTTTAATACTAGTCTAGCCGAGTTAAAACAGGCATCGACTCTTTCTTTAAAAACATTCATGCATTTCAACACATGCATCATAGAAAACTTGGCTAACACGGAGTTTAGACAAGCGTTAAGAAAGACTTGCCTTCAAGCGTCTTCGAATATATAATTTAATCAATTCTCAGTCCATACAGGATTTACATGATATATTCACATAGCACACTGTAATTAGTTATCAAACAAACTAACTTTATAGCTTTAACCAACTTCTTTCTCTTCTATGTCTTGCTTGAATTTATTTTGTTTAATAAAGTTAATCCGTCTTTTTATACTTCGTTACGGCTTATTAACGTTCTTACGTTATTAACCAACATTCGATCATCATTGGTGAACTACCAATGTTGAACATCATTCACGGTGCGCTTATTACGTTCTCACATGCTTCGTTTAATTCTTATTAAACCATACTAAATCTTCTAACGTTATCACTTCATTAGTGATTTAAGGTCAGTCTAATCATGTACCTTACTTACCTTCATTGTCTTGCCTTAGGTCTACATTCAAATAGAACAAAAACCTAACTTGGTCAACATTTTTCTACTACTGGCACTGCGGCGCCAGACTCTAGTACATTATTGGCGCTGTGACACCAACTAACAGTAGCCAGAGCCCAAACCTGGCGCTGCGGTACGGCCATTACTACTGGGTTTGGCGCTGCGGCGCCACCCCTGTGCCTCAGTTGGTTTTGACAGTTAACTTTTTCTACGAACTTCCCGGCTTTATAACTTCTTCGTTTTACATCTGAATTGACCCATTCAAAAGCCTACAACTCACAAATTACACCCTCTATGTGTTCGTATAAGAATTTCACATTTTTGAATCTGTTAACATGAAATTCACCTTTTGGTTCATTTTTGAGCGTCCGTTTAATGTTTTTAACTGTTCAATACTCATTTTCTTCGTTATAAGTCGGAATTCGACGATTCTTGCGTCCACGACTCTTAAATATCTTATCTCACGTGTTGACATTGGAAACCAATGTTTTCAAGTCACACGACAACTTTTGACCATTAATATGAGATTTTATTGTTTTCGACGTTTAACGTCTATTTTAGTAAAATTCGCCATAACCTCGTTACTCGTGTTCTATAAGCCAAATCAAATGGAACACTCCATTGATTCATCATCTACATCCTAACCAACCAATATGCACATACCTTAGCTATGACGGTTTTCAAATTGTTCTTCACAACTAAGTTCACGTTCCTAACTTTCTTAGGTTTTTAACTTACGTAACCACTTACGATTTCTATTTGGTCATGACTTATCAATGATTTGATCATTAATAAACATCCTTATTCCTCCTCACTAAACATGCTCCACCAATCTACGATTCTCTACTAGCTAGAAAGAAATCGAAAAAGATGAAGAGTACGGTTTATGAGAATTTACCTTTGTCGTTCTTCACGTTCTTAGAAAACGTCTTATGGTTTGCTTGAAAGTAACTTGATTACTTGTTTCTAACTTTTCTCTCTCTCAATATAAGTTGGAAAAGATTTTCAAAACACTAAATGACCAACCTTAGCTTTATATTTATTAGAAAACCAAATGGGGACAAAATGGTCCAAATGGCACCTCCTTACTATTCACTACTTTATCACCAAGCAAAGCACTTGGTGATCAAGTATGTTACTTTACTTGGCCATCAAGTGGCTGCCCACTCCTTCATGGATTATCCCATGGGTTGCCCCATGGGTTTTACCCACCCCGTAACCCATCGGTTTGACCCACGGTTTAATTTCTTGAATTGGGCTTGTCTTTAATTACTATTGGGCTTTGACTTGGGCTTACTTACTTAATTCATTGGGCTTACTATTAGTCCAAGTCCAATTAGAATATACCAAAATCCTTAAATCATACTCCCTTAATACTTCTCGTATTCTACGCGTATAACTCTCGTATTCTCTTCGTCTAATACTCATACGATATTCGTATTATACGTCGTATTATTCTTCATACCATACGCGTATAATACTCGTATCTCATACGTTTAATAACCTAAATGATTATACACATTACATTTCCCTTTCGGAAATTACTTTCTCTAACCCTTAGGTTTTAAGTCCGCAGGCGAAAACTTCGTTTTTGCCATAACTGAAATATTATCACATATTCCATCTCGTCTTCCTATTCTATCATTACGCATTTCTCTGAATTCCAAACCTAAGCTCTGAACGAAATCAGATGAATAGTGTTTTTACGGGAAAATTCTCAGAAATCCTTCATTTTCGTCTTGATAATTCAAAACAATTAATCCTAGCACATAGCCAAAATACTAACCACACCCGCATATTCTAGGTCATAGAACGACCTTCAAACATCATACTCACATCATTCATCAATTAAATTCATTTAATTCATATAATCAATTAAAAATCTAATCCATTAAAAATCCGAAATTCTCGGCGTAAAATATGTTCCTTCTTATCCAAGATTTTAACAGGTAACTCTTCATACGTTAAATCTTCCACTATCTCGTTTGGTTCTAACTCAATAATGTGGTTCGGGTCTTCCACATATTTACGTAACATGGATATGTGAAAAATGTTATGAACACGAGATATACTTGGTGGTAAGGCGGGTCTATAGGCCACAGTTCCTACTCGGTCAAGGATTTCAAATGGGCCAATGAATCGAGGATTGAGCTTTCCTTTCTTTCCAAATCTCGTAATTCCCTTCCATGGAGCAACACGTAAAAATACATGTTCTCCAACATTGAATTCCACGTCTTTCCGATGAAGATCAACATAACTCTTTTGTCGATCTTGTGAGGTTTTTATACGTTGCCGGATCATTTGAATCTTTTTCGTAGTCATACATACCAACTCCGGTCCCAACAACGTTGCTTCACCCACCTCATCTCAACATACTGGAGAACGACACTTTCTTCCATACAACGTTTCAAATGGAGTCATGCAATACTTGCTTGATAACTGTTGTTGTAGGAAAACTCCACCAATGGTAAGAACATATTCCAACTTCCCTTGAAGTCAAGGACACAAAGTCTTAATAGATCCTCTAGAGTTTGAATAGTCATCTCCAACTATCCGTCCGTTTGGGGATGATAAGCTAAACTAAATTGCAAATCTGTGCCCATAGGTTTTTTAAACTAACCCAAAATCGTGAAGTGAATCTTTGGTCTCTATCAGAAACTATGGATAATGGCATACCATGTAGTCTTACAATCTCGTTTATGTATATACGAGCAAGACGTTCAAGTGTATAAGTTTCTCATATATGTAAGAACAGAGCAGACTTGGTCAATCTATCAACAATGACCCAAATTACATCTATACCTTGAGAAACCTTAGGAAGACCAGTAACGAAATCCATGGTAATGTGCTCCCACTTCTATTCTGGAATTTCAAGTGGTTGCAATGGACCTTTTGGCACTTGATGCTCCGCCTTGACACGTTAACAAGTTAAACACCTTGAGATAAACTCTGCGATCTTTCTCTTCATATTGCTCCACCAAAATGTATGTCAAAGATCACGATATATTTTGGTACTCCCAGGATGGATTGTAAATGGTGTGTTGTGCACCTCCATCATGATTTTATACTTTAAGTCAGAATTGTTCGGAACACAAAGTCTAGAGTTGACTCGAAGTATTCCTTCTTCATCTATTCTTGCTTCTAAAATAGCACCTTCTTGTACTTTCTTCTTCATACGCATTAGCTCTAGGTATACAAGGAAAGATCACTTTCCACTGCCGTTTATCGATCAGATGTTGGATAGACTAGCAGGTCATAAGTTTTATTACCTTCGAGACGGGTATTCAGGCTACAATCAGATTGTTATAGCTCCAGAGGACCAAGAAAAGACAACCTTTACATGTCCATATGGTACTTTTGCTTTCAGAAGGATGTCTTTTGGTCTTTGTAACGCCTCAACCACTTTTCAGAGATGTATGATGGCTATCTTTTCAAATATGGTGGAGCAAAATGTGGAGGTATTTATGGATGATTTTTCAGTATTTGGGGATTCCTTTGATCTATGTCTGGAAAATTTGGTGATTGTTTTGAGAAGATGTGTTGAGACAAACTTGGTATTGAATTGGAAAAAGTTCCATTTTATGGTATAAGAAGGAATAATTCTGGGACATAAGGTATTGAAGAAGGGACTTGAGGTGGACAGAGCTAAATTAGAAACTATTGAGAATTTGCCGCCACCAACTTCAGTAAAAGGTGTTCGAAGTTTTCCAGGACATGTAGGCTTTTACCGCAGGTTCATTAAAGACTTCTTCGAGATAACTAAACCACTTTGCAGTTCATTGGAGAAGGATGCACAGTTCAAGTTTGACGAGGATTGTGTGTTTGCATTTGAGCATTTGAAGAGGAGGTTAACTTTAGCACCAGTAATTACAGCACTGAATTGGGACCTACCATTCGAATTGATGTGTGATGCCAGTGATTATGCTATGGGGGCTATTTTGGGTCAGCGAAAGGAAATGATTTTTTATGTGATATACTATGCAAGCAAGACCCTTACTGATGCGCAGTTAAACTACACCACCACAGAGAAGTAATTACTGACAGTTGTGTATGCTTTTGACAAGTTTAGATCGTATCTAATTGGTACAAGGGTGATAGTGTACATAGATCATGCGGCAATTCAACACTTAGTGGCAAAGAAGGATGCAAAGCCTCATTTGATCAGGTGGATACTTTTGTTGCAAGAATTTGATTTAGAGATTAAGGACAGAAAGGGAACTAAGAACCAAGTGGTGGACCACTTATCTCGACTAGAGAATCCGGGAAGGGAGGCAGATGACAAGGTTATGATTAATGAATCCTTTCCAGATGAACAGTTATTTGTGATAAAAGGGGAAGTGCCATGGTTTGCAGATTATGCGAACTACTTGGTGAGCAGGATGATTCCTTCTAACTTAGTTGGGTATCAAAAGAAGAAATTTTTGCATGATGTGAAGTGGTTTATATGGGATGAACCATATTTGTTCAAATAATGTGCTGATCAGGTGGTAAGGAGATGTATCCCATATAGTGAGACTGAGGGGATTTTATAAGATTGTCATGCTTCATTATATGGTGGTCACTACGGTGGAGAGCGAACAGCGGCTAGAGTGTTACAAAAAGGATTCTACTGGTTGATAATTTTCAAGAATGCTTATAGTTTTGTTAAGAGACGTGACAGATGTCAAAGAGTTAGGAATATTTCGAAAAAGAATGAAATGCCATTGAACACGATCCTCGAGGTAGAAATTTTTTATGTTTAGGGGATAGATTTCATGGGTCCTTTCGGTTCTTCATGTGGAAATCTATACATCTTGTTAGTAGTTGATTATGTGTCAAAGTGGGTGGAAGTGGCAGCTCTTCTAACTAATGATGCCAAAGTAGTGCTAAGATTTTTACAAAAGAGTATTTTTACGAGGTTTGGGACTCCACGGGCTATCATTAGTGATGAAGGCAGTCATTCTTGTAATAGGCAATTCACAGCTTTGTTGGCCAAGTGTGGGGTAAATCATCGCATTACTACAACTTATCATCCTCAAACTAATGCCCAAGCCGAGGTCTCTAATCGTGAAGTCAAAAGAATTTTGGAGAAAGTTATGAACCCCACACGAAAGGATTGGTCCTTAAAACTTGATGACGTTGTTTGGGCATATAGGACTTCTTATAAGACTCCGTTGGGCATATCACCTTTTCAGTTGGTTTATGGGAATGCTTGTCACCTTCCTATGGAGCTTGATCACAAGGCATATTTGGCAATTCGGAAGCTAAATTTTGATTTAAAAGCTGCAAGAGAAAAATGCCTACTCTAACTCAATGAGTTGGACTAATTCAGATTACAAGCGTATGAAAATTCAAAGCTATACAAGGAAACGGTGAAGAAATGGCATGATCGAAAGATCATAGAGAGTATTTGAGCCGGGACAAAAAGTTTTACTATTTAATTCAAGACTTAAACTTTTTCCTGAGAAGCTCAAATCAAGGTGGTCAGGGCCATTCACAATAAAGACTGTTTTTTCACATGGTTCTGTGGAAGTGTTCGATAAATTTCCAGACAAGTCGTTCAAAGTGAATGGACAGCGGCTAAAGCATTATTTTGGTGGCGAGGTTGACAGACAGAAAGTAACCTAAATTCTTTCTTCAATATGAAAAGTCAGAGATAGTCAAGCTATTTGACTATAACTTAACGCTTGATGGGAGGTAACCCATTATTTCTATCCTTACCTCATGTTTAATTCTGTTTAAAATATATTTAGTTTTCATGTTCCTGTTAGTATTCATAGCATACTTTTGTTAAATTGGTATTATGGGAGCTGATTGAGTGTATGATGAGACGTAGAAGTAGTAGAGAAAGTATTGCGTTAGGATAGTCATGTATGCATAATCATCAATTCATGTTTTGATTTTGGAGGCTTGATATCTAATAATGATAGTTGTTGATTGAACAGGTGTATTGGAATGGATTCATCGTTGTTTTGATATATTTAGGATGCAAGATGGCAGTGCAGAATACAGGGACAAGCGGCCGCGCCATGAGAGCTTTGTAAAATCGTGCGCCCGCACGACAGGTCTGCGTTAAAAGAGCAATCATGCGCCCGCGCCATGTCCCCATTCAGAACACGCGTGGCCGTGCCTGGGACCATGTTTTAAAAAAAATTAGGATTTAAAAGACGTGTCTTGCTCCATCTCTCATAACATTTAAAATAACATAGCATATCTCACTCCTCTCCTCAGGGTGCATGACTCTTCATTCCCAAATCATTCCAATTCAAAAGTGTAACGTCTCATCCCATTACGTGTTTATCGCATCAGTTCTCCTACCCACGTTCAACATCTTCACTGATAAAACTAGAGTTTTTTAGTGGGTGTGTGCAATACAAGTTTGGGGGTTCTCAGTGTAGCAAATTTTTCACTCACGATTCCATCAAGAAAGTTTTTCTTCTTCTTCATTCAGAGAAATGGGTCCTAAGCGTGCTCATTTTGTCACTTCATCATCATCATCTTCCTCCAGTAGTCAAGGCGAGGATGTCGTGGATCACATAAATTTTCTCAATCTGGAGGCACAAATGGAGTACTATAGAATAGTGGTAAAGACATTTGTGAAGGAATGAGGCTTCAATCTTGAGAAGCAAGATGGCCAGTTGTGGGATATAATTCGAGAAAAAGGATGGGGAGGACTGACTATAACCCCTATGCCTGCTCCAATGGGTATTGTTTGAAAATTTTATGCTAATGCCAAAGACACTATGAGTGGGTTATCTATTGTCTGAGGAGTTCAAGTAGATTATCGACCCCAATCAATCAGAGCAATTTTTAGAATACTCGACACACCACCCACTAAGTATGATAATTGGGTCGAGGCTGCTCGTTTTGAGACTAATTTGGATAAAGTCATCACTGATTTATGCATTCCAGGAATGCAGTGAACTTGTAGGGCAGGAATGAATCAACCTAGAACCTTCCCAGCCTCATCCCTGAATCGCTATGCTAAACCTTGGAATTTGTTCATATGTGCGAAGCTTGTACCTTCGACACATCAGCACGAAATCATAACTGAGAGGGCTATCATTTTGTGGGGAATAGTCACAGGCAAGTACATCGATGTGGGCCATCTCATTCCTCAGAATATATTACGTTATATGAGGGGGAGCACTACGAGAAGTATCCCACATGCATCTGTTGTTGCTAGTCTATGTGCACATCAAGGAGTCAGTTGGGGTAATGAACAGATGCAATATCGTAGCCAACATATCACTCATGCAATGATTGCCAAATTTGAGGATTGGGCGGGAGGTGCGCCACACCCAAGGGGAAAATGCTTTATCCTTCAACCCCCATCCTCGGTGCCTCCACCACAGTCTACACAGGAAACTGAAGTAGGAACGTCAACTCAAGCCACTGTTGTCCATGATGATCATCATCTTTGAAGGTTGGAATGGAAGGTCGATGCTATATACGATAATTTTACAGCATTTGCTATGGGGTTGACAAGGTCACTAGCAGAGGCATTTACGTAACAGGGTACTATGCTCGAGTGGCCACAATTTGGGACAGTCGTTCCATTTCCACCACCGGATTCACCACCCGAAGAGGGTGGTGCAGCTAATCAATATGGGAGTTCTTCTAACCCTATACCTTCATTCATTGGGACAATGAATATATTAAGTTTGGGGGTATTAGGTAATAGGGTAGTTGCATGTCAGTTTAAATTGTGCATGTTTATTTTGCATGTTATGTGTTAGGTAATAATTGCAGATTTTTTTTTTGTTTTTAGTTATTATTATATGTGTTAGTATATGTTTAGTTGCATGTCTCGCATTTCTAGCTTTGTGGAGTTTTAAGTCTAGCCAATGATGAAACTGGATTTTGAAGGATTGTTGAGTTTAATGGATAACATGAGCTTAGATATAATGTTTTACATGATGTAATCTATGGATGTTGTCTAGACGCTTTCGGTTTGCACTTAAGTGTTCACAAATGCTTTTAGGTATAAGAGTTATGTGTTTTATTGCTTGATAGAAACTGTGGTTTTTCTAAAAAAAAATAGAATTGTGTGAAAAATGGACTTACACTATGAAAACATTGATAATTAAGCTTTGGGAACACATAGGTATGCTTATTGTAAAAAAATAAAAGAAAGAGGAAAATCTATCTTGAAACCTTCTTGAGCTGAATTATTGACTCTTTGGAAGGGGCGAGATGGAGCGTAAAACGCACTCGCTGTATAAAAAATAGCAATAAACACCGCAGAAAAGAGCGAAAATCGCCCTCATGAGTAAAAATAAAGCAGTTTACACCCATTGTTGAACCTTAGTTTGTATTGATATGTTAGAATAGTTTTTGTTGCATTAGTATACATGGATCTTGATTTAGACTACAATTTTCTGTTTTGAACAGTTTAACATGTAAATTCTTTGCCTTAGTCAAGTTTTGGTGAACACAACACACACACACACCATCTTTATAGCAAATATGGGTTATTTGATTGTATAATATTATGTCTATAGCTTAGTTTGGATTTTTATTCTTGAATCTGGATAATTTGCTAAGGCATATTAGATTGGAATTCTATTTTAGCTAAAAAAATGTGGGACTCATTTGCATCGTAATCTAGTTTCATAGCATGTAGTTGCATTTCATTATTTAATGTTGTATGCATTGCTTGAGGGCAAGCAATAGTTCAAGCTTGTGGGTATTTGATAAGTAGGTTTTATACCTACTTATTGGATATCAATTTACGAGAATTATGCTCATCTCAAGTAGATTTTAGTATGTTTTTAGTTGCATTTTATGTTATTTTGAAATACTCGTAATTAGAACTCCTATGGTATGGAAATGCAGGATATGGCATAGTTCAGCATTGGCAAAGTGGTATTAGACTAGCGAAGGCATGGCAAGTGGAACATGTGTAGACGAGGAACTGAGTAGTGATGAGTGTTATGTAGAAAGGCAAGATAAAGGACGAACAACAGAACAACATGTAGCAGCAGCAACAGAACATCAGAGTGGAGCAGATAGAAGCAGCGCGGCTGCGCTGCTTGACAAGTCATTTCTTGAGCGCCCACGCTATATGCAGGCAGAAGCTAAAAGCACAAACAGTGCGACCGTGCCTAAAACAAGAAAGCACATCTCCCGCCCGCACTGGAGTTGCGCGCCCGCGCCTGTTTTGTATTGCCATCACGCGCGGCCGCACTAGTTATCTAATGCTGGTTGTTTATTTAATTTTTAATTTGAAATTTGAATGTGGGGTCTTATCTAAAACTATTCTGGTTGGTACCAGTCGTGCATGTTATGAGGTTTTATCAGTTTTATCTAAGTATTAGGGTTCTAAGTTTTATTATTAGTTCCAAAGAGAGTTTGGAGCTCTGATCAGTACAATTGTCTCTCTCTCATTCTAGATTATTAAAATAAAGTATATTTTTATCTACGGGAGATCAATGGTGATTTGGAATAGCATTTTGGAACAGAATCCTGCAATTGGGTTTAATCAATTCTCTCTTATATCTCAATTGTGTTATTTAATTTCAATGTGTTACTACAAACCCATAATGGCTTTTGGTTCAGAAATGAACTAAACTCCATTATAGGATTCTAACGGAATTTGATATGTAGTCTATAGTTAATTACCTGATTGTTTGGTTATATGTTTATTTTTGGATTATCTATCATGATTGAGTGTATTGTATGAATGTTTGATCACCATTCACCATGTGTACTTATATGGAATTGAAAAATGACATATGAGTGCGGGTATAATCATGATAGCATGCGTTTATGAGGCTGAAATATTTAGCTTTATATTTCGCGAATCAGAAAGAAATATATTATTTCACCGTATGTAGTAATATAAGAGCACGTGCTTCAATTCATTAGTGTTACAATTACACATAGGAATATAGTGATTTTGGCATTATTGTCGATTACATGATTTCTATCGCAATGTGGATGTTAAGTAAACAGTCCATAATTCGTTGAAAAATGATTATGTTTACTTTTGTGCTCTTAGATAATTTTCCATGATAAATGTATAATTTTGCATGATGGTAATATTTAGATGAAGTATGAAATGAAGTTAGAATCTCATTTTTTCCAAATTTGATTCATTATTCTAGTATTATTCTTTTATTCATTATTTGAATTTAGATTACTTTAAAATTGTGAGTATTCGTTTAAGCATATAAAGATAGTGATACAATTGATGTATAACACTTAAATTTTAAAACCTTTCTCTGTGGATCGATATTTTTCTTACTCTGTACTACTTGTTGACTCATGTATGCTTACATGAGTTAGAGTCCTTTTGGTAAGACTAAAAAGGAGGCAACAATTACCACCGAAATGGTTACCATTTATGGCATGTTGATTCCCTCCACGTTTTTTTCATCGCTTCGTTGACTGCTACCACTGGTATTATCATTTTATCGGCTGCTTTCCCTTGGTTGGGATGTCTCATTATCGCGCTCCAATAACTGAGCCCTATTTACAACATCTGAATACAAACACAGTTTGTGAGAGATAAGGTATTGACGTATCTCGGGTTTCAAACCTCTTAGAAACATCTGTGTCATTCTCTCCTCGTTATCAACTAAGTGGAACGTAAACCGGGACAACTCGGCAAACTTGGCTTCGTACTGCGACACGGTTATATTGTTTTTCTCCAGCTTGATGAACTCTACCTCTTTCATGTGACGAATACTTTTGGGAAAGTACTTGTCGTTGAACAGCTCTTGGAACTTCTCCGAATACATTTTGAGTGCAGTAGGCTGGGTACACTTTACAGATTCCCACTAGTAATCTGTCTCTGCTCACAACATGAAGGTGGCAAAGGGAACCTTTTTCTCCTCAGAGCATCCCAAGACATCAAATGTCTTGGTGATCTGCTTTATCCACGTCTCCGCCTTAAGTGGTTTTGGCTATCCAATAAACTCCGATGGTCCCAGTTCCTTGAACTGCTTAGCGGTGACCGTCCGAGAGTTGCCAATGTTTCCACCTACATTTTGGACAGGAGCCGCTCTCGCCTAATGTTGCATGAATTACATAAAGCCTCTGAACATCCCATCGTTCATCATTTGATCGGCGTTATTATTTACTTGAGGATTATTATCTTCCTGTTGCACATTATCCTGGGTATTGATCTGTGGTGACTCAACAGTCTCATATGCTCCATTGTTATTCTCAACATTCTCGGATGTCATTTTCAAATACTACCACAAAATAATGGTTAATTGACACACCACATAATATCCCTATATTCTGACCGACCAATTAAATAACAAATAAACTTAGGTAGGTCATACTAGCGAAGGAATTACCCATTTCTCTCCCCTATATCTAGTCTCACATCTTAGCCAGAGATCATATCCCTAAGCTTTGATACCAATTGTGATGCCCCCAAAATAGGTATACATCACTCATTCTGAGTTGCCAAATACATGGTACAGAATACAAATACAACCTGAAATATACAACATGTGCTATGAGTTTAATACAAATATTGTCTTCTAGACAGTATTTAAACTTAAAATAAGTCCTCAATATATTTATTATCACACTATTTCACAGAATAATGAGGACTACTAATGCAAATATCTGGACCGTCACTCCATTTCCCGACTAGTCCCAGCTATATTCTCATATCCTGAAAAGAACAATGAAAGCAAAGGGTGAGCTCAACTAACCCAATAAGAAATATTATGACAAAGATAATGCAGAATAATTTATCGTTAGCCTTCAACAGTGTTAAACTAATAAAATATAATAAACATCAAGTTTAATTGCAGCGGAACAAGCAATCCATTAGAAGAGTCAAGTAGAGCATGATATCTACTATCTTCTATGATTTAAAAGAATTTATCATCAATTTTATCGTTGAGATTCAGCATAATAAATAATCCACATCATCGAATCACCCATGCACTACGGTTAAGGATATTCATTAGTATCACGACCACAAATTATCCATGCACTACAGGCCAAGGATATTCATTATTATCACCGATGGTCATGATCATGCCAATAATTGTCCATCAATTCACTACGGGCCAATGAGGACTTTTATCACATCATTTGTAACATTACGGTCATGATTATACCGAATAATCTCTTGTCATAATCATACCAAGTCCATCTATGCACTACGGTCCAAAGATGACTTTCATAACAATATAAGCATGAGGATGATGACAATGAGATAAGAATTCAATTAAAATAAAGTAAAGGATAAATTTTAAAGCCTTTAATATTTAATTTATCCAGAATTCAATAATGTCTAAATTGTCAACATGATACTGCTTTGTGGAGTAAAATTCAAGAATAATATTGTATCAAAAATGATTTTGATCGAAAAAAATCAATTTTTATCATGAATAGTACCTCGGGTGAATAGTATCCCATAAATAGTAATTTAGGAATAGTATCCCGTGAATAGTATTCCAGCATCAAAAGATCAAAAATTATCAAGAATGTTCAGAATAATATTTTCATGAATAGATACTGGATGAAACGCAACTTTTAAGGATATTCTACTAATTTCATGGAGTATAGAAGCTAAAACTTTAATAAAATGAGTATAGAATTCGGAATCTAAAACTAAATAATATTGTTTCCATACTACAGAGTATGGAAGAAAATATTATTTCATACGAATATTGAACAAAATAACATCCCTTACCATGAAAAGAAGAGTATTCCGACTGGTAGGGCAAGGATATTCTTGAAGAAAACTTATACTGTTTTCTATGCTCAAAGTTTTCTAAAACTAGAAAGAAATACACTCAATATTATAGAAGAAGAATTCTCTGATTCTGGTGTGATTTTCAATTCTAACTAAGCATCCTATTTATAAAAGAATGGAAGGATGCTATTTAGAAAAATAAAAATCACGGGTGAACAGTGGAATCACGGGCGCAACTTTGATCGACTGAATTCGATGAAAATTTGATTTTACTATTCATTACTATGCAATAAAATATTCTAATAAAATAAAAACTTTAAATAAAATATAATATATTCTATTTATAGTCTAATAAAATAAAACTTATAAAATATATATATATATATATATATATATATATATATATATATATATTATATTTATAACCTTTGCCTTACGACAAAGGCTTACCATTTCATTTCCCCCACCAAATTCTTTTTCAACACCCACGCACACATCATTTTTATTATATATATATATATATATATATATATATATATATATATATATATATATATAATATTAATCATTATACTCCCTTCATCCCACGTAACATTCCTTCCCCCCCCCCCCATTTTTTTCTTCCTCCCTGACCATTTGTGATAGCCCCAAATCCAGGTCCCAAATCATCACGGATCTGGTACAATCATTCTATAACTATTGCGGAAGATATAAACATAAATTATTTATACATTACATTACACGCTTTTCCCCAAGGTCGAGTAACCTTAACTTAATATACAATTCATAACTTAACAAACACATAACATTATTATCATACAATATTATTACAAATCTAATCGTACACATTAACTTTAAGTTGGTACTGTCTTTAACCTTTCCTTGTATCCGACGTATTCGCCTTAATTTGCAATGTTTATCATGATATAGCAAGAGTGAGCATAAAAGTTGCTGGACCGAATGGAAATGAACAAATATATCTGGACCGAATGGTAATGAAGGTGATCAACCTTTCATACCTGACTTATACACGTAATATGTATAGAGTACAATTCTATAATTCTTATACATGGCAATCAGCATTGGTTAACCACAAGTACATTTGAATACAACAACTCAAAGTAGAGTTAAGAAAAACTTGCATGTACCGTTGATTACCGCTATACAATTAATAAACTTTGTCTGAACCTAATATAAATAATACTGATCTACACATTAGAATAATAGCATCACAGTATTTAAAATAACCTAAACATATTATCACATAACCCTATCAGTCTATAACACACATACGACTTAACCTCAAGTCAAACTTTTACAGTCCGAGTCGAGTTCGGTACAATGCTTACATCCCGACGGTCTAGTCGGACAATTGTCGAGTTTAAGTTCAATTAAACTCTGTCAAATCACTTAACAATTTTCTCAGATAATTTTAATATCAGTCAAAATAATTTTCCAAGTCTCATAAAAAATTTTAAATGATTATTATCATTTATCATGAATTTTCAATCATTAAAATCATATTTATATGAATTAAATACCACACTATTCTATTATCATTAATATTTATTTAATATAAAATATTAATTAAAATCATCACATAATATTATAATATATTTATAATATATCAAAGTATTTTTAGTACCTTAAAATCATCTTTGTATGATTTTTAAACAATTAATTTCATTATCCGATAATTGCTATTAATATTAAATTATTAATATTTTCATGACAAAATATCAAAAGTTATATTTTATAACATAAAATATTTTTCTAATACTCAAATCATTTTTATATGATTTTTTAAAACATTAACTCTATTTTTCCATAATTTATTTAATATTTTTATTAAATAAATTAATTACCATTAATATTAATTAATTAGTAAAATTTATCACATAATATTAAAAGTTATTGAAAATAACGTAAAATATTTTTTTATACCATAATATAATTTTTCATGTATTAAAATTATTTTTAAATAATTTATTTAATATTATAATTAAATAAATTAAATACCATTTATATTCAAAAATATTAAATATTTATGAAATATACTCAAAATAATTAAAAACTATTTTTCGGACTTTAAAATAATTTTTAAGAATTTATTTTGTATTTTTAATAATTAAAAATTATTTTTTTCTATTTATTTAATAAAATAATTAATTTTCTAATTAAACTGTCGCTAAAGGGCCCTATAGCGACAGAACCGTCGCTATAGGTGTTCTTGAGTGTTCTTGAGCTTAAACCCAGAAATCCTGTCAGTCGCTAAGGTACATAGTTTGACCACAAATAGATCAGTGTTCTTGTTGCTTTCTGGGCTGAAATTTATTTTCAAGTTGCAGTACTTATGTAATACTACCATAGAATACTAAGTTCATGACCATTATACAACATATCAGCAAGATCTGGGCTCCAGAAATCATTGTCAGAAACTGTTCTTCATTTCTGGGTTTTCCAGAAATGAAGATCAGTTCGAGTTAGCTACTTTATATCCTTATATCTTGAATTCTAAGTATACTCAGTATGTTCTAATGGTTCCTACTTGTGGTATAAATGTTAAAGAACAATTATAAAACATTATTTCAGTCAAATATCAACATATCTAAGAGATCATTGCCAGTCAAATCTTGCCAGAAAACTCGCTCATGAAGAATCTAGGTTTTCCAGAAATGGAACCCAGTCAGTTGGTCAACGCTAGTTTGACTGTGATTATTTTTCATTCCGGTTATGATCTAAGTGATATAATGACTTTACTATGTAGTCTACATATCAGACTACAACATGAAAACAAAAATATGGCCAAATAAGCAAAGAACAACAAGATTCATGGCCTTAAAAACTTGTCAGACAAAACCTGGAAATTCTGGGTTTTCCAAAAACAGTCTCCCATGGTTGGTCAACCATGTTTGACCACCTATATCTTGAGATCTATACATGGTATGGATGTGATTCTACTTCCAGACTACTCTCCTCATAGCAAAGAACATATCTATAACTTCAATCACAACAAACATCTAACACAGAAGAATTTACAGGCCCTGACATTTGCTTGTTAGACGACTCATGAAGGTTCAAAAATAGTTTCTAAAAACTTTAATTTCGAGCATCTAAATGATATGGATCTAAGTTTTAGCAACCCAGATCATCAAATGACACCCTCTAACATAACTTTAACCAATAAACAACAACATTTAACATCAAATCAAAAGATTTCTAGGTTTAGGGTTTTATACCTTTAAAACTTTGATCTTTGATTTCTGATCATTGAATCTGATTATGGAAAGTTATGCACTGATCATGGATCAATATTTCACTCTCTCTCTATCTAGATTTCGGATTTTGTAGAGAGGTAAAGGTCTTGGAGAAAATGAAAAATAAAGTGTACTTTAATTTTTTATATTTCTTGATTCATTGCACCAAGTGTTGCTAGGTGGCACAAGGTGGCTGGTATAAAATAGATAAAGAGCACTTAGTCAATATATTAGGTTACCAACTCAAGATCTTGGCTAGATTTGCAAGTAACCTTCTATTATTCAATAAGGGCACTTTGGTCATTTTGATTTTTAATTTAATGGCCTTCATATAAATGGTCCAACCCCTTAGGGTTTAGAGTTTGACCCTTAATGTAAGACCTCAACTTTTTATAAATGAAATTGAATTTTCTCTATTTATTATTTTGAAATAGTAAGGGTTGATTTGATTAATGTGGTTAGTTATGGGTGACAAATATTTCAAGTAAGCAAGTGGTTATAAAATATTCATTGTTGTCGAGGAATATTCATTTGGTCGTGGAATATTCTTACGGTCGGGGAATATTCGTACGACGGCGCAGCCTTGTATGGGCCCCATAACAGAAAGCGATTGGATGAAGAAAATGACAAGTATAAGTTGTTTATAAATAACAGCGTACTTCTTACCGTTAATACTCTTGGAATACCCGGTGGTTAAAACACAGTAATACGCATTGTTGTACAGTAGCACACGGTATTGCACCAATTATTGATTCTTACGTAAGAAAGCACTACTCAATAATTGTTACAATAATTACTGTTCAGTATTTTATTTTATTGATTCAATAATTGCTGAGCTGATATTTTATATTACTGTTGTTTCAATAATTGTCACTACACGGTATTTTCCATCATCGGAGCAATAATTCATATTATCTGAATAATATTATTAGATAATATTATTGGCAATGTCTAGAAAGTTCTGTCTAAGGAGACGTTTGGTCACCTAATTGCGCGCCAGTAAGGAGAAATTCTTATTGGAAAGCCTCGTCTTTCCTGGGAACTACCTGGTTATCAGTATTGTGATTCTGTAATATTATTTGTGAATAATTAATTATTGATTTATATGATGAGGAAAATATTTATTTTATATGGATATAGACGGAGAAAATTTTTAAAATGACAATTGTTGAAAATCGATATTTTATCTTTTCTGATAAAATAATATTTTATTATATTATTATAATATAATAGTGATGATATTTTTGCAATGAATGTGGGATATAGGAGTATATGAGGAGGAAGAGTATTTTTGTTACATTAAATGATTAACACATATTTTGTGTGTCAGTGGACCCCATTTCTTGACAGATATTTGATTACAGCTTGTAAAATCGCCTATTTATAGATTTCGATCAATTTCTGTTTAGAATTTGGAAAAACTTTCTTCTGTAAAGTTGTAGATAATGGAATTTCCTATAAAAAAAAGATATAAAGTTCGAATTTTTCGGATAAAAGGGTTATTTATTATGAATTATTGAAGTTCCGAAATTCCAAAATAATTGATTTTTGAAGTTTTAAATATTTTTAATAAGAAAAATGTTTTTTTTATTTAGGTGAGGTGGGTCACTCTTGGTGGCTGATGTTTTGAATCAGATTATGTGTGCGTATGAATTTAATAAATATATATTAATATTTTATTAAATTTTCTGCTTTGGTGTTCTAAGTATTTTCCTATAAATAGGGTGCTTAGGTTAGAATTAGAAATCACAACAGAAACTGAAATCTTCTCTCTTTTTCTCTCTCTATATTATCGAGCGTATTCTTGAGAGTATTTTGATACTTTGAGTGTTGCTATACGGTGCAAGTTCCCTTCAGCACTATATCCAGTATTTCAGTCAGAAGTATTGTCTTTTCGAGGTAAGGGATGTAATTTTTTTATCAATGATATTATTTCTTTCAATATCATTATACCGGAATATTAGTAAGATTTTTCTTGTGAAATTCTTATCTTTTCATGTCGGAGTTACTATTCACGAGTTACTATTCACGAGTACTATTCACGAACCATGATGATTTTTTTCCCTTTGTGGAATTTCTATCTTTTAGTGTCGAGATTACTATTCACGTATACGGCACTATTCACGTATACGGCACTATTCACAAATACGGCACTATTCATCAAAAAATTAAAATTTTTGTTTTTTGTCCAAGATATCTATTATGGATACTAGCTTTGATTGTATCCATGTTTTGGTCATTCTTGAATTTTACTTCACTATGATTATTTATGAAGTATTTTTGAACTCGGATTGTTTTAAGTACGAATCCTTAATATTTGTTCTTTTGTTTCACTAAATTCGTTTTCTTTTAAATATTTTTCATCATCCTCAGTCCTAAATGATGATATAACTGAATATCTTTAGCATGTAGTGCAAAGATTAATGATTTTATGATGAATATCTTTGGCCAGTAGTGCAAAGATGAACAGGTGTTGAGATGAACATGACCAACTGATGAATATCTTTGGCCTGTAGTGCAAAGATGAATATTTGATTCAAGATGTTTATTGATTGATGTTACAGGGATAAAATATTGATGATGGACTTCTAAATTCATAGATGATAGTAGATTTCATCCTCTACTTAACTCTTCTAATGAATTATTATTTTCGCTACGAATATTGATTTAAAACTTGTTGTCTATTGTATTCTATCAGATTTTTTCCTGTTGAGAACTAACGATAATTTGTTCTATATTATCTTAGTCATAATATTCTTATTGGGCTAGTTGAGCTCACCATTTTTCTTTTTGTTCCATTTTTCTTCTCAGGAGGCGAGATTGTAGCGGGTACTAGTCGGGGTATGGAATGATGGTTCAAGATAGTTGTCTTAGTAGTCCTCACTATTTTATAAAATAGTGTATCAATAATTGTAATGAGGACTTATTTGAGTGTGGATATTGTCTAGAAGACAATATTTGTATTTAAACTCACAGTATATGTGTTATCATATTTTACACGACAATTGTAATAATAAAGTTGTAGTTGTTTTCTATACCATGTATTTGGCGACTCGGAATGGGTTGGGTGGAATGAACCTATTTTGGGGGCGTCATAGTTTGTTTCAGAGTTTAGGGATATGATCTCTGGCGGAGATCGGGGAATAGAACTAGGAAGGGAGAGATAAGTAAATCCTTCGCTAGTGTGTCCTATCTAAGCTTATTTGTTGGTCGGTCAGAATATATGGGTATTATGTGGTATGTCATTTTCTTTAATTAACCCTTGTTTTATGGCAGTAATTGAGAATGGCAACTGAGAATGTTAACTGTGGAGTAAATGAGACCGTGGAGACACCTTTGCTCACAAATGAGGAGAACGTACAACAGACCGATAATGTTCCACTTATGAACAACGCCATTGATCAGATCATGAACGATGGGATGTTTAGAAGCTTTTTGCAATTCATGCAAAATCAGACGAAGGAGACTCGTGTACAAAATACAGGAGAAAATGATAGCAATTCACAGTTTGTCACAGCCGAGCAGTTCAAAGAGTTGGGACCACCAGAATTCTGGGGAAAGCCGAATCCGATTAAGGCAGAGACGTGGGTCAAATAAATTACCAAGATATTCAATGTCTTGGGATGCACGGAGGAACAGAAGGTTCCATTCGCCACTTTTATGTTTCGTAACGAGGTAGATTACGGGTAGGAATCTGTGAAACGTACCCAGCCTGTCGCACTCAATATGTCTTGGGAAAAGTTTCAAAAACTGTTCAATGACAAGTACTATCCTAAAAGTATTAGTCATATGAAGGAGGTAGAGTTTATTAAACTAGAACAGAACCACGTCACGGTGTCCCAGTACGAGGCGAAGTTCGCGGAGTTATCCAGGTTTGCACCACATTTGGTAGAGAATGAGGAACGTATGACGCGGATGTTTATGAGAGGTCTGAAACCCGGGATTCGGCAATATCTTATTTCTCACAAATTTTCTCTGTATTCAGATGTTGTCAACAGGGCTCAATTATTAGAGCGAGATAATGAGTACGTTCAATCGGGGGACCACAACCAGGGTCGTACCGGTGGCAACAATCATCAGAGCAATGATAACCATCGTGGAAGAAATTATCGTGCCAGAAATGGTAACCACTTCGGTGGTAATCATTGCCAAGATAATAGAAGAAATGATTCAAGTGGAAATTTCAAGAAGAGAAGATTTAACGATGACGGGAAGACATCGGCAGCAGCACCAGTACCAGCAACAAATTCTAGGGGAGGAGAACGAACGCCAGTTAGATGCTACAAATGCGGAGAGGAGGGACATATAAGTCCAAACTGTCCACAACCTTCCAAGGTATTTTTTAGTTATGGAAAAGACGGTCATATAGCTCGATTTTGTCCTATATCGAAATCAAGTCCAGATGGGACGGTGGCACCAAAGGCTGATACGAAAAAAATAAAGTCAGTGGTTTCAGGAAAAGCGTTTGTCGTGTCTGGCCAAAACGCGAGGAACCCGTACGAAGTTATCACGGGTTAGTTAATTATAAAGTATTCATGCGAAGTTTATACCTTACTAGATACCAGTGCTACCCATTCATTTATTTCTCCTGCTTGTGCTCAACGTTTAAACTTGACTCCGGAGAAATTAGACTTTGACTTATCTGTTGAAACTCCGTTAGGAGAAACTTTCGTTACATCCACTGTTTATAAATCTTGTTTAATCCAAGTTGGCACCATCACATTATCTGTTGATCTTATCTCTTTAAAGATACTTACTTTTGATGTGATTTTAGGGATTGATTGGTTAACTACTCATCATGCCAAAATTGATTGCTTTCGTAAGGTTGTTAGTTTTCATATTCCTAAGCAACATGTTATTCGAATTCAGGCAACCAAACCATTGAAGTCAAACTCTTTCATATCAAGCCATAAAGTCATTCATTTATTAAAAAACAGATGTCAAGCTTTCTTAGCCCATGTCATGGACTTGAACAAAAATACGTCAGATTTGAATGATATTTCTATTGTCAGTAAATTTCCTGATGTATTTTCTGAAGAATTTCTTAGCTTACTCCCAAAGTGTGATATTGAATTTTGTATCGACTTTGAACCTGGTACAAAACCCATTTCTAAAATCTCATATCTAATGGCTCCTATTGAACTTTAGGGGTTAAAAATTCAACTATAGAATTTGGTAGCCGAGCCTCTATCTGGTGACTTCCTTTGTGGAATGCACCGAAGCTAGACTCTCCGTAGGGGACGCCATATTTGTGTGGTAGTAAACTGATAGGTACCATTGTGATGTGCTATCCAAGATTGGGATATTAGTCATAGTTGAGAGCAACCTAAGTCAGTAATCAAAATACGTAGATTTATAGGCTTAGCTGGTTATTATCGGAGACTCGTGAAAGGATTTTCTCGAATCGGTACTCCATTAACTCAATTGACTCAAAAAGATACAAAATTAGAACGGAGCGAGGAATGTGAGAAGGGCTTCCAAGAACTCAGTATGCGGCAGTGACATTGGCTCGAGCTGTTGAAAGATTACGATCATACCATCCAATACCATCCTAGAAAAGCAGACGCGGTAGCTAACGTGTTGAGTAGAAGATCGTATGCAGGTACGAGTGCGATATTTTCGAACACAAAGACTCATTTTGTACGACTTACAAAAGATGGAGATAGAGTTAAAGACTCTATGGATCACGTGATGATATATGAGTAAAATCGACTTTAATCAATAAAGTTAAAGCCGCTCAAGCTACACACCAGAGCTGATGAATATTAAGAAGGAGGTGCAAGAAGTTGTTATTCTAAAAGCAAGAATCGACGATGTGAGGAAAGCTCAAACCTTCGATTTATTAGTCAATTTGAAATCCTCGATCGAATAGGAACTGTGGCCTATAGACTCGTTTTACCAACAAGTATGTCGCGTGTTTATAACATTTATTACGTACCGATGTTACGTAAATATATGGACGACCCGAACCATGTTATTGAATTAGAACCAGACGAGATAGCCGAAGACTTAACATACGAGGAGGTACTTGTCAAGATCTTGGATAAAAAGGAGCATGTCCTACCCACGAAGGTCATACCACAAGTTAAAGTTTTGTGGAGGAACCATGCTATAGAGGAAATGAACTGGGAGTTGAAAACGAAAATGAAAGCGAGGTATCTTCACCTTTTCGAAACACCAAGTACGTACGACAATTTCGACGACGAAATTTCATAAGGAGGGGAGGTTGTAAGACCCCAACTTTTTATAAATGAAATTGAATTTCCTCTATTTATTATTTTGAAATAGTAAGGGTTGATTTGATTAATGTGGTTAGTTATGGGTGAAATGCGCAAATATTTCAAGTAAGCAAGTGGTTATAAAATATTCATTATTGTCGGAGAATATTCGTTTGGTCGTGGAATATTCTTACTGTCGGGAAATATTCGTACGACGGCGCAGCCTTGTATGGGCCCCATAACGAAAAGCGATTGGATGAAGAAAATGACAAGTATAACTTGTTTATAAATAACGGCGTAGTTGTTACCGTTAATACTGTTAGAATACCCGGTGGTTAAAACACAGTAATAGGCGTTGTTGTACAGTAGCACACGGTATTGCACCAATTATTGATTCTTACGTAAGAAAGCACTACTCAATAATTGTTACAGTAATTATTGTTCAGTATTTTATTTTATTCATTCAATAATTGTTGAGTTGATATTTTATATTACTGTTGTTTCAATAATTGTTACTACACAGTAATTTCCATTATCGGAGCAATAATTCATATTATCTGAATAATATTATTAGATAACATTATTGGCAATGTCTTGAATGTTCTGTCTAAGGAGAGGTTTGGTCACCTAATTGCGCGCCAGTAAGGAGAAATCCTTATTGGAAAGCCCCCTCTTTCCTGGAAACTGTCTGGTTATCAGTATTGTGATTCTGTAATATTATTTGTGAATAATTAATTTTTAATTTATATAATGAGGAATATATTTATTTTATGTGGATATAGATGGAGAAAATTTTTAAAGTGACAATTATTGATAATCGATATTTTATCTTTTCTGATAAAATAATGAGTATATGAGGAGGAAGAGTATTTTTGTTGCATTAAATGATTAACACATGTTTTGTGTGTCGGTGGACCCCATTTCTTGACTGAAATTTGATTATAGCTTGTAAAATCGTCTGTTTATGGATTTCGGTCAATTTCTATTTGGAATTTGCGAAAACATTCTTCTGCAAAGTTGTAGATAATGAAATTTCCTATGAGAAAGACATAAGTTCAAATTTTTCTGATAAAATGGCTATTTATTATGAATTATTGAAGTTCCGAAATTCTAAAATAATTGATTTTTGAAGTTTTAAATATTTTTAATAAGAAAAATGTTTTTTTTATTTAGGTGAGGTGGGTCACTCTTGGTGGCTGATGTTTTGAATCAGATTATGTGTGCGTATAAATTTAATAAATATATATTAATATTTTATTAAATTTTCTGCTTTGGTGTTCTAAGCATTTTCCTATAAATAGGGTGCTTAGGTTAGAATTGAAAATCACATCAAAAACTGAAATCTTCTCTCTCTTTCTCTCTCTGTATTATCAAGCATATTCTTGTGAGTATTTTGATACTTTGAGTGTTGTTATACAGTGCAAGTTCCCTTCAGCACTATATCCAGTATTCCAGTCAGAAGTACTGTCTTTTCGAGGTAAGGGAAGTTATTTTTTTATCAATGATATTATTTCTTTCAATATCAGTATACCGGAATATTGGTAAGATTTTTCTTGTGAAATTCTTATCTTTTCATGTCGGGGTTACTATTCACGAGTTACTATTCGCGAGTTACTATTTATGAATTACTATTCACGAGTTACTATTCACGAGCACTATTCACGAAGCATGATGATTATTTTTCTTGTGGAATTTCTACCTTTTAGGGTCGAGGTTACTATTCACGTATACGACACTATTCACAAATACAGCACTATTCACCGAAAAATTAAAATTTTCGTTTTTTGTCCAAGATATCTATTATGGATATTAGCTTTGATTGTATCCATGTTTTGGTCATTCTTAAATTTTACTTCACTGTGATTATTTATGAAGTATTTTTGACCTCGAATTGTTTAAAGTATGAATCCTTAATATTTGTTCTTTTGTTTCACTGGATTCGTTTTCTTTTAAATATTTTTCATCTTCCTCAGTCCTAAATGATGATATAACTGAATATCTTTGGCCTGTAGTGCAAAGATTAATGATTTTATGATGAATATCTTTGGCCCGTAGAGCAAAGATGAACAGGTGTTGAGATGAACATGACCAACTGATGAATATCTTTGGCCTGTAGTGCAAAGATGAATATTTGATTCAAGATGTTTATTGATTGATGTTACATGGATAAATTATTGATGATGGACTTCTAAATTCATAGATGATAGTAGATTTCATCATCTACTTAACTCTTCTAATGAATTATTATTTTCACTGCGAATATTGATTTAAAACTTGTTGTCTATTGTATTTTATCAGATTTTTTCCTGTTGAGGACTAACGATAATTTGTTCTATATTATCTTAGTCATAATATTTTTTACTGGACTAGTTGAGCTCACCCTTTTCCTTTTTGTTCCATTTTTCTTCTCAGGAGGCGAAAATGTAGCGGGTACTAGTCGGGGTATGGAATAATGGTTCAAGATAGTTATCTTAGTAGTCCTCACTATCAATAATTATAGTGAGGACTTATTTGAGTGTGGATATTGTCTAGAAGATAATATTTGTATTTAAACTCACAGTATATGTGTTGTCGTATTTTGCACGACAATTGTAATAATAAAGTTGTAGTTGTTTTTTGTACCATGTATTTGGCGACTCAGAATGGGTTGGGTGGAATTAACCTATTTTGGGGGCGTCACAATTGGTATCAGAGCTTTGCTGGCGGAGATCGGGGAATAGAACTAGGAGGGGAGAGATAAGTAAATCATTCGCTAGTGTGTCCTACCTAAGCTTATTTGTTGGTCGGTCAAAATATATAGGTATTATGTGGTATGTCATTTTCTTTAATTAACCCTTGTTTTATGAAAGTAATTAAGAATGGCAACTGAGAATGTTAATAGTGGAGTAAATGAGACCGTGGAGACACCTTTGCTCACCAATGAGGAGAACGTGCAACAGGTCGATAATGTTCCACTTGTGAACAACACCATTGAGCAGATGATGAACGATGGGATGTTTAGAAGCTTTTTGCAATTCATGCAAAATCAGACGAAGGAGACTCGTGTATAAAATATAGGAGGAAATGATAGCAATTCACGGTTTGTCACAGCCGAGCAGTTCAAAGAGTTGGGACCACCAGAATTCTGGAGAAAGCCGGATCCGATTAAGGCAGAGACATGGGTCAAATAAATTACCAAGATATTCAATGTCTTGGGATGCACGGAGGAACAGAAGGTTCTATTCGCCACTTTTATGTTTCGTAACGAGGAAGATTACTGGTAGGAATCTGTGAAACGTACCCAGCCTGTCGCACTCAATATTTCTTGGGAAAACTTTCAAAAACTGTTCAATGACAAGTACTTTCCTGAAAGTATTCGTCATATGAAGGAGGTAGAGTTTATTAGACTAGAATAGAACCACGTGACGGTGTCCCAGTACGAGGCGAAGTTCGCGGAGTTATCCAGGTTTGCACCACATTTGGTAGAGAATGAGGAACGTATGACGTGGATGTCTCTGAGAGGTCTGAAACCCGAGATTCGGTAATATCTTATTTCTCACATATTTTCTCTGTATTCAGATGTTGTCAACAGGGCTCAATTATTAGAACGAGATAATGAGTACGTTCAACCGGGGGACCACAACCAGGGTCGTACCGGTGGCAACAATCATCAGAGCAATGATAACCATCGTGGATGAAATTATCGTGCCAGAAATGGTAACCACTTCGGTGGTAATCATTGCCAAGTTAATAGAAGAAATGATTCAAGTGGAAATTTCAAGAAGAGAAGATTTAACGATGACAGGAAGACATCGGCAGCAGCACCAGTACCAGCAACAAATTCTAGGGGAGGAGAACGAACGCCAGTTAGATGCTATAAATATGGAGAGGAGGCACATATAAGTCCAAACTGTCCACAACCTTCCAAGGTATTTTTTAGTTGTGGAAAAGACGGTCACATAGCTCGATTTTGTCCTATAGCGAAATCAAGTCCAGATGGAACGGTGGCACCAAAGGCGGATACGAACAAAATAAAGTCAGTGGTTTCAGGAAAAGCGTTTGTCGTGACTGGAAAAAATGCGAGGAACCCGAACAAAGTTATCACGGGTTAGTTAATCATAAAGTATTCATGCGAAGTTTATACCTTACTAGATACCGGTGCTACCCATTCATTTATTTCTCCTGCTTGTGCTCAACGTTTAAACTTGACTCCGGAGAAATTAGACTTTGACTTATCTGTTGAAACTCCGTTAGGAGAAACTTTTGTTACATCCACTGTTTATAAATCTTGTTTAATCCAAGTTGGCACCATCACATTACATGTTGATCTTATCTCTTTTAAAAATACTTGCTTTTGATGTGATTTTAGGGATTGATTGGTTAACTACTCATCATGCCAAAATTGATTGCTTTCGTAAGGTTGTTAGTTTTCATATTCCTAAGCAACCTGTTATTCGAATTCAAGCAACCAAACCATTGAAGTTAAACTCTTTCATATCAAGCAATAAAGTCATTCATTTATTAAAAAAACGGATGCCAAGCTTTCTTAGCCCATGTCATGGACTTGAACAAAAATACGTCAGATTTGAATGATATTTCTATTGTCAGTAAATTTCCTGATGTATTTCCTGAAGAATTTCTTAGCTTACTCCCAACGTGTGATATTGAATTTTGTATCGACTTTGAACCCGGTACAAAACCCATTTCTAAAATCTCGTATCTAATGGCTCCTATTGAACTTCAAGAGTTAAAAATTCAACTATAGAATTTGGTACCCGAGCCTCTATCTGGTGACTTCTTTTGTGGAATGCACCGAAGCTAGACTCTCCGTAGGGGACGCCATATTTGTGTGGTAGTAAACTGATAGGTACCATTGTGACGTGCTATCCAAGATTGGGATATGAGTCATAGTTGAGAGAAACCTAAGTCAGTAATCAAAATACGTAGATTTCTAGGCTTAGCTGGTTATTATTGGAGACTCGTAAAAGGATTTTCTCGAATCGCTACTCCATTAACTTAGCTGACTCGAAAAGATACAAAATTAGAACGGAGCGAGGAATGTGAGAAGAGCTTCCAAGAACTCAATATGCTGCAACGACGTTGGCTCGAGCTGTTGAAAGATTACGATCATACCATCCAATACCATCCTGGAAAAGAGGACGCGGTAGCTGACGTGTTGAGTAGAAGATCGTATGCAGGTACGAGTGTGATATTGTCGAACACAAAGACTCATTTCGTACGACCTACCAAAGATGGAGATAGAGTTAAAGACTCTATGGATCACGTGATGATATACGAGTAAAATCGACTTTAATCGATAAAGTTAAAACCGCTCAAGCTACACACCAGAGTTGATGAATATGAAGAAGGAGGTGCAAGAAGTTTTTATTCCAAAAGCGAGAATCGGCGATGTGAGGAAAGCTCAAACCTTCGATTTATTAGTCCATTTGAAATCCTCAATCAAATAGGAATTGTGGCCTATGGACTCGTTTCACCGCTAAGTATGTCGCGTGTTTATAACGTTTTTCACGTACCGATTTTACGTAAATATGTGGACGACCCGAATCACGATATTGAATTAGAACCAGACGAGATAGCTGAACACTTAACATACGAGGAGGTACCTGTCAAGATCTTGGATAAGAAGGAGCCTGTCCTACGCACGAAGGTCATACCACAAGTTAAAGTTTTGTGGAGGAACCATGCTATAGAGGAAATGAACTGGGAGTTGAAAACGAAAATGAAAGCGAGGTATCTTCACCTTTTCGAAACACCAAGTACGTACGACAATTTCGACGACGAAATTTCATAAGGAGGGGAGGTTGTAAGACCCCAACTTTTTATAAATGAAATTGAATTTCCTCTATTTATTATTTTGAAATAGTAAGGGTTGATTTGATTAATGTGGTTAGTTATGGGTGAAATGCGCAAATATTTCAAGTAAGCAAGTGGTTATAAAATATTCATTATTGTCGGAGAATATTCGTTTGGTCGTGGAATATTCTTACTGTCGGGAAATATTCGTACGACGGCGCAGCCTTGTATGGGCCCCATAACGAAAAGCGATTGGATGAAGAAAATGACAAGTATAAGTTGTTTATAAATAACGGCGTAGTTGTTACCGTTAATACTGTTGGAATACCCGGTGGTTAAAACACAGTAATACGCGTTGTTGTACAGTAGCACATGGTATTGCACTAATTATTGATTCTTACGTAAGAAGGCACTACTCAATAATTGTTACAGTAATTACTGTTCAGTATTTTATTTTATTCATTCAATAATTGCTGAGTTGATATTTTATATTACTGTTGTTTCAATAATTGTCACTACATAGTATTTTCTATTATCGGAGCAATAATTCATATTATCTGAATAATATTATTAGATAACATTATTGGCAATGTCTAGAAAGTTCTGTCTAAGGAGAGGTTTGGTCACCTAATTGCGCGCCAGTAAGGAGAAATCCTTATTGGAAAACCCCATCTTTCCTGGGAACTGCCTGGTTATCAGTATTGTGATTCTGTAATATTATTTGTGAATAATTAATTATTGATTTATATGATGAGGAAAATATTCATTTTATGTGGATATAGATGGAGAAAATTTTTAAAGTGACAATTGTTGAAAATCGATATTTTATCTTTTCTGATAAAATAATATTTTATTATATTATTATAATATAATAGTGATGATATTTTTACAATGAATGTGGGATATATGAGTATATGAGGAGGATGAGTATTTTTCTTGACTAAAATTTGATTATAGCTTGTAAAATCGTCTGTTTATAGATTTCGGCCAATTTTTATTTGGAATTTGAAAAAACTTTCTTCTGCAAAGTTGTAGATAATTGAATTTTCTATGGAAAAGACATAAGGTTCGAATTTTTCTGATAAAAGGGCTATTTATTATGAATTATTGAAGTTCCAAAAATCTAAAATAATTGATTTTTGAAGTTTTAAATATTTTTAATAAGAGAAATATTTTTTTTATTTAGGTGAGGTGGGTCACTCTTGGTGGCTGATGTTTTGAATCAGATTATGTGTGCGTATGAATTTAATAAATATATATTAATATTTTAATAAATTTTCTGCTTTGGTGTTCTAAGCATTTTCCTATAAATAGGGTGCTTAGGTTAGAATTGAAAATCACACCAGAAACTGAAATCTTCTCTCTCTTTCTCTCTCTATATTATCGAGCGTATTCGTGTGAGTATTTTGATACTTTGAGTGTTGCTATACGGTGCAAGTTCCCTTCAGCTCTATTTCCAGTATTCCAGTCAGAAGTACTGTCTTTTCGAGATAAGGGATGTTATTTTTTTATCAATGATATTATTTCTTTCATATCATTATACCGGAATATTGGTAAGATTTTTCTAGTGAAATTCTTATCTTTTCATGTCGGGGTTACTATTCATGAGTTACTATTCACGAGTTACTATTCATGAGTTACTATTCACGAGTACTATTCACGAAGCATGATGATTTTTTTTCTTGTGGAATTTCTACCTTTTAGTGTCGAGATTACTATTCACATATACGGCACTATTCACGTATACAACACTATTCACAAATACGACACTATTCACCAAAAAATTAAAATTTTCGTTTTTTGTCCAAGATATCTATTATGGAAACTAGCTTTGATTGTATCCATATTTTGGTCATTCTTTAATTTTACTTCACTATGATTATTTATGAATTATTTTTGAACTCGGATTGTTTAAAATACGAATCCTTAATATTTTTTCTTTTGTTTCACTGGATTAGTTTTTTTTAAAATATTTTTCATCATCCTCAGTCCTAAATGATGATATAACGAATATCTTTGGCATGTAGTGCAAAGATTAATGATTTTATGATGAATATCTTTGGCTCGTAGTGCAAAGATGAACAAGTGTTGAGATGAACATGACCAACTGATGAATATATTTGCCTTATCATGTGAGCCTAGGAATCATGTGATCACATATTCAGTTTCTGAATCTAGATTTGGTTCCCGTGATGGACATTTTAAGCTGCAGCCAGCTTGTAAATTATTCACGGTGTCTAAATTTCCTTAGATGGCTTTCATGCCCACAAGGAGTTCGATACTTCTATGTATCTTATTTTCTTGAAGATGCTTTGCATCTCGAAAATAAAAGTAATCAAGCCGAACATATAATAAAATGGAAGTATCAAAGGCCTCAATTACTATTGAGCATAAGGGTTTGAAAAACCTGATTTACAGAACATCATTGTTATATCTTGTTAAAATTAAACTTTTATACAAAAGTTAAACCCTTTGTATATAAGTGCAAACGAGGCATAACACTACTTGCAAACAACTGCACATAGACCTAGCACAGAAATACACACACGTACGCAGAATAAAGTTTAAAAAATGAAAAGTGCAGTAACCGTGTTATCACGGAAGTCGGGGGGTGCCTAACACATTCGCTCTGCTTAATCAAGCCCCCGGACCCTAACGAATTTCGATTTTGCAAACCAGTTAAATAGTGTCATATCGTTAGGTACTTGTGCAAACCTTTTCTCGGTTGAGTCGGTGCAACCATTTAAAAATAACCAACTGGTGACTCTTACAGTCAAATCATTGACATATACATGTCGGACCTTTTCAAACTTATTTTTTCAAACAAATATCACCTAAAATGAGAACACCAAAAGACTAGAACAAAAAGGGACAAATAAAAATCCCGACGTTGACAGGTGGCGACTCTGCTGGGGACACCAGTAAGAGGGCTTAAGCCGCTATTAAAAGCTTTTCAAAAAAAAAACTTTTACCTGCTTACTTGTGAATACTGCATTTACATTGAATGGATGTATACTAATGCTTTATTTACTGCACTTAGTGCTTCGCACCATATCTGCCTGTGATATTAGTGCTTTGCACATGTCATCATTTCCATACGGTGAGACGCAATGTATGTGAATGTATGTTGTGTGGTCCCTCCACCAGAAGGCTATCCCGTCGGTGTTTGATTACTAGACTTGTCGGGAGACTAATTCCACGAGGCTCAAGAAAGGCACCACCCAGATTCACTCCATTTGAAAGATCGAATTAACTTCCCATCGAGTAAATTGCGGTAATCTGGGGACCTTAATGTCGAAAAGCCGCGAGAGTAGCCTAAGATAGATTAGCCTCTGATAAACCAAACGTGGAGGGAAGTCTTTTCATACCTTCCTATTTTCAATTACCTGTAATTTAATTACTTCTAATTTAATTTCCATGTCAATCTCAATGTAATGGAAAATATAAAGGAGTATGTGAACATGCATTCCTTTTCACATCAAAAATTGTCATGCTATCTTGTCATCAAAACAGCTGACATCCGTTTTGTAGGATAATACTCCTTAAAAATGGACACATTACATAGCATGTAACATTTCTACATGTCACTAAACTAAACTGCATAAGTCTTTTTGTAGGGAAGCGATTGGTCCCGTTACCCGTTCAAAGTCCAGAAAGGCATTAAGCCTACAGCCAGACATGGCTACATCTGGCCAGCCTAATCCTACTCATGTCTCTCACGAGGAGTTCGAAGGGTTAAGTAATCAAATTACAGAGTTAGCTATTCTGCTCAAATAACTACACAAATCAACTCAGGGTCCATAAATACCCATCCACATAGAACCCTCTGCACATAGAGGAATCCAGGGTCCAGACAAAGAAGTTCCAACACCTGAGTCTCAGTCTGATAAGACCAATAAAACTCCTGAAATCACTCATCTCAAAGAATATAAAGACACCAATGATATTTGGAAGAAGGTTCTACATATGAAAGAGACCATTCGGTCCATCAAAGGGATTAGAACACACGGAAGTGTTTCATATTCAGACCTTTGCATCTTCCTTAGGGTTCATTATACGAAAAAATTCAAGACTCCCGATTTTGAGAAATATGATGGATTGGGAGATCCTTATACCCATTTAAAGGTGTTCATTGCCGAGAATGAAAAGCTGAGAATGTAACTATTTCAAAAAAGTGTAACTAGAGAAGCCAGAGCATGGTACACCAGATTAGATAACTCCAAAATTCACAGCTGGGAGGAGTTAGCCCATGCTTTCCTCAGTCAATACAACTTTCAGACTCAGATGGCTCCTAACAGGTATCAAATCACCAAGGTCAAGAAACAAGTCAATGAGTCATTCAGAGAGTATGCCCAAAGATGGTGGCGTCTGGCTGCTCAAGTTATCCATTATTTGACAGAGTCTGAAATGGTGATGACCTTTATAGATGTGACGCCCCCAAATTCGGGTCCCTTTGAACCACGAATCCGGTCTGTCACGATACTACTATCGTCAAACTATTTATATTTTTCATTCATAACATAATGAATATAACTTTACTTATTACAATTTATAATATAAATTCATTCCGTTTCCAGGATCTGCACAATGACCCCCAAACTTTTATAAGTTTTTAATCTTGGTCATTTACTACTCCTGTATTACATCACATTCGATGTTATATAAATATGCAGAATAATTTAAACTTTTTTAATTTCCTTTGAAAATAAATCTTTTATTGATATCTTAACTTGAATCAATTACATATCCTTGAATCAAATTATGTTATGATTCAGTCTATTCAAATTACTGTATAAATATTTACATCTCAATTCGAATTTCTCTATGTATCACATAGTATAACTTAACATGTATTACACATTGTAAACTACTATCATGCACATCTCCTATAACCTAATCATGGTTCAATAGCAAATATTGATTAAACAAATCAATCTCCTTTGATGTGATTGAACTTTATCAATCAAGTAGCACGTAACTTTTACCGTGTATCCTTAACTTATAAAAGTGATTATTTGCAAGGGTGAGCTCGACAGCCCAGCAATTCTAACCGTTTTCATGCAGCACATATCATATAATAGCATATTCAGTTCATGCATTCATAATCAATTAATATTTACTACTCATGTTACTTCACATATAATAGGCATAAAGATTTATATCACAGACATATCATCAAATATCAACTTTCACATTTCATACATATCTCATATGCATTTCATATATATACATCAACATTTGCATAGCATAATATAGCTCAACTAATAGTTATCAAATTCATATATCAAATAGGAACTGAAAGACTTGCCTGATTCGTAGTTTATCAACTACGACTTAACTACTTAAAGCTTATCTGCACTTCGTGTATTCCTACACAGTTATATAATCATGGATTCATATCCATCAGTAACATATTTCATGTATTCTCAATGTAATAACAATGTTACATTGTTTCCTAACTAGGTTCGTAAAATCTAGATTTTACTTTCTCATCATACTCTTAGAATAGCTAGGTATGTATAGGCATACCTTAACCACTCGTACTTGACATTAACATTCATATATAGCTATCACATACTTGATTCGCTATGTGTTCGTTACACATTTCAAACTCATAGATGAATGTTTCATATAGTTCTTGCATTTTGCAAACTTTAATAACTTTTAACAAATTTGGGTTTTATATAACTATTACATGCTCTTAGGCTTAAAACATCATTCATGTCAAGTACTATAGCTTAGGATAGTACTATAATTAAGTTGCCAAAATCAGAAAGCAGATAAAATGTTCAGACCAAACTGTCCTGCAGCGCAGCTGCGCTGAGGTTAGGCTTGGGACGGGCACAGCTGCGCCGTCCCCTGGCCAGACTAAAGTTGAGCTTTTATCTTCTAGGTTTCATTCCACTTCTTTTTTTTTGTATACCAGAATATTAACACATAGCAAGCATACATCTCAAGAGATCTTGGACTCTCTCAAAGTCATATCAAGTTCACTTTTACACAATATGTCTCTTGATGAAAATTTCTACGAAGTTAAGGCCAATCAAGTTCATGAAATCATGAGGTTAACTATATTATCCATCTATTCATACGAGAGGGTTATATAATGCACGTTCGCAAGTATTCATATAATTTATTCATAACTAATTTCGTCCATCACTTTAAACTCTTTTAAAATAATGTTCCAATGACTTACAATGTGTCAAACTATGTGTTTGCACTTATAGGCCATGTTTAAAGACCAAAAAGATACTAGTATGCCATCCTATAAGTTCAGAAGTATAGACCACACAATGCTCACGAATAATGTTTTCAAAATGTCTAAGTTTCTTTTCTTCAAATCCATGTCATGCCAACCAAATCATGCGAGACAACTTTAAATCATATGTCATATTCATTTGTGCAGGCTTCTACACATTCTTACAAGGTCGAAATGTAGGCGATACTATACTCCTGATTATTAGTTTTTAAAACTTGAATTTCTTTTTTGAAAACACATATTATCCAAGCTATACAAGTTATCTTTTACAAAGTAACTTAAGACCACATTTTATGCTCGCATGACTCCACCATATGCTTACTACAAAGTCAGAACTTAATTGGCTTAAAGTTCGTCAAAGTTTATTTTCAAAAATCTTTAAGTTTCTTTTGAAAACGCTGACTAAGTCATGATAAAGCATTCCATTATAAGTAAAGTAATCTCTTATGTAATGTCTATGATCATGCATATATATGTTTAATCACTTAGAATAACATATTCCATCGTCGGGAGCACTATACTTGAGTATATGTTCGCTCGACGCCCTCTGATGGCCTTCGATTACGTAATAGTCACAAAGATGACTATTTTGACCCTTCCTATGACCTCAAATTGAAAAACTTAAAGAACAAATGTTGTAGGTCTATTCTTTCCCTTTCCGGATCATCTTAAATTTCCTCAATCGTAGTTCATATGAAAACGTTATGCCCATTTTAGTAAACTATGTTCTGTAAGATTTTTTTCAACATTTGTACACCAGACCACCCCCCGCTGGGGCGGGGGTCTTGCCTTAAAAATAGCCCACCGGGGTGGGCCTAGCTGCTGAAAGTGGGAAATTTCATGCCCTGCTACGAGCTAACAAGCCAAACTTCTTTCTAACCTTCATAATTTGAGTTATACATGTCCAAATTAGTCCGTTTTCGATTCTATGGATTCGTAACTCATAAAACTACAACATACTAAATACCCATCAACTTTCATAAATATTAACTAACCCAAATATGAATTTACAACCCATGTTCATACTAATTGTTCATGTTTTGAAAATTTAGCGAATTCGTTCACTACAAATTTGTTTCTCAACCAAATTTGTTCGTTTAACTTCCGTTGATTTCGTATTTGACTATCTTAACAGTACCTAGCATCAATTCACGGATTATAACAACTTTTAGCCATCAATATTTGGACTTACTTAGCAAGTATATCTTGTCATTTCTAAGATATTTCAAAACTTAAGAGTCAAGAGCATTTGGGATAGTGTTATTACCTCTTTGAAGCTTAATTGAATTCCATCAACACACTGATTATGCTCCCTCAATTCTCAGCAACTCAACTCTCTAATGAAATTTATCAGATAATTCTTAAGCAACAAAGAATGGGAAGAAGGTGAGCTTCTATTTATAGAGAGTTGGTTAACCAGTTTCTAGCTTTGTACCAAGGTTTGATTCAAGGGAGAAAGGAAGAAATCACTAGACAAGAAAGAGTTGGCCAACCACCAATTCGTAGCCACCATCATAGCACCTTTCTAGCTTCATCATCTTCCTCTTAGCCTTTTCATTTTGCTGAGTTTTACGAAATGAGCTTATAGACTAGGCCAATGGCCTATACACGTGAGTAAGGAAATGAGACTCACAAAATGGGACAACCCATTTGGTTTCTCAGCATTAGCAAAATGGGTATTTAGGATATCTATATTTACTTTCTTTTGGACTTACAAGCTTACATTTAATAACATAATGTTATTACTATATGATAAATTAGGGGTACATATACCCATAATCATACAATTCATGTATAATATTTTAATTGGGCTAAATATAATTTAATCGAGTTCTTTCAACCCATTACTTCTTATCACACATAAATATCATAATGATTGTTATCAATCATCTATTATCTTTTCATTAATTATCTTTTAATAATTTTTAGTTAAACATTTATCCTGATTTAACTTTAATACTTAGGCCACACAGGGCTCATTTATCTCATTATTAGACTTATATAACTCAAGCTCATTATTTCTACAATAAAATATTAGGGGTTTAGGACACGTTTGGCTTTTCTCTAATTCCACATTATTTTATTATTTATTTAATATAAAGTTTATGTCACACTTTATCATAATGCTAAATTATTTAGCTCACCTTACACTTAAAATAATTAATATATACTTTATTAATTATTATTTAAATTATACACTATATGTATAATTATTTGTTTGTCCCAACACAACTTCTCCCACATCTTATGTACTAATTAATTCCATATGAGTTCTTAGAATCCATTTCTTAGATTCTAAATTCCAAAAACTGATCCTACAGACCGGCGCAGCTGCGCTGGTCACAGGCTTGGAAATGGCGCAGCTGCGCCATACCAAAATCAGAGGCAGACAAGTTATGCCTTAGCAGAAATGAAACCTACGCTTCAAAATACTTTACACATCGTCCTTAAGCGTTAACTCATCTAATATCAATCCTCTCTTTGGTTTCATATCATTGATTACTATTTTCCTTAACAATTTAAGGATCACACTTCGAGTTTTAAAACTTTATTTTCCTTATTAATTTAACCAACTATATATCTCCTTTACGGTTTCTTATCACCAATAACATAACACTCAAATATAACACAGGAATGTATTCCTTTCATCTTCGCTTCTTGTCGTGTATTGAATTACGTAATAATTCTCAAACCACCTTAAAGGTATATCGATTTCTTCTTTCGTCAACAACATACATATATACAAGTCTAAACCTATCACACATCGAGACTTTAATAGTATTCAATATAGTACACTGAGTGGTTTTTCACAAACAACCAACAAATTAGTTTCTGTCTCGTCTACACTGTTTTCACAGTGAGTTAGATCGGTTACTAATTCGTATATACCTTCGCTCTCTGAAGGAATCGTTTAGCCCAGCTCCTATACATCCACCATTAAAGAGTACGGTTGCACAACCTTAGACTCGATACGTATTCGTACAATTCATCTCTACAGTTCATAATAATAATAAATATATAATAATGAGATATATTTATTAAACACAACATCACTTTTTACATAGCTCATATTACCCTATGTAACACAATACCACATACCTCGTAACACAATTATATTCTTATTCGAACCTATCTCATGCTTTAAGAATTTTATTTACTAAATTCTTATTTTAATATTTTCTGAAAATTCTAGTTCTTACATCCTCTCCCCCTTATAAGGATTCCGTCATCGGAATCACCGAAACCTCCTCTACTCAGTGCTATTCTGAATATTACATATTCTTTTGAATAATTGTTATCCCTTTTCTTTCGGAAGGTTTATATTATAACTTTTTCACTTGCATTCTACCACATTCTCCTTTCTAAGGAACATTCTACTCACTACTTTCATCACACAGAAGAATAGGAGTCTTCCACAATTTTTTAATAATCGGGAAGTAGTATGAATAACTCAGATTCCAAATTATGCTGAAGGGTCACAAGACCATGAACTCTTTTCCAGGTTTACAAATGCTTCAACAAAATCCTTCACACTGCAAACCAGAGTATTTATCAATCACAAAGACTGAAAACACCCCCTACACGTACACTAGGTGGCCAGCCTATTGTACCACTACGTTGGGCCACAACGTAGTGTGTTGTAACGACTATATGCATTACGTTTGGAACAATTGTCCCCGAAAACATGTCCCCTTATAGGGTTGTTCACCTCAGCTTTTCAATATCTGAATCCGCACCAAAACAATCTGGTTTGGCATAAATACTCAAGAATGCCTTAATTTCATAAATATTTTTCAACATCCGTTTAGCCGAATCAAATAGCTTAGACTTTTAACAACTCAGACATCAATCGAAATATTTAGCGAACTAAATTGACCTTCTTCATAATTTACAAGAAAACCAAAAAAAAAATTACGTCATGATACCGTACTAGATTAGTAGTACGTTGAGGATTCTGCCATTATGTGACTTTGTTATATTACATCATACAAAAATTGGTTGACGATCTTTCAATCACAACCAACACTAGGTTCAACTGCATTGATGACTCCATCGTTTACCATACATCATATCAAATGGTGCACATGGTTAGAAATACATTTTGAAAGTTTTCAAATCATTTTTGTCTTAGCCGAAATAATTAGCATAGACATAAGAATAAAGGTATTATTTTTAAACATCATTGGTTCAATCACAAGATCCAATGTTTTTCAAGAAAACGGAAGTACAAACATTAGCACAAAGTTAATAAATTTTCAAAATCTAGCAGAGCTAGAAGATCTAGAAAATCCATGTTTCTCCATCAACTTCAATCTTTACTATACCAAAATTTCTAACTTTATAACATATATATACCTGATACAGTTCATCAAACTTACCACACTTTGGAAATTCAGGAACTTGCCATAATCATATGAGTTTAAGAACTTATCCTAGTCAGACCATAGGCATCCATTCGCTGAGGGGTTCAAAAACATACCATTTGATTATGAGTCACGAACTTACAATATGCATGAGTTTTAAGAACTCGCATCTAATCTTAATATTCTCTACCTTAATCTTAATAGTATATATCTATCAAATATGATATGAGAAAAGAATTACCTTCTCACCATAAGCACATCGATAGTGTGACACCGACATTCCATTGATTATCGTTGTGAGGAACCGAGTGTGAGCACAAAGCCTCCGCCAACACAGAGGATTATACAACTCAGCTCTCACATGAGTCCTCAACTGAAATCTCACTTAACTATATCTTACTCTTAACTCTCTCTTTGCTCAATACGAATTCTTCGTATCTCATCATATACAACTCCTCATGAGTTCACATCATACCATTTCATAACACATTCTCTTATAGCATCAAGCTATACACACTTAGTTGTTACAGATTATTTATCACTTCATAGCTTAATCCAATCATGCCGTGATCATCGGTTAACTTAGGGTTCTTTCCCATTATCAACTAAACTCCACTCAATTTCATTCTTATTATCTTTGTCATCTTCATCTTATAGACATCATCTTAACATCTTTGTTACCAGAGTTGGGAAACTCCTAAATTCTCATTCTCCAGATACTTCAAGATTTTTCTTTGAATCTTCGCTTATAAATATTTTAATCTTTATCTTTCTCTCTCTCTCAAGTTATAGCCTAAGGTACACTTACCTAAGTTTATAACCTACAGCTTTGATACCAACCTATGACGCCCCCAAATTCGGGTCCCTTCGAACCACGAATCCGGTCCGTCACGATACTACTATCGTCAAACTATTTATATTTTTCATTCATAACTTAATGAATATAACTTTACTTATTACAATTTATAATATAAATTCATTCCATTTTCAGGATCTGCACAATGACCCCCAAACTTTTATAAGTTTCTAATCTTGGTCATTTACAATTCCTGTGTTACATCGCATTCGATGTTATATAAATATGCGGAATAATTTACACTTTTTCAATCTCTTTTGAAAATAAATCTTTTATTGATATCTTAACTTGAATCAATGATATATCATTGAATCAAATTATGTTATGATTCAGTCTATTCGAATTACTGTATAAATATTTACATCTCAATTCGAATTTCTCTATGTATCACATAGTATAACTTAACATGTATTACACATTGCAAACTAATATCATGTACATCTCCTATAACCTAAGCATGGTTCAATAGCATATATTTGATTAAACAAATCAATCTCCATTGATGTGATTGAACTTTATCAATCAAGTAGCACGTAACTTTTATCGTGTATCCTTAACCTGCAAATGTGGTTATTTTCAAGAGTGAGCTCGACAGCCCAGCAATTCTAACAATTTTCATGCAGCACATAGCATATAATAGCATATTCAGTTCATGAATTCATAATCAATTAATATTTACTACGCATGTTACTTCATATATAACAGGCATAAAGATTTATATCACAGACATATCATCAAAGATCAACTTTCACATTTCATACATATCTCATATGCATTTCATATATATACATCAACATTTGCATTACATAATATAGCTTAACTAACAGTTATCAAATTCATATATCAAATAGGAACTGAAAGACTTGCCTGATTCGTAGTTTATCAACTACGACTTAACTACTTAAAGCTTATCGGCACTTCGTGTATTCCTACACAGTTATATAATCATGGATTCATATCCATCAGTAACATATTTCATGTATTCTCAATGTAATAATAATGTTACATTGTTTCCTAACTAGGTTCGTAAAATCTATATTTTACTTTCTCATCATACTCTTAGAACAGCCAGGTATGTATAGGCATACCTTAACCACTCGCACTTGACATCAACATTCATATATAGCTATCACATACTTGATTCGCTATGTGTTCGTTACACATTTCAAACTCATAGATGAATGTTTCATATAGTTCTTGAATTTTGCAAACTTTAATAACTTTTAACAAATTTGGGTTTTATATAACTATTACATGCTCTTAGGCTTAAAACATCATTCATGTCAAGTACTATAGCTTAGGATAGTACTATAATTAAGTTGCCAAAATCAGAAAGCAGATAAAATGTTCAGACCAAACTGTCCTGCAGCGCAGCTGCGCTGAGGTTAGGCTTGGGACGGGCACAGCTGCGCCGTCCCCTGGCCAGACTAAAGTTGAGCTTTTATCTTCTAGGTTTCATTCCACTTCTTTTTTTTTTGTATACCAGAATATTAACACATAGCAAGCATACATCTCAAGAGATCTTGGACTCTCTCAAAGTCATATCAAGTTCACTTTTACACAATATGTCTCTTGATGAAAATTTCTACGAAGTTAAGGCCAATCAAGTTCATGAAATCATGAGGTTAACTATATTATCCATCTATTCATACGAGAGGGTTATATAATGCACGTTCGCAAGTATTCATATAATTTATTCATAACTAATTTCGTCCATCACTTTAAACTCTTTTAAAATAATGTTCCAATGACTTACAATGTGTCAAACTATGTGTTTGCACTTATAGGCCATGTTTAAAGACCAAAAAGATACTAGTATGCCATCCTATAAGTTCAGAAGTTTAGACCACACAATGCTAACGAATAATGTTTTCAAAACGTCTAAGTTTCTTTTCTTCAAATCCATGTCATGCCAACCAAACCATGCGAGACAACTTTGAATCATATGTCATATTTATTTGTTCATGCTTCTACACATTCTTACAAGGTCAAAATGTAGACGATACTATACTCATGATTATTAGTTTTCAAAACTTAAATTTCCCTTTTGAAAATACATATTATCCAAGCTATACATGTTATCTTATATAAATTAACTTAAGACCACATTTTATGCTCGCATGACTTCACCATATTCTCACTACAAAGTCAGAACTCAATTGGCTTAAAGTTCGTCAAAGTTTGTTTTCAAAAATCTTTAAGTTTCTTTTGAAAACACCGACTAAGTCATGATAAAGCATTTCATTATAAGTAAAGTAATCTCCTATGTCATGTCTATGATCATGCATATATATGTCTAATCACTTAGAATAACATATTCCATCGTCAGGAGCACTATACTTGAGTATGTGTTCGCTCGACGCCCTCCGATGGCCTTCGATTACATAACAGTCACAAAGATTACTATTTTGACCCTACCTATGACCTCAAATTGAAAAACTTAAAGAACAAATGTTTTAGGTCTATTCTTTCTCTTTCCGGATCATCTTGAATTTCCTCAATCGGAGTTCGTATGAAAACGTTATGCCCATTTTAGTAAACTATGTTCTGTTAGATTTTTTTCAACATCTGTACACCAGACCACCCCCCGTCGGGGCGGGGGTCTTGCCTTAAAAATAGCCCGCCAGGGCGGGCCTAGCTGCTGAAAGTGGGAAATTTCATGCCCTGCTACGAGCTAACAAGCCAAACTTCTTTCTAACCTACATAATTTGAGTTATATATGTCCAAATTAGTCCGTTTTTGATTCTATGGATTTGTAACTCATAAAACTACAACATACTAAATACCCATCAACTTACATAAATATTAAATAACCCAAATATGAATTTACAACTCATGTTCATACTAATTGTTCATGTTTTGACAATTTAGCGAATTAGTTCCCTACGAATTCGTTTCTCAACCAAATTGGTTCGTTTAACTTCCGTTGATTTCGTAGTTGACTATATTAACTGTACCTAGCATCAATTCATGGATTATACAAAGTTTTAGCCATCAATATTTGGACTTACTTAGCAAGTATATCTTGTCATTTCTAAGATATTTCAAAACTTAAGAGTCAAGAGCATTTGGGATAGTGTTATTGCCTCTTTGAAGCTTAATTAAATTCCCTCAACACACTGATTATGCTCCCTCAATTCTCAGCAACTCAACTCTCTAATGAAATTTATCAGATAATTCTTAAGCAATAGAGAATGGGAAGAAGGTGAACTTCCATTTATAGAGAGTTGGTTGACCAGTTTCTAGCTTTGTACCAAGGTTTGATTCAAGGGAGAAAGGAAGAAATCACTGGACAAGAAAGAGTTGGCCAACCACCAATTCGTAGCCATCTTCACAGCACCTTTTTAGCTTCATCATCTTCCTCTTAGCCTTTTCATTTTGCTGAGTTTTACGAAATGAGCTTATAGACTAGGCCAATGGCCTATACACGTGAGTAAGGTAATGAGACTCACAAAATGGGACAACCCATTTGGTTTCTCAGCATTAGCAAAATGGGTATTTAGGATAGCTATATTTACTTTCTTTTGGACTTAAAAGCTTACATTTAATAACATAATGTTATTACTATATAATAAATTAGGAGTACATATACCCATAATCATACAATCCATGTATAATATTTTAATTGGGCTAAATATAATTTAGTCGAGTATTTTCAACCCATTACTTCATATCACACATAAATATCATAATGATTATTTTCAATCATCTATTATCTTTTCATTAATTCTCTTTTATTAATTTTTAGTTAAACCTTTATCCTGATTTAACTTTAATACTTAGGCCACACAAGGCTCATTTATCTCATTTATTAGACTTATATAACTCAAGCTAATTATTTTTACAATAAAATATTAGGGGTCTAGGCCGCGTTTGACTTTTCTCTAATTCCACATTATTTTATTATTTATTTAATATAAAGTTTATGTCACACTTTATCATAATGCTAAATTATTTAGCTCACCTTACACTTAAAATAATTAATATATACTTTATTAATTATTATTTAAATTATACACTATATGTATAATTATTTGATTGTCCAAACACAACTTCTCCCACATCTTAAGTACTAATTAATTCCTTATGAGTTCTTAGAATCCATTTCTTAGATTTTAAATTCCAAAAACTGATCCTACAGACAGGCGCAGCTGCGCTGGTCACAGGCTTGGAAATGGCGCAGCTGCGCCATACCAAAATCAGAGGCAGACAGGTTATGCCTTAACAAAAATGAAACATACACTTCAAAATACTTTACACATACTCCTTAAGCGTTAACTCCTCTAATAACAATCCTTTCTTTAGTTTCACATCATCGATTACTATTTTCCTTAACAATTTATGGATCACACTTCGAGTTTTAAAACTCTATTTCCCTTATTAGTTTAACCAACTATTGATGAGTGAGTTTTATACACATGAATTGGATACATTCGGGCTTAATTTATTATTGTTCTCAAGTCTTTTAGGACGTTTTTATGTGTTTGTGTTTATTCATGCATGTTTTATATTGTTTTGTAGGAATTGGGACAAAAGTTACATGGATCGACGTTCGGGGTGGCTAGATGCGCGTTTTCGGCTTACCATTTACACAGCAGTCACTTCAGAGTCAATTTGAGTATTTCTACGTACCTTATTTCGAAAAATTTAAAGAATGAAAGTTGTAGATCTACTTCTCCTCTTTCCGGAACATCTTGAATCATCGAAATCGGAGTTCGGACGAAGAAGTTATGGCCATTTTCCCAAAGGACGTCGGAGCAGAAAATTCCAGAAAAACTTCCAGCGCCGGGGCGCTATTTCTCTATGTAATTCCAGCGCCGGGGCGTTGGGGGGCAGAATCCCAGCGCCGTGCCCAGCGCCGGGGCGCTGGGGAAGTCAGTGGAAAGGCTTGGACGCGTTTTGGGGCTAATTTTGACATCTTTTGGACTCTAAATTGGATTGGGTTTGTTCCTAACCTAAAAATTAGACTTGTAACCTATAAATATATGATGTAAGACATAAAATAGAGGGGGATTACATAGATTAGACTAGATTAAATACTCCATTAGATTAGAATCTAAACCCTAGTTCTTCATTAGCCATTAGAGATTGAAGCAACTTGGAGATCATTGAAGATCAAGAGCAGGAGCAAGAGGGGAGCATCAGATTTGCTGACAACAGATTCTATTCTCTCCTCTTATCATACCTTTATCTTTTAATGTCTATTCAATTGTGGATTCTTGGTTTCAATTTATTAATTATGAACTAACTCTTTTATTAAGATTTCAATTGAACCTTTTATGACTATGAATTAGTTATTCGATTTATTCCAATTATTTATGTCAAAGTGAATTGTTTATCTTGTCTTGAGCTTATTGATTAATTATCTGATCAGTAATTACCTTGTTACTCTAGAAGGAATCGGAAGAGAAATTCTAGGGTTAGAACTGGGCATGATGACATGTGACTTAGTTATTTGCACAGTGAATAATTAGGTTTGTGAATAGAATGGAAATATCTCTTCACCATATGTAACGCATAAGGAATTGGGTTTGTAAAGAGTTTAATTCAATTGTTTTGCATAGGAATATAGCAAGATTAATCTGGATTAAATAGAAGGCAATTGATCACTTGGAAAAGGACTTTTGGCATTTGAGAATTTCTGTTAACAATTCAGTAGGCATAATAATTGGGATAGTTGGATAATTGATTTATAGTTCATAATTGGGGATATTGAAGTCTTAATCTTTATTTATCTGAATTTAGTCATAAAGCAATTTAGTTTTTTTAGAGTAATCTAGTTTTAATTGATTAATTTAGTTTTCTTAATTAGAAAAATCATAATTTATGGTTGTTTAAATAAAATTGATTTGGTTAAGAATTAGTACTTGGTGATTTTTATTAAATAATTCCTCGTGGGAACGATACTTTTCTTATCACTTTATTACTTGTTGACCGTGTATACTTGCACGTATTCATTGATTGCAAAATCGATTAACAAGTTTTTGGCGCCGCTGCCGGGGAATTAATTTAATAATTATTTACCAATATTAATTTCAATCAATTTAGTCTTAATATAAACATTTTTATTTTTATTTTTAATTCTCTTCCTATATTTCTCTCTTTTTAGGTACCATGGATGACTTTACGTATCAATGGCCATACACGAACATGACTCAACCAAGGGGAGCGGAGATTGACAGACTCGAGAAACTTTCTGCATTGGCAGCACAGGTGGTCGCAATAGCTAAGAAAATAGAGACATGGAGTCCACCATCCACGCAGCAAGTAGCTATGGTTTGTGAGTTATGTGATGGGAGTCATGCTACATATCAATGTGCCATAAATGCCAAATCAACTAAGTTTGTAGGGAGCTATAGTCATGTCTATCCCAACAATTATCATCAGGATTGGGGGTATCACCCGGATTTTTTATGGAGTAACAATCAAGATCAATTTTATGCTCCAAGTCCAACATACCCACCGGATTTGTCGTGTCCACCTCCACTACAACAGGAAGACCATTCAAATTTGGAGGAAGCCTTGGAAAAATTTATTAAAGCTTCTGAAAAAAGGAACGAGGAACAAGACAAAAAATTGAATCAAATAGAACTGAATATGAAAAGCCAAGGTGCGTCGATAAAGAATCTGGAAAATCAATTGGGGCAGATAGCACAAGCGTTGAACAACCATCCTCAATACACTTGGCTCTATGACATGGATGACGAAACTGATGATGAGTCCGAACCAAATCTGCAACCGGATGGGCCAAATGATATAGATGTTGAAAGAGAGAAAACAATTGGGAACAAACAAAAGGAGATCAACGAAGATTTAACTGTAAGATTCAACGAAGTTGAATCGATTTCATTAGTGTCCCATGTACCTTCTCCACCAAAGTTCAAGAATCCGGGCAGTTTTGCAAAACCATGCCCAATTGGCAGTCATGTCGTCGGCAAAGCTCTTTATGACATAAGAGCTAGTACAACTGTGGAGTCATGGTGGGATGAAAAAGAGAAGATAGAGGAAGAGCCCATTGTGTTTGACAAGCTTCCATTCCACACTCTGATCACAGACACAATGGGGAAAGCACCTAGTTGTTTGTCATATTTAATGGGGATCCGATCTAAAATGAGAATGCTAGGTGACTTAGATTCAATGGCCATTACAAATGGGAACCTACCAAAAGTTATATTATTTCCGATGGATGGAGGGTTCCTCAAATTTCGTAGGGGAATTGGATAGAGAATTAAAGAAGTCAGGCTGAGACTATAAAACAAGCGCTTATTGGGAGGCAACCCAAGTTTAATTTTTATTTTTAGTTTTTATTAAGTTTTATATTAGTAGTTTTGAATTTTCATTTATTTAGGATTTAATAAAAGTGCTTATATCATGGTTTTACAGGTTATTCAAGTCAAATTCAAGTGTGGTGCCCAATTTGTTCCATGTGCTTAGCCTATTCTCCAAACTTAGCGGACAAGGAGGAAGATTGCTATATTTTCAGGGAAGTCCTCTGCTTTAATTTTTTCTATTGTAGCCATTGAGGACAATGTCTAGTTTAAGTTTGGGGGCATTTTAGTGTCGTATTGCATATAGTTAGTTATTTACATTGTAGTTCGTTATATTTTCGGGTTATTTACATTTAGTTTTTGCATTCAGTTTTTTGTTTAAAAAAAAAAATTTAAAAATCGCAAAAATAGTAGTTAGTTTACTATGTTTGTTGCAGTTAGTTTATATTTGCATGATTCCAACTGTTAGATAGTAAAAGTCTATTTTGGCCAATGATGAGACTGGAGTTGAGTAGACAAGTATAGTATTGACTGTTAAGACTTTGATGTGATTTCTTGTTATGAATTGAATCTTTTCCTGTTTGAAACTGGTATAATTAAGGTTAGCACGTTAATAACAGCTATGTTGACTGATTAAGTTTAAATTGATACATAATGAATTTCTTAAGGATAATACTAATGTGAAGGAATGAAAGACATGAATAGGCGGAGATGGCTAAATTGTGATAAAAACTTAAGTTTGGGGGGAAAATTTGGGATATATAAGCTTCGCTAAAAAAAATAAAAAAAAATAAAGAAAAAAAAAATTACCGTGGCTAGTTTTGTTTCGGGGCCTTTGTTACTTGAGTAAGTACGCCCGAATGGGTATCTTAAAACCTAGCGCCCTAAGGTCTTATATGGTCTGGGAGTTGTTGGTCGAAAGCTCGCTAAGGGGTGACACTGTTAGCCTAATGGAATGAGACAGTGCACAGTCATGGTTAAAAAAAACAATAAAACGGGAAAAGAGCAAAAAGCCCCCGTAATGGAAAGTAAAGCATAAGTATCCCGGATTGGACTCTTGAACTTGGTGGATGTTTAACTTTAGTTGGATCTAGCTTGTTCGTGAATTTTGTGAGTTTTCACTGTATGATGCCTTTAAAGAGGCCTATTATGTGTTAAATTTGATTTTATATTAGTTAACATTGTTTTGGAGCACACACGCACTATATCAGTGATAACAGTCTAAGATTTGATGAGTGATTGGGAAATTACTGATTTGTTTTAATATGATGTATTATCATGTTTACTTGATTTCTCTAAGGCCGGTTGAATAGACTTGTTTCTGTCATTACTGTTGGATTCGTAGGCATATAGATTAGTTTCATTACATTGCATTGTATAACATTTTTGTGTTTTTGCTTGAGGACAAGCAAATGTTTAAGTTTGGGGGTATTTGATGAGTGAGTTTTATACACATGAATTGGATACATTCGGGCTTAATTTATTATTGTTCTCAAGTCTTTTAGGATGTTTTTATGTGTTTGTGTTTATTCATGCATGTTTTATATTGTTTTGTAGGAATTGGGACAAAAGTTACATGGATCGACGTTCGGGGTGGCTAGATGCGCGTTTTCGGCTTACCATTTACACAGCAGTCACTTCAGAGTCAATTTGAGTATTTCTACGTACCTTATTTCGAAAAACTTAAAGAATGAAAGTTGTAGATCTACTTCACCTCTTTCCGGAACATCTTGAATCATCGAAATCGGAGTTCGGACGAAGAAGTTATGGCCATTTTCCCAAAGGACGTCGGAGCAGAAAATTCCAGAAAAACTTCCAGCGCCGGGGCGCTATTTCTCTATGTAATTCCAGCGCCGGGGCGTTGGGGGGCAGAATCCCAGCGCCGTGCCCAGCGCCGAGGCGCTGGGGAAGTCAGTGGAAAGGCTTGGACGCGTTTTGGGGCTAATTTTGACATCTTTTTGACTCCAAATTGGATTGGGTTTGTTCCTAACCTAAAAATTAGACTTGTAACCTATAAATATATGATGTAAGACATAAAATAGAGGGGGATTACATAGATTAGACTAGATTAAATACTCCATTAGATTAGAATCTAAACCCTAGTTCTTCATTAGCCATTAGAGATTGAAGCAACTTGGAGATCATTGAAGATCAAGAGCAGGAGCAAGAGGGGAGCATCAGATTTGCTGACAACAGATTCTATTCTCTCCTCTTATCATACCTTTATCTTTTAATGTCTATTCAATTGTGGATTCTTGGTTTCAATTTATTAATTATGAACTAACTCTTTTATTAAGATTTCAATTGAACCTTTTATGACTATGAATTAGTTATTCGATTTATTCCAATTATTTATGTCAAAGTGAATTGTTTATCTTGTCTTGAGCTTATTGATTAATTATCTGATCAGTAATTACCTTGTTACTCTAGAAGGAATCGGAAGAGAAATTCTAGGGTTAGAACTGGGCATGATGACATGTGACTTAGTTATTTGCACAGTGAATAATTAGGTTTGTGAATAGAATGGAAATATCTCTTCACCATATGTAACGCATAAGGAATTGGGTTTGTAACGAGTTTAATTCAATTGTTTTGCATAGGAATATAGCAAGATTAATCTGGATTAAATAGAAGGCAATTGATCACTTGGAAAAGGACTTTTGGCATTTGAGAATTTCTGTTAACAATTCAGTAGGCATAATAATTGGGATAGTTGGATAATTGATTTATAGTTCATAATTGGGGATATTGAAGTCTTAATCTTTATTTATCTGAATTTAGTCATAAAGCAATTTAGTTTTTTTAGAGTAATCTAGTTTTAATTGATTAATTTAGTTTTCTTAATTAGAAAAATCATAATTTATGGTTGTTTAAATAAAATTGATTTGGTTAAGAATTAGTACTTGGTGATTTTTATTAAATAATTCCTCGTGGGAACGATACTTTTCTTATCACTTTATTACTTGTTGACCGTGTATACTTGCACGTATTCATTGATTGCGAAATCGATTAACAACTATGCATCTCCTTTACGGATTCTTACCACCAATAACATAACACTCGAATATAACACAGGCACACATTCCTTTCATCTTCGCTTCTTGTCGTGTACTAAATTACGTAATAATTCTCTAACCACCTTAAAGGTATATCAATTTTTTCTCTCGTCAACAACGTACATATATATAAGTCTAAACCTAGCACACATCGAGTCTTTAATAGTATTCAATATAGTACACTGAGTGGTTTCCCACAAACAACCAACAAATTAGTTTCCGTCTCGTCTACACTATTTTCACAGTGAGTTTGATCGGTTACTAATTCGTATATACCTTCGCTCTCTGAAGGAATCGTTTAGCCCAGCTCCTATACATCCACCATTAAAGAGTACGGTTGCACTACCTTAGACTCGATACGTATTCATACAATTCATCTCTACAGTTCATAATAATAATAAATATATAATAATGAGATATATTTATTAAACACAACATCACTTATTACATAGCTCATATTACCTTATGTAACACAATACCACATACCTCGTAACACAATTATATTCTTGTTCGAACCCATCTCATACTTTAAGAATTTTATTTACTAAATTCTTATTTTTATATTTTCTGAAAATTCGGGTTCTTACAATAGATATTCAAGAAGCTCCATTTTATGAGAGGGTCCTAGCTGGAATAGGAAAATCATTCTCAGAAATGATCAAGCACGGAGAAATGGTAGAAATGGGATTGAAGTCTGGGAAGATTAAAGACCTAGCCGCTTTAAAAGTCGTAGATGAGCACATCCAATCTGGAAGTTATGGGAACAAACCCCAGAGGGTCTATAAGAAGAAAAAAGAGGATGTTTCCTTGATACTACAAGGACAAAAAGGCAATCAAAACTTGCATATTCATAAGAGAAACTATTCCCCTTTTCAAGCTCAGTCTTCAAATCCTCCATTGCCAAAGAGTGGTGAAGTCAGACGTACCAGAGTGTTCACACCTTTAGGGGACTCACTCGAAAACATTCTCAAACTTCTGACAGCTCAGAAGAAAGTCATTCATCTCCTTCCACCAGCCAATCCAAGTGGAAAGGACTTCAATGCAAACAAGAAGTGTGTTTACCATGTTGGAGCTTCAGGCCATGACACTCAGGATTGTTGGGCCCTTAAGAATAAGATCCAGGACGTAATTGACAGTGGTGAGATCGTGGTGACTAAGCTCGAAGAACCACATGTTCAAGATAACCCTCTCCCTCAACACAAGGAAGAGGAGGTTAACATGATCAACAAGGGCAATGGAGAGAGCTCCAAATACCTAAAATATATGGGATTATTCACAGTTCCAGTTCATGATGGAACGGGAGTTAAAGTCTCTTGGCGAACAAGTTAATCAACTGGCATAACTGGTGATTCATCAACACCAAGTCACACGTCAGTTGTTCAGTAGGAGCATGCTAGCCTCCTTTCTCTTATCACAAATGCTACACCACTCACCCAAGAAAGTGAAACCTTAGAGGAAAAGCTTGCCAGAAAAGCAAAAGCTAAAGCCCGTCGGGACTTTGCCAAAAAAAGGGAGTTCAACTATTTAGGCCAACCGATGGAAGATATATTGCAGATGTTGATCAATGAGGGAAAAATCACAACACTGCTACTTCCAGTCAATTCGCGCTAAAAAAGGTTTGATGCTACTGGAGTATATCAATACCACTCCCATTCTCGTGGTCACAGTACTGAGGAATGTTGGGCACTCTGCCATCTTATTCAGAACATGATTGACAGCAGTGACCTGCAAATAGCAGACGATGACGTTGTGTCACTTGAGAGTGGACACATATTTCCTCCAGGATGGAAGGAAGTCATAGCAGTTATATCCACTGAGGGAGATTTGGCAGCCACACCACTTACAATTCAACCAATTGAGCTCAAAGGAGTTGAAAACCCTTTGAAAGTGGTTGCACCAAAGCCAGTCATATTGCCATTCAAGCCACAGTATCCTATCATCAGCCTTAAAAAAGTCCCATGGAATTATAGAGAGGCTGAAGGATCAACATTAAACACAACTATTGTAGTGTCTAAAGAAAGTCCACGGTATCTTCCTCTTCAACTGATGAAGCCTATCATCAGATCTAAGGGGAAAGTGCCCATGGAGAAGATTGAAGAATTCCTCTGAAAGATGGGACACAATGAAGCCAAGGTGGTTCAAAGCATGAGAGAAGCTCCACAACAGATCTCTATTCGAGACTTAGTTTTCTCTTCAGAAGATCACAAGAAGGTCTTACGGAAAATATTAGAAGAAGCCCACTTGCCAAAGACAGTGGATGTTAAAAAATTCCATCATCTGGTAGATCACATCTTCAATAGCAATGAGATATCCTTAACTGATGATGACATACCTTCCGAAGGGACGGGTCATTACAAACCGTTGCACACAGCGGTGATGTCTTCCGGATATATGGTCGAAGGAGTGCTAATAGATGGAGGGTCATCCCTAAATATCTGCCCCTATGCTACATTGGAAAAAATGAACATCAATCTCAACAGGATGCGAAGCGGCCATATAATTATCAAAGCCTTTAATGGATCTCGGCGAAATGATGTCGGAAAGATTGAATTACCAGTGGAAATCGGTCCACATACATTCTACATATCCTTTCAAGTGCTCAAAATCACTATAGGATATAATTTACTGTAGGGAAGACCTTGGATTCATATGGTTGGAGTCGTCCCATCCACTCTTCATCAGCAGCTCAAGTATATCATCAACAGTAATTTAGTCATTATTAATGCCGAGCCAGAATGTTCTGTTCAAAGTGATGTACCCCTCCTTCGTTTTAATAAAGAATTTGAGTCTGTCAGCTTCCAAGCCCTTGAGGTGAGCAACACTCACTACCAACCCATTGCGGCTCCACCTCTGAAACCTAGAGTTTCTGCCGAGGTAATGTCGGGAACTTAAGAAATGATATCCCTAGGTTTCTAGCCTAGACAAGGATTAGGAAAGAATCAGCAAGGAATCAAATGCCCAATTCAAGTTCCCAGCCAAACAGGGACAACCGGACTAGGCTACTCCTCTGGGTCCTGCTACAGGAACCCGCATAAGCATACACCAGTTCCTTCATCTATAAGGCTGCTGCCTAAACCTATAGATGCTAATTATGAACGGCCTTCATTGAAAGTTCCTGCCTCTGTGGTAGCTATGTTATTTCCTAAGCCGATACCGGTTGAAGGAAAGGAAGTTCTGATTCCAGACCCATACATGGAGGAAAGGAATCAAAGGCGCAAACAAGAGATAAAGAGACATTTATCAAACATGTGTGTCCTAATCCATACGGAGGGTATGAACAAGGACATCCCAGATGATGATTGTCCAGACATCATGGTCATCATTCAAGAGAAAGAGAGCGATAACAACCCCTTCATCATAGCTGTCCACCAGTACTTAACCCTTGGCAATTGGAGTAGCACTCCTTGCATTTGCCGAAAAAGGTACAAAGGGCAGAAACTCCCTCTGCCCTGTAGATAGCAATAACGGCTTACTTTTGTTTCACAATATTACCAGTTTCTTTTGTAATTTCATGTTTACACTTTGTATGATTGAACAGTTTTATATATTAAGTGAAAGCATTTTGTTTCAGGAATCTCAAGTTAGATATGCCTAAACTTGCTGATGACATTCCAATTCTTCACAAGGACTATAACTTTGATGTAAAGTTGGACTCAGACTTGATGGAGATTGAGCAAGAGGACTATGAGGTGCCTCAGGAGATCAAAGAATGGGTCAAAGACAAACCCAAGCCAAATCTTGATCAAACCACCTCTTTTAACCTCGGAACCTCAAAAAACCGCAAACAAATCCAGATTGGTACGGACCTTATTCCAAGCCAAAGGAATGACATGGTTACTCTATTGACCCAATTCCAGGATGTGATTGCATGGTCTCGTGAAGACTTGGTCAGTCTATCAACTGACATCGTCATTCATCGCCTTCCCATCAAAGATAGATTCAAGCCAGTCAGACAAAAACTCAGGCGATTAAAACCTGAGTGGAGTTTGAAAGCTAAAGAAGAAATTGTGAAATAATTTCAAGCTGACATCATTGTGGTATCAACATACCCTGAGTGGCTATCTAACATAGTCCCCATGCCTAACCCCAGAAGGAAGGTGCAAGTTTGCGTTGATTACAGGGATCTGAACAAAGCTTGTCTCAAAGATAGCTACCTCATACCATTCATCCACATACTCATTGACAATACAGCTCAGTACGGCATGTACTCGTTTGCTGACTGCTTTGCTGGTTACCATCAAATCATGGTTGCTGAAGAGGATCATGAGAAAATTGCATCCATCACTCCTTGGAGAACCTTTTACTACAGAGGATTTTCATTCGGCCTCAGCAAAGCCAAACCTACCTATCAGCGAGCCATGATGGCTCTTTTCCATGATTTAATGCATAAAGAGATAGAAGTCTATATGGATGACATCATTGTCAAGTCTCGAAAGGAGGAAGACCACCTAGATCATCTCAAAAAGCTCTTTAACCGGTTGCGTAAGTATAACTTGAAGTTAAATTTGGCCAACTGCGCCTTTGGCGTCAAATCAGGCAAATTACTAGGATTCCTAGTAAGCTACAAAGGCATTGAGCTGGATCCTGCTAAAATCCAGGCCATCACTGAGATGCCCATACTCCAGACAGAGAGGGAAATACGAGAATTTTTTGGAAGAATCAACTTCATCAGCCGATTCATCTCCCAACTCACAGCAACTTGTGAACCCATCTTCAAGTTTTTAAGGAAGAACTCCTCTAAGAAATGGAATGACGAGTGTCAAAAAGCCTTCCTTCTCATGAAAGAGCAACTAATCAAAGCTCCTGTTTTGGTACTTCCCAAGGATGGTGTTCCCCTGTTGATATATATGTCAATCAATGACAATGCCATGGGATGCATGCTGGGACAGAAAGATGATAGAGACCAAGAAAGAGCTATCTATTACCTCAGTAAAAGATTCATCATCAGTGAGCATAAGTACACTCTGATTGAGAAAACTTGTTGTGCTTTAGCGTAGGCTTCCATGAGATTACAACATTATCTCCATGGTCACACAACTCATCTCATATCCCGCATGGATCCCCTCAAGTATGTGTTCAGCAAACCCATGTTAAATTATCGACTGTCCAAATGACAGTTGATCTATAACAATTTGACATCATCTACGTAACTCAAAAGTCTATTAAAGGTCAATGAATTACTGATCAACTGGCCGCCGCACCTTCCGGAGATTTCAAACCCTTGGAAACCTACTTTCCCGATGAAAGGGTAATGGCAATTCAACAACACCATCAGGACAATACACACCAACCATGGTAGATGTATATTGATGGAGCCGTAAACACGGAAGGTTCTGGAGCTAAAGCAGTTTTAGTGTCCATTTTGGGGGAACAGTATCCCGTTGCCGTCAAATTACAGTTTTCCAACACCAACAACACAGCTGAGTGTGAAGGTTGCATCATGGATTTGAAACTAGCCAAATTCATGGGCATCAGACGGTTAACTATGTTTGGAGATTATGAATTAGTAATCAGATAAACCACTGGAATCTATTACACCAAAGAATTACATTTTCTGCCTTACCATCGGCAAGTTATCTAGATGGCTTCGGAGTTTGAAGAAATTTCCTTCCTCCACATTCCTCAGAATAGGATTGACTTTTCGGATGCACTAGTAACTTTGGCATCCTTGATCAACATACTTGATAAGGAAAACATGCCAAACATCACATTTGCCTAGAAAAAGGCACCAGCCTATGGGAACTACATCAGAGAAGTATCAGATGAACTGCATCCCATCCAACACCCTTGGTATTAGGATATCAAGGAGTATCTGCGAGATGGATCCACACCCGCTAAGGCAAGTCAAACTGAGAGAAAGCAGATCCATCGAATGGCCATGAAATTCTACCTGAGCATAGACGCACTCTATAAAAGAGATGCATGACTAGGCTTGCTAAAATGCCCAGACAAAGACTAAAGCTCAGAGGGTCATGGATGAGATCTATGGTGGAGTATGCAGCCCACACATGAGCGGCCCTCTACTTGTCAAGAAGATCCTAAGAACAGGGCATTATTGGCTCTTTCTCAAGGTTGACTGTGATGATCACGTCAAGAGATATTTCTAATGCCAAATTCATGGGAATACTATCCACGCCCCTCCAAGGGAGCTCCACAATATGAGTTCGCCCTGGCCCTTCTCAATGTGGGGAATGGACGTGATCGGGCCCATCGAACCCAAAGCCAATAATGGTCATCGGTTTATCTTCACCATGATTGACTACTTTACCTAGTGGGTAGAAGCAGCCTCTTCCCCCAAGGTTACTAAAGAGGTGATCATTGGTTTCATAAGAAACAATGTCATTTGTCGATATGGACTACCAGAGATGATTGTATCAGACAATGCCAAAAACCTCAACAACCAAATGATGGAGGAACTATCCAGTAAATTTCACATCAAATATCTCAACTCTGTCATCTATCGTCCAAAGATGAATGTTGCTGTTGAAATGGCTAATAAGAATATCAAAAAGATCATGCAAACGATGTCCGCCAATCATAAAGAATGGCCTGACCTGTTGCCTCTGACTCTATTAGCCTACAGAACATCAATGCGTACTTCCACTGAGGCAACCCCCTACTCATTAACCCATGGAATGCAAGTAGTGCTCCCTATAGAGGTGGAAATGGAATCCTTGAGAGTGTTGATAAACGATGAGCTAGATGAAGACCAATGGTTATAAGATTGGTACTACCAGTTGTCTCTAATAGATTAAAAGCGGGCCACAACCATCTTCCATGGTCAGTTATACCAACAAAGGATCGATAGATCCTACAACAGAAAAGTCCGGCTATGGCAGTTCAAGCAACATGACTTGGTCTTGAAGAAGGTTATTGACAACCAAGATCAATCTAAAGGAAAATTTGCCCCAAACTGGGAAGGCCCGTTTGTTTTCTAGGAGGTATTGACAGGAGGTGCCCTCAGATTACAGGAAATGGATGGCGAGGAATTTCCCCAACTCATCAACTCGGACACCGTGAAACGGTACTATATCTGAAGTTATCGAAAAACCAGTATCCTGGTTTTGGATCACCAGATCCCCAATCAATTCAGGTTTTCAAAACCTTTCTCACTACATACAATCCTCACCTCTTCAGTTTGTCCCACTCGGGATCAAACATTTCACACCTTAAGTTTGTCCCACTAGGGAACAAACATTTCACCACTTCAGTTTATCCCACCAGGGATAAAACGTTTCATAACTTCAATTTATCCCATCAGGGGCGAACTACACAGACCTGATCTCCCCAATACACGGGAGTACGTAGGCAGCCATTTTTATGGTCCGGTTTAACTACAGAAAAACAAAAAAATCTCTCTACACCCTTTTTACCACTTACAACTTTGAACCCTTTCACGCTAGCTTTGAACTACGCAGACCTGATCTCCTCCTTCTCAATAGGAGTACGTAGGCAGCCATTCACAGTACGCTCTCACCCCCTACCAAAAACATAAAAACTTGTCAATGGTACTAGAATCATCCTTCAAACCTCCAAACCATACCTCATCGGCTTAGACCAAAGGGATGGAGCTACATGGTCTCCCCATGCCAATAGGAGAACCGGCGACAATCTAAGCTTCGGTTGAGTCCTCGAAGAGAAACACTAATCTATAAGAGATGGAACTACTTGGGCTCCCCAATACAAAGGAGTACCGGCGACCATCTGTGGGGCGGTCAACCTCAGAGAGGAAAGCCACAATTCTCTCCATTACCACATACAGAAACCAGTCCCAAGACACCAAAGGGTAGGGGAATACACAGATCGACGATCCATTTTAAAATATCCTGAGATATCTCAATGTTCACCCATCAAGGAGGAGTTCAAAATACATCATGATCACAAGCCCTAAATAAACAGGCAACTATCAAGCAAGTAACAAAGCATAACTAAAAGGGAAGTGAATCAAAACATATTTCCTTGCTATATAATACTGTTCGATATATATAATTTATCATGTACATGATAAAAATAGCTAAGCTAGTCTGTGCAGAAAATTCCAAGATAATCTACAAACTAGTGGATAAGTGCGCCATCAAATCTAACATTACATCCCTCTCAGAAGAAGGGGGTAACTCTATGAGCTCCTTCCCTAGGGTATCAACGCGAGCCAAGAGATCCACCGCCATCTGTATGGTGACACTATTCTCATCAATGAATGTGCTCATCTCTGCAATAATATCAGCAGTATGGTGTCTCAATGCAGTACTATCTATAATAGCGGCATCTCGGGCAGATATAGCCCCATCCCGCTCAATAACAACGGCATCCCTAGATGATTGAGCCTTGTCCCTCTCTGTAACAGCGGTATCTCTATGAGCTAGAGCATCATCTCTCTCAACTAGAACGACATCTCTACCAAAAAGAGCTGTCAGCATCAAGGCCCTAGCTTGATCCCTCTCAAACGTCATCAGATGTAAACTCTGCTCTAAATAATCTGTAGAATATAGAGTCACGGTAGCAGGAATACTGGGAGAATCAACCAAAGCTGCTGTCAACCCAGCAAACAGGTCGTCCTTATTGGGAGAATCATGGCCCTCCATATGCTCCCCGCTGTCAGAATCAATCTCTGACTCTAAGGATGTAACTCTGCAGAATGGCCTGGGTGGCTAGTAGTAAAATTAGCCCTCTCACGCTGGGCCCAACAGGCATAAACCCTGGATAAATCCTCTGCTGATAGAAGCTGAGATATCAAATGGTGACCCAGTGTCCTGTCAAAAGGGATGAACATCTTAAAACTGGTCAAACTGTGCCATCACAACTAGTGGGTGATATGTGGTCATGCCCCTCAAACCCAGCCAGGGGAAGATAATCCATGCCAGATGCATGAGTGATGAAGCTGTAGGGAGAACTAAGCCCTGAACACGACAGAATATCAAATAGATCCTCAATCCCTAACAGGAAAACTGACCAAGAAGTAGCATCTGTACACTCCGCCGGCTAAAAGGAGTACGACATCGCTATCTCATGGGAAAAACAATACCCATGGTGTCGGAATGTCCCAATCAGTCTCAAGTGTTTCGTAAACCACACGTACAGCAAGACCGGACTGCATGTAAATACCCTAGCAGAATGGGACTAGCAATACGTGGCCGACCTCAAGGTCTCTGCCAGAATCATCAGTAAAATGGTATGTCCCTCTCGGAGAGCCCGTATTGCCATAATCACATTGATGTGCAAGTGGTTCATGTACAATGGCATGTACAAATAAGCCACTATACACAACAAGAGTACATCTACTTTGGCAACACGCCAATCATCCTCCGAAGTGGTGAAATCCCTGAAGTGCTGCAAATAAATGTCCAATGAGCCAAATCTGTCTATCAAAAAGCGCATAGACACTACATGCCCTGAGGAGATCTCATCCAGGGCAACTTTCCTCATCAAGCCTGTAAAGGTCATAAACTATCGGCTTATATCTCCTACAGCCATCCGAGCGCAAGGCCTATCCAGCGGCAAATTTGTTAGATGCTCATACTCCTCCAAGGTAGGAGTCAACACGTGGGTCTCAAACAGGAACACCTGCCTCTCCGGTACCTAGTGCTCCAGCATGCCCTCTACAAAACCCAATAGAACTTGGAACATCAAGAGGGTCATGGAGTGATGCATCAGCTGATCTACTTTCACCCGATCTAGGGAGGATAAGCTGTCATACCACGATCTTAAACAGGAGGCCATCAATATTGGTGGGGTATGATCAATACAACTAACTATCGATGAAGACATCTGTGGGGCCGTGTAATAAGACCATCTAGGGGTCAATGCTGAACTCATCTCTGGAAATACATATGCATAACATAATACATGCATGATAAACAATAGATGACAATATGATATAGGGAATGGAAAATAGTATATATACATTCCTAAGTACATCAACATCTAATACATCATCTCTGTGTACAGCTGGAAAATACAAGGAAATGGGTCATAGCCGCCCTTTAACTAATAGAGGCCTATCAAAAGATATAACGAGAATAGGACACAACCACCCAATATCTAACAAATGCATATCAAAAGATATAACGAGAAATACATCAAAAGAAGTCGATAGTGTTAATATCTACACCATCTAACCTATCCATCTGATGTAACTCCTCCTAAGTTACTGTATCTCCATCAGTAGGGATATAAACCCAAATAACAAAGGATCTGCACCGGCAAAACCATCTGAATATGGGCCATATGAAGGGCCAGCCCTTGAGCTGGAAGGATCAAAAGAATCCACCTCGGAAGGATCTTTGCCTAAATGCCGGATGAAAAAATTTGCCCGGTCCAATAGCTGGGTCAAAATATCAATCTGCGTCAGATGAGTAGGCTCTCGAATGCAGGCAATTCAATCTGCCATCATGACGAAGCCAAGAACCATATCCTCCATAAACTGTGTGGCGGGGGTCTGGGCTCCAATGGTGCGAGGGGACCACCAGCGGTAGAATGCCTCTTGAGTGAATGGTCCCTTTGACAAAGTAAAGCCATCAACTCCCACCAATGGTATATCACTGATCAGCGGCGGTGACACATGCCAATAACGCCTGGCAGGAGGACAGATCGGTATGCGAATCTCTCTTGTGGTGGTCTTGATAGCACACTCTCCTAAATAGAGCTCCCAACCTCCATCTGTAAAGAGAGGAACACGACTGGTGGACAAAATATACTCGATGCCAGTCAGGAAACCACCCTCAAAGTCAACTGTCAAGTGGTCCTCAAAGTAAGGAACCTATGTAATGACATCGGCTGTCAATAGCTCCAACTGTAAGTGTGATTGGGTGAAACCCTCAACTACAGGAACCTCCACCAACGTGGAATGATGCCATCGCCATCCCCGTGGATAGGTGTCTAAACCTAAAAACTAATGGGACGAAGACATGGGTGCCTCTCATAGGCCCAAAAATGCCAATGCAAGATCAAATATCTACGATCAGTCAACATTATTAACCCGAACAAGGGAAATCAAAAGAGAAATACTCACTAGCAGGAATGGGTAAAATTCTAGCCAAGCCTCTGTCAAGCCCTGTGAATGCATACGCATTCCCCTGAGGAAGTAGACAAAGGTATAGGAGCCCCAATCAAATGCTCCAGTATGGTCCACATCCCATGTGGCGTTGACTAAAGCAACCGACACCGTGAAAGAGTTATCCGCCATGAAACAATCCCAGAGGATGATCAAGAATAATCGCCGAAGAATGCGATCTCTGACTCTCCTATCATCGGGTAATGGCTCAGTCAACGCCCCAATCATGGCATCTACACTTAAAGGGCCAGTGCGGACTGTCCTACCTTTGAGCGCCATAGCCTGGACTCCTAGCAAGGATCTGACGCCAGTAGGGGAAATGTCAGCCACACAAGGCACTAGCATCCCAGAAAACTCCATACCAGTGAGAAACTGCCAATCCATCGGTGTCATCATCACCTCACAATCCAGCAAATGGAGAGACTGAGTCTAGTGAAACCAACGCTCAGACAATGCCCTGACGTAACCCCAGGGACAATGACGGGGAAGGATGAAAAAGAATGCCTCAAATCCCCAAGCATGCACAATATCTCGGTACTCTAGATGGAGAGTCTGATACAGAGAATGTATGCTAAACTATTTCACTCGAGGCTATGTAAAGCCGGGAACCTACATCACAATGCAAATCAACATCAGAACCTTGCTCCTCATCAATAGGAAAAAGGAAGATCAAACACATCTTTTACCTCATTCGCATGCAAATAGATCGAGGGGTGGCGACTCAAATCATCCAAAAGCTTTGGATTTATCACATTTATGGCTGGAAGTTTTCTACGGGGAATAGAAGCAGCAGGAGCAGGATCCGCAACCGGTATATCCTCCTCCTCATCCTCATCATCCGGTACCTCAACCCGAATTAGACGAATCACTGACTCCATCAACCGATGAGGCTGTCGGGCTGGGCGAGGCCGAGGCACATCAGAAGCTCTCCTCCTCACACCTGAAGAGGTTCTACGGGAGTTGCTCGACTGGTCTGAATCCATATATTCTAACATGGAGATCATTAAATGGATTTTATGTCTATATGCATGCATGCATTACTTTAACATACGTCTACAGTAGAGTTAAAAATGCATGTTCATTCAATGCCTAGACTCGTGAATTTTTTTTTGCCAGAGTCTCTTTTGTTAAAAGGTCTATCCGCATGCGCGTAGGCATGACTAGGTGGCCATTCAGTAGCACACCAACACACAGTCATAAACATCCTATATGCATGAAAATATCAAAGTCACAATCAATAAGGGTAGCCTAATTACCAAGATTACTTTACTTCATAACCTTTGCTCTTTTGTCCTCAAATAGGATAAGAAATAACAGAAAAAGGTGCCAAATTGACTGTTTCAAAAGTCAATTTGTTTCACATCAATACGTACAGAATGGTTAAATACTAACATTTACTAGGTTGAATAATTTTTATCAAGTCATATGAGTATGCATAATCACTACTATGTGTTTAGAAGCATTACATGTGATAACTCATTTTCCAACGGTCAAAACTAGAAAAGAAGACATGCATACGTTACCATGATACTGCAGGACACTTGTACTGTGAAACCCAAAACCCTAATAAGATTCGGTTATGTAAATTCAATTATATTAATAAATTCTCTCCGTTCTGAAAGTGTTTTGTGTTATTATATACTCTGTTTAACAAATTAGGTCAAATAAATTTTCTCCTGAAAATTGACATGCTTGACACTTCGTGATTAAAAAATTTCTTCCGAAAATGGACTTCTCGGTATATGTATTTTGACAAGCTACTTTGTCGTGCTTACACTGACAAAACTCTTTGTCGTACTTGTTAGGATTAGTGAAAAATCTAAGTTAGGATCCTTAGATTATAAACCCTAGCCCTAGATTACAAACCCTAACCCTAATTTGTAAACCTTAACCCTAGTTAGCTAGATTAAACCCTAATTAGGTCATCATAACACCAAATCATGATTGTTAAACTTTAATTAGGTACTAATAAACATCATTAAGCAACCCTAATCATTAAGATCAAAAACCTTAAGTTCCTTAAGTCTATAAATAGCAGGCCATCCTCTGGCAAAACTCACGAATTCTCTAAGCCTATACACTCTTATAAACATGTCAAAACAAGCCTTGGTGATAGCAACAACAGAATCAGTAACCAAAAATCAAAATCGAGCAAGAAAAGGTGTAAACCCTAATTTTAACCTAGATCTTTGATGCTATATTTAATTTGTTGTTTAGATGTTTAGATATATGTAATAACATGTTAGAAAGTATGCTACGTTAATAGAACATGTTTTCATAACATCTAGATGCATCAAAATAGTGTTTTAAGCCAACTGGAAATTCTAGAAAAATAGGTCTGACAGTTGAATGTCAGAGCCTGTAGATCCGTGTGTGATAATAGTTAGGTCTGTTAATTGTATGTTAGCTGTAGTATTACATAAGGCCTTTAATCTGAAAAAGAAAATAGGTTCATTAGAATCATATATTGCAAGATATAGGTGGTCAAAAGTGGTTGACTGATCACGAAGTTCTGTTTTCTGGGTTACCCAGAAAAATCAAGAACAGGTTGAACCAGCTACTTTGACCAACCTTTTAATCATTTTCTATTTGTTGTTATGATGTCTAAATATAATGAATCGATACCCCGATATACATACTACATATCTATGACATTCAAATGCTTAATCAATTCATAGGATTACTAGAATTAATGGTCAAAAGTCGTTGACCGAGCATGACTATGTTTTCTGGGTTACCCAGAAAATTGAAGAACATGAAGAACATCATTTGGTTGTACTTTGACCAACATAGATTTAAACCTTAGAATCATACTCTGTACAAATCAGTGTTACATATATGTACCTTAATATATAGACTACCTATTATAACAAACAAAACACAAATCTATCACACGGATTGAAAGATCTAGAAGTCACAAAATTGTTAACCGACCATGATCACTATTCTGGGTTACCAAGAAACTCAAGAACAACTCTGACAGTGACTTTGAGCCTCTATAAAATCTTGTTATATGTAGGTTAAAGCATGAAATCGGTATGTTGTTGTACTACTACATGAGTACTATAACACCCATACACTTCCAAACCCATAATCATTAACAATAGGGAATTAGATTAAGGCCAAAATGACCTCTAGGCCATGACCAACTGATTCCAAGAAACTCAAGAACACATATAGCGACACTTTCTGTCACTATAGAGCTTTAGCGACAGACATAAAATAATTTCTAATAAATAAATTAATAAAAATTAGAAATAATTAATAAATAAATATAAATATTTACAAAAATAGTTTTAAAAATTATTTTAAGTTAAAATAATTAACTTTTAATATTTTTACATAAATTCAATAAATATTTTATTTATTTGGATATTACTAATAATTAAGTTAATAATAAAGTAATTAGAATAATAATTCATAAATAATGAATAATTTTTTAAAAATAATATTAATGATTTAAAAATTATAATAAATGATTATAAATTATTTAAAAATAATAGACAAGATTTTTATAATATTCTAAGTAAATATTAATTATTTAGAAATAAAAATAAATGATTTAAAAATCATTTAAGGGATAAATAAATACTTAAAAATTGTTATAAGCTTCTAGAAATTATTATAAAAGATTTATAAATTATTTAAAAATATAATAAAGCTTATAAATAAATTTTAACTGAGTTATTAACTTATTAATTACCCGCTAAAGTCTTTGGACACCAAAACCATATCGAACTTAACCTGAACATAAATAGTTTATGTATTTGAGTATTGTTATCAATATTAATGTGTTAGATTTATATGAATGAACATCTTAGGTGTTTATTAACGAATCGAGTAACATTGCTTGATTGATCTTCGCTCAGGCAAGTTTTCTAACCATAATTACTTTCGCAAGTTTACTAAACCCTGTTTTAATTCGTTAAACAAGATTCATATCTTGAATTGCTTTCAATAGGTATTACCAAATCTAAACTTGAATTTCCAGTTATTGTAAAGTTATTGCTATAGCTTCAACATAACTAAGAAATGAATGATTTATTCATATGATATTATTTATTGAGCATAAACTGTTGTGTCAAACTAAATTATTTTGGTAAGACATCCTATACTGAGTTTTATGTCCCAAGAGGGATAAATGTGTGTCAATTGAATCTGACACTTAGTGCAAGTGGGCACGATTAGGATAAGATGCATACTCCTAGGATGTTTAATAGGTTGATCCCCTATCTCACATCTAAATAAAATTTCTAAGTCTTTGTGACTGACAGAAATAAAAAGTCCAGAAATGGTTGAAATATAAAAATTCCAGAAATAGTAACAACAATCAGTTGAGTTTTGAACTATTATACTTCTTCAAATCATATATTGTTATAAATATAAAACCTGCTGAGCATATCATAGCTCACTCTTGCAAATCATTCCCTTTGCAGTATTAGATGGTAACCCTGGCACATCTGGAGTAAATAAAGGGAAGCATCCTTACTTAGATTAGTTTATATTACTATCTAGCTGAATGTAATACTTTGTAATAAGAAATTGTTTATAAAGAATAATGTAATCAAACCTTAATATATGATATATATATATATATATATATATATATATATATATATATATATATAAACCTCTTTTATTTCCGCAACTGTGTTTTCTTTACATATATAGATGTAATTAGAATTTTCAATTTAGTTTGAGATCCTTGAGAACTATTTATATGAGTGAGGGTATTGACAACATGGACTATTTATGTTGTTGTTAATACTCTGGATTTCAGATAGATAGGTAATATCAATACGATAGTGTAATCTGCATGATATAGACTATACATCTATGTAAGACCCCAACTTTTATAAATAAAGATGAATTTTCTATAAATATCATTTTTGAATATTATGGAGTTAATTTGATATAATGTTATAGTTGTGGGTAATATTTATAAATTTTGCAAAGTACGCAAGTTGTTATATAATATTCGATTGGTCGGGGAATATTCGTTTTAACAGGGAATATTCGTACAACGGCATAATCATTGGTGGACCCCACAACGGAATTATTGTCGGATTGAGAAAACGACAAAAATATTTTATTAAAAATAACGGCGGAAGTTTTACCATTGTTACTGTTGAACTACTCGGTAGTAGAAGTACAGTAATACGTGTGGTTGCATAGTAGCACACGGTATTGATTATTAATGCTTATGTGAGAAGTCACTCAGTTTGATTCAATTATTGTCAGTTAATAATATGAATTATTTAGCGATAATGACGTTTTGTTTTATTCGTATTATTAACGTAATAAAACAGAAACATCTTTTTATATAAAACAGAATACTTTATTAAAGTTATTCTATAAATAGAATATATTATATTTTATTTAAAAGATTTTTCTTTAAATATGGACCGTCAGATTAAAGTAATCAATCTGGACCGTTCATGGATTAGTTACTATGCATTCTATTTTTCTATAAATAGCAGCTCATTCCTTCATTATTTCTTACGAATTCACTGAACTCTAGAGAGAGAAACTATAGAGAGAGAGAAGAAGAGTATTCTGCTACTTAACTACTTCCTTATTTCAGCTCTTCTTTAAAACGGTAAGGGGTGTTATTCTTTCTTATTCATGAAGAGAACTGTTGTTATTCCATTTCTTATTATTTTGTTGGAATAACCTGTATACGCGGTCTACCCTATACTTGGTGACATTCTTCTATTATTCTGTTGGAACATCATGTCTGTGTGTTTTACACCGGACCTGGTTCCGTTTTTATTATTATTCTGTTGGAACATCCTGTCTGTGTGTTTTACACCGGACCTGGTTCTGTTTTTATTATTATTCTGTTAGAACATCCTGTCTGTGTGTTTATGCCGGACCTGGTTCCATTATTTATTATTCTGTCAGAATATCCTGTCTGTGCATTTACGCCGGACCTGGTTCCATTATTTATTATTCTGTTGGAATAACCTGTCTGTGCGGTATATCGCATGCATGGTGATTTCTTTTGTTATTCCATTCTTTATTATACTCAGTTGGTTAAGTTTTGACGTCTATACTCCATGAAATTTGTGGAATATCCTTGATAATTGCGTTTCATCCAGTATCTTTTCATGAAAATATTCTTCTAAGCATTCTTGAATTTTACTCCACAAAGCAGTATCATGTTGACAATTTGGACGTTGTTAATTCTTGGATAAATTAATTCTTGAACTTGTTTTATTGAATTCTTATATCATTGTCATCATCCTCATGTTTATAAAATGTTGAAGGTCATCTGTGGCATGTAGTGCATAGATGGACTTGGTATGATTATGACCAGGGATTATTCGGTATAATCATGACCGTAATGTTACAAATGATGTGGTAAAAGTCATCATTGACCCGTAGTGCATTGATGGACAGTTGTTGGCATGATCATGACCATTAATGAATACACGAATATCCTTGGCCGTAGTGCAGGGGTGATTCGATGATGTGGATTATTTTATTAAGCTGAGTCACAGCGATAACAGTGTTGAAAAATCTTTTAAATCATAAAAGATAGTAGAGTTTATTTTCTACTTGACTCTTTTAATGGATTGCTTGTTCCACTGCAGTTAAACTTGATGTCTATTATATTTTATCAGTTTAACATTGTTGAAGGCTAATGATAATTTATTCTGCATTATCTTAGTCATAATATTTCTTACTGGGCTAGTTGAGCTCACCCTTTCTTTCACTGTTCTCTTCAGGAAATGAGAACGTAGCTGGGACAAGTCGGGGAACGGAGTGATGGTTCGAATGATAGTATTAGTTAGTAGTCCTCACTATTCTATGTAATAGTGTGTTAATAAATGTAATGAGGACTCCTTTTGAGTATGAATACTCTCTAGAAGATAATATTTGTATTCAAACTCACAGTTTATGTTTTGTCGTATTGTACACGACAGTTGTATTAGTAAGTTGTATTTGTATTTTGTACTATGTATCTGACGACCCAAGATGGGTGATGTATACCTAATTTTGGGGGCGTCACAGTTGGTATCAAAGCTTAGGGATATGATCCCTGGCTAAGATGTGAGAATAGAACTAGGAGGGGAGAGACGGGGAATTCCTTCGCTAGTATGACCTACCTAAGTTTATTTGCATGGTATTTATTTGGTCGGTCATAATATAAGGATAATATATGACATATCAATTAACTTTTATTTTGTGGCAGTATCTGAAAATGGCATCTGATAATGTTGAGAATAACAATAGAGCACAGGCGATTATTGATTCACCACATATCAATAATCAGGATAATGTTCATCAGGAAGGTGACAATCCTCATGAAAACAACAACACTGACCAGATGATGAATGATGGAATGTTCAGAGGTTTTATGCAATTCATGCAACAACAGGTGAAAGCGGCTCCTGTCCGCAACGTAGGTTGAAATACTGGAAACTCTCAGGCGGTCACCGCTAAACAGTTTAAGGAGCTGGGACCACCGGAGTTTAAGGGAGAACCCAAACCACTTGTAGCTGAAACATGGATAAAGCAGATCACCAAGATATTTGATGTCTTGGGTTGCTCCGAGGAGCAAAAGGTTCCCTTTGCCGCCTTTATGTTGCGAGGAGAGGCAGATTACTGGTGGGAATCGATAAAACGTACTCAACCTGCCGCACTGAAGATGTCTTGGGAGAAGTTCCAAGAGCTGTTTAACGACAAATACTTTCCCGAGAGTATTCGTCACATGAAGGAGGTGGAGTTCATCAAATTGGAGCAGAATAATATGACCGTGTCGCAGTACGAGGCAAAATTTGCGGAGTTATCCCGGTTTGCGTCCCACCTGGTGGATAATGAAGAAAGAATGACGCGGATGTTTTTAAGAGGTTTGAAGCCGGAGATACGTCAACACCTTGTTTCTCATAAACTGTGTTTGTATTCAGATGTTGTAAATAGGGCTCAGTTGGTGGAGCGCGATAACGAGACAACGCAACCAAAAGAGAGCAGCTGGCAAAATGATAATACCAGTGAAAGCAGTCATCGAAGCGGTGACAACAAGCGTGGAGGGAATCAACAGGCCAGAAATGGTAACCACTTCGGTGGTAATCAGGGCCAAAACAATAAGAATGGGCATTTCAAGAAGAGGAGATTCAACAATGATGGAAAGACGTCAGCACCAGCACCTGTCGTTAAGGAAGGAGAACGACCACCTATCATATGTTTCAAATGCGGAGGGGAGGGGCACATCAGTCCAAACTGCGCGATGCCGTCCAAAGCATGTTATAATTGTGGAAGAGAAGGTCATTTAGCCCGATTTTGTCGTTTACCGAAGACAAATTCAGCTAGGATGGAGGCACCAAAGGCCGTCCCAGAAAAGTCAAAATCGGTTGTGCAAGGGAGAGCGTTTGTTGTGAACTCCTAGAGAGCAAGAAACCCGAATGAGGTCATCACAGGTAAGCTTATCATAAACTCTAACGAAGTCTATACTTTATTTGATACCTGTTCTACCCATTCTTTTATTTCTCCTACTTGCGCTCATCGATTAAATTTGATTTCGGAGAAATTAGACTTTGACTTAGCAGTTGAAACTCCATTGGGAGAAACCTTCATTACATCCACGGTTTATAAGTCTTGTTTGGTTCAAGTTGGTACCCACACATTACCTGTCGATCTTATTTCATTAAAAATACTTGCATTTGACGTGATTCTAGGGATTGATTGGTTAACTACTTATCATGCAAAAATTGATTGTTTTCGTAAGGTTGTTAGCTTTCATATTCCTAATCGACCTATTATGCGAATTCAAGCAACCAAACCATTAAAATCAATCGCTGTCATCTCAAGCCATAAAGCTATTCGTTTATTAAAAAACGGATGTCAAGCTTTCTTAGCTCATGTCACAGATCTAAACAAAAATACGTCAGCTTTGAATGATATTTCTGTTGTTAATAAATTTCCTGACGTATTTCCCGAAGAACTTCCTGGCCTACCCCCAGAGCGTGAAATTGAATTTTGTATCGACCTTGAACCCGGTACAAAACCCATTTCCAAAGCCCCATATCGAATGGCTCCTATTGAACTTCAGGAGTTAAAGACCCAACTGCAGGAATTGTTAGACATTGGTTTTATTCGTCCTAGTACTTCTCCTTGGGGTGCTCTTGTTCTGTTCGTGAAGAAGAAAGATGGGAGTATGCGACTTTGTATTGATTATCGGGAGTTGAATCATGTCACCATCAAAAATAGGTACCCATTGCCACGTATTGATGACCTGTTTGACCAGTTGCAAGGAGCACAATTCTTTTCAAAGATCGATCTTCGTTCTGGATATCATCAGCTGAAGGTTAGAACTGAGGATATTCCAAAGACTGCCTTCAGAACTCGGTATGGGCATTATGAATTCTTAGTTATGTCTTTTGGATTGACTAATGCTCCTGCTGCCTTCATGGATATGATGAACAGGGTATTCAAGGAATATTTGGATCACTTTGTGGTCGTCTTTATCGATGACATCCTTGTTTATTCCAAAAGCCGTGAAGATCATGAGCAACACTTGAGGTTGGTACTCCAAAAGCTTCGTGAATACAAACTTTATGCCAAGTTGAAGAAATGCGAGTTCTGGCTGGAAGAGGTAGCATTCCTTGGGCACGTAGTATCAAGTCGTGGAATATCGGTTGACCCGGCAAAGATTGAAGCTATTCAAAGCTGGGAGCAACCTAAATCAGTGACCGAAGTACGTAGCTTTCTTGGTTTAGCTGGTTATTATCGGAGATTCGTGGAAGGATTTTCTCGAATCGCTACTCCATTAACTCAGCTGACTCGAAAAGATACAAAGTTCGGTTGGAGCGAAGAATGTGAGCAGAGTTTTCAAGAACTCAAGAGGAGACTCATTTCAGCACCTGTTCTAACAATACCATCTGGCTCGGAGGGATTTGTCATCTACAGTGATGCTTCGAGCAAAGGGTTGGGATGTGTTCTCATGCAACATGGAAAAGTCATAGCCTATGCATCAAGACAACTCAAGGAATATGAGAGGAATTATCCTACTCATGATCTAGAGTTGGCAGCTGTTGTCTTTGCACTTAAAATTTGGAGGCATTACTTGTATGGGGAGAAGGTGGAGATCTTTACGGATCATAAAAGCCTTAAATATTTCTTCACTCAAAAGGAACTCAACATGCGACAACGACGTTGGCTTGAACTGTTGAAAGATTATGATCATACCATTCAATACCATCCTGGAAAAGCGAACGTGGTAGCTGACGCATTGAGTAGAAGATCATATGCAAGTACGAGTGCGATATTGTCAACACAAAGACCCATTTTGTGTGATTTGCAAAGGATGGAGATAGAGTTAAAGACTCCAGGGACCCATGTGATGATGGCGAATATACGAGTAGAACCGACTTTAATCGATAAAGTTAAAGCTGCTCAAGCTACAGACCTGGAGCTGATGCGTATAAGGAAGAAAGTGCAAGAAGGTGCTATGCCGGAAGCAAGAATCGATGAAGAAGGAATACTTCGAGTCAACTCCAGACTTTGTGTTCCTAACAACCCTGATTTAAAGTATGAAATCATGATGGAGGCGCACAACACACCGTTTGCAATCCATCCTGGAAGTACCAAAATGTATCATGATCTTCGTCATACATTTTGGTGGAGCAATATGAAGAGAGAGATAGCGTTGTTTATCTCAAGGTGTCTAACTTGTCAACGAGTCAAAGCAGAGCATCAAGTACCAAAAGGTCCATTGCAACCACTTGAAATTCCAGAATGGAAGTGGGAGCACATTACCATGGATTTCGTTACCGGTCTTCCTAGGGTTTCTCAAGGTATTGATGCGATTTGGGTCATTGTTGATAGATTGACCAAGTCTGCTCATTTCTTACCGATACGAGAAACTTATACACTTGAACGTCTTGCTCGTATGTACATAAACGAGATTGTAAGACTGCATGGTATGCCAGTATCCATAGTTTCTGACCGAGACCCAAGATTCACTTCACGATTTTGGGTTAGTTTACAAAAAGCTATGGGCACGGATTTACGATTTAGTTCAGCATATCATCCTCAGACGGACGGACAATCAGAGAGGACTATTCAAACTCTTGAAGATCTATTAAGACTCTGTGTCTTTGACTTCAAGGGAAGTTGGGACAAGTTCTTACCATTGGTGGAGTTTTCCTACAACAACAGTTATCAAGCAAGTATTGGCATGGCTCCATTCGAAGCATTGTATGGAAGAAAATGTCGTTCTCCAGTATGCTGGGATGAGGTGGGTGAAGCAACGTTGTTGGGACCGAAGTTGGTACGTATGACTACAGAAAAGATTCAAACGATCCGACAACGTATAAAAACCTCACAAGATCGACAAAAGAGTTATGCTGATCTTCATCTAAAGGACGTGGAATTTGATGTAGGAGATCATGTGTTCTTACGTGTTGCTCCATGGAAAGGAGTTACGAGATTTAGAAAGAGAGGAAAGCTCAATCCTCGATTCATCGGTCCATTTTTAATCCTCGATCGAGTAGGAACTGTGGCTTATAGACTCGCTTTACCGCCAAGTATGTCTCGTGTTCATAACGTTTTTCACATATCCATGTTACGCAAATATGTGGAAGACCAGAACCACATTATTGAGTTAGAACCGGACGAAATAGCGGAGGATTTGACGTATGAAGAAGTTCCTGTTCAAATCTTGGATAAGAAGGAACATATTCTACGCTCCAAGGTTATACCTCAAGTCAAAGTTTTGTGGAGAAACCACGATGTTGAGGAAATGACTTGGGAGTTAGAATCTGAAATGAAATCCAGGTATCCTTACCTCTTCGACATACCAGGTACGTACTCTAATTTCGAGGGCGAAATTTCATAAGAAAGGGAGGTTGTAAGACCCCAACTTTTATAAATAAAGATGAATTTTCTATAAATATCATTTTTGAATATTATGGAGTTAATTTGATATAATGTTATAGTTGTGGGTAATATTTATAAATTTTGCAAAGTACGCAAGTTGTTATATAATATTCGATTGGTCGGGGAATATTCGTTTTAACAGGGAATATTCGTACAACGGCATAATCATTGGTGGACCCCACAACGGAATTATTGTCGGATTGAGAAAACGACAAAAATATTTTATTAAAAATAACGGCGGAAGTTTTACCATTGTTACTGTTGAACTACTCGGTAGTAGAAGTACAGTAATACGTGTGGTTGCATAGTAGCACACGGTATTGATTATTAATGCTTATGTGAGAAGTCACTCAGTTTGATTCAATTATTGTCAGTTAATAATATGAATTATTTAGCGATAATGACGTTTTGTTTTATTCGTATTATTAACGTAATAAAACAGAAACATCTTTTTATATAAAACAGAATACTTTATTAAAGTTATTCTATAAATAGAATATATTATATTTTATTTAAAAGATTTTTCTTTAAATATGGACCGTCAGATTAAAGTAATCAATCTGGACCGTTCATGGATTAGTTACTATGCATTCTATTTTTCTATAAATAGCAGCTCATTCCTTCATTATTTCTTACGAATTCACTGAACTCTAGAGAGAGAAACTATAGAGAGAGAGAAGAAGAGTATTCTGCTACTTAACTACTTCCTTATTTCAGCTCTTCTTTAAAACGGTAAGGGGTGTTATTCTTTCTTATTCATGAAGAGAACTGTTGTTATTCCATTTCTTATTATTCTGTTGGAATAACCTGTATACGCGGTCTACCCTATACTTGGTGACATTCTTCTATTATTCTGTTGGAACATCATGTCTGTGTGTTTTACACCGGACCTGGTTCCGTTTTTATTATTATTCTGTTGGAACATCCTGTCTGTGTGTTTTACACCGGACCTGGTTCTGTCTTTGTTATTATTCTGTTGGAACATCCTGTCTGTGTGTTTATGCCGGACCTGGTTCCATTATTTATTATTCTGTCGGAATATCCTGTCTGTGCATTTACGCCGGACCTGGTTCCATTATTTATTATTCTGTTGGAATAACCTGTCTGTGCGGTATATCGCATGCATGGTGATTTCTTTTGTTATTCCATTCTTTATTATACTCAGTTGGTTAAGTTTTGACGTCTATACTCCATGAAATTTGTGGAATATCCTTGATAATTGCGTTTCATCCAGTATCTTTTCATGAAAATATTCTTCTAAGCATTCTTGAATTTTACTCCACAAAGCAGTATCATGTTGACAATTTGGACGTTGTTAATTCTTGGATAAATTAATACTTGAACTTGTTTTATTGAATTCTTATATCATTGTCATCATCCTCATGTTTATAAAATGTTGAAGGTCATCTGTGGCATGTAGTGCATAGATGGACTTGGTATGATTATGACCAGGGATTATTCGGTATAATCATGACCGTAATGTTACAAATGATGTGGTAAAAGTCATCATTGACCCGTAGTGCATTGATGGACAGTTGTTGGCATGATCATGACCATTAATGAATACACGAATATCCTTGGCCGTAGTGCAGGGGTGATTCGATGATGTGGATTATTTTATTAAGCTGAGTCACAGCGATAACAGTGTTGAAAAATCTTTTAAATCATAAAAGATAGTAGAGTTTATTTTCTACTTGACTCTTTTAATGGATTGCTTGTTCCACTGCAGTTAAACTTGATGTCTATTACATTTTATCAGTTTAACATTGTTGAAGGCTAATGATAATTTATTCTGCATTATCTTAGTCATAATATTTCTTACTGGGCTAGTTGAGCTCACCCTTTCTTTCACTGTTCTCTTCAGGAAATGAGAACGTAGCTGGGACAAGTCGGGGAACGGAGTGATGGTTCGAATGATAGTATTAGTTAGTAGTCCTCACTATTCTATGTAATAGTGTGTTAATAAATGTAATGAGGACTCCTTTTGAGTATGAATACTCTCTAGAAGATAATATTTGTATTCAAACTCACAGTTTATGTTTTGTCGTATTGTACACGACAGTTGTATTAGTAAGTTGTATTTGTATTCTGTACTATGTATCTGACGACCCAAGATGGGTGATGTATACCTAATTTTGGGGGCGTCACATCTAAGTGAGGGTATTAGTAATATAAACTGTTCATGTTATTACTAGTACTCTGAATTTTAGATAGATAGATACTATTCGTAGATACAGTCTATACATCCAAATGAGGGTATCCAAACATAATAATAGTTCTCCAGGGAATTGTTATATATTATGGGATACTGTGAAATTTGGATCTATGGGAATTATATCTTGTAATAATTGTATAGTCGTTCAATTAGATATAAGCATAGAATCGGATACCATGGGCGAATAAATTTGAATGCGTTATATTAATTGACTAGCAGTAAGCACCATATCGAATACCGTGAGAGTATAGATATGGGGGCATTAAATTAATGGTATCAGAGCTGTTAAGGCTATAGATATAAGGAAGAGAAATCTTAGTATATAGTCTTCGAGTCCGTAAAAATATTAAATTACACATGAAAATAACATTAAAAAAAATTTATGTTTTGTGTAAATTTCTATATAAGTAATAAAGAAGTTTTGTTTTATAGGATGGCCAACTCTAATGCTGAGGAAATGCTGATAGTAAAAAATTCACCATAAATTGAGTCATTTATAGATAGTGATGCAGAGGATGAAGACTTGCTTCATGATCAACAATTGCTAGATGCTGAGGAAGAGGAAGATCCAGTAACAAGATAATTAAAGAGAATTGATGAACATGATGAAGCAATGGCATCACTAATGCAGAAGTCTGAGCATGATAATAATCAAATGAAGTTTATGGCACACTTAGCCGAGGGAATGTTAGAGCATGAAAGGGGAACCAATAATCAACTTAAAGTACAACTACACCATGCACAGAGGGGCAGGAAGGAAATACAGTTGAGGTTACTCAAATCTGCTCTGGGAACTCGATATGTCTTTAATGAATTACAGCGTCGTCGAGTAGTTCGATATCCAGTGGAGGAAAAGAAAATTGCTTATCTGATAGATTGATATGTGGTATGCCACATGATCCAGGATTCCTTCGATGACGTTAATGAATTATAGAATGAAGTATAGAAGTATAAATGCTCTGTATTAGTATGAATAAAAGAGCATTTGAAGTTTGTATTATAGCTGGTAGTGTGTATAAACTACTAGTTATTTATGCGTGTATTTTGTGATATATGAATAAAAAGTATGTTTGTGTTATACAAATTCTTATGTGGATGTTTCTTGTTTTATATAGAATCATGCCACCAACTAGAAGACCTCAACGAGAGATAGATAATGATGTTAATCCTACCCAACAATAAGTAGAACTTTTTTTAGGTGCTACGAATAGACCCACAACCCAAAACACTCAATTTAAGGATTTTAAATTAGTTGGTCCACCCGAGTTTAAAGGTACATCCGAACCTGTCGATGCACAAATATAGATTACTGAAATAGAAAAAAATTTCATAGTAATCAATGTCAATAACAATCAATAGACAGCTTTTGCAACCTTTTTCTTAAAAGGTGAGGCAAATTAATGGTGGGAATCAACTGAGGGTCGAGTAAAAATTGAAGTTGTGCCTTGGGATAGATTCAAAGAATTGTTCCTTAAAAATTATTTTTCCCAATCTCTGAAGGATCGCATGGAAGTACGATTCGTAGAATTGAAACAAGGAGAACTGATTGTATCTTAGTATACGGCCAAGTTTAACGAATTGTCTAGGTTTGCTCCACATCAAGTCAATACTAAACTTAGGAAGACTCGAAGGTATCAGGAAGGTTTGAAATGTCATATACGAAGTACATTATCAATATTCCAGCTAAAGACTTTTTTTGAAATACTCGAGAAAGCTTCCATAGTTGAGAGTGAAAATGAGAATCTCATCAGATTTCATAAGGAAAAGAAGAATCAAAATGAGAAGGGAAAACCTAAGACAAAACCCAGTTCAGGTGGGTTTAATAATAAAAGAAAATGGGATACTACTTTTTCTAATAACCCACGGAAAAAGGTAGGTAATAATAATAAGAGGGAACCTTGTCCTACATGTGGGGGGAAACATAAAGGATTATTCTTAAAAATAAAAATAAATGTTACAATTGTGGACAAGAGGGACATTTTCTCCATAGTGTCCTCTCCCTAATAAGAATAAATGTTTTAACTGTGGTTCGTCAAAACATTTAGCAAGGAACTGTACCAAACCTAGGAACTAGATAAGAGGGGGAAACAGAGTACCAGAGAATAACAATAATTGATCAATAATAGCTGTAGTTGGAGCTCAGAGTCAACCATCCGCGAGAACATTTAACATGTTGGTGAGGGATGATGTTGCTTCACAGGACGTGGTGACAGGTATCATCCCTATCAACACTTTAAATGCATATGTGTTATTCGATTCTAGTGCTACTTGTTCCTTTGTGTCTAATAGTTTTTCTAAAAACTTGAATATACCATGTGAAAACTTAGACATACCATTCTGTGTAGAAATTGTAACTAATGAAAAGATTCATGTTAAAATTGTGACAACCCGAAAATTCGGATCGTTCAGAATTTAGGTTTAAAGAATTAGTTATTAATAAAACTAATTTTTATTAATACTATTCTGTGATATGTGTTTATTAATCGTTCTAGAACCTAAGATGATTATAAGTCGAGAATATTCTGGCTACGAGCTAGATTGAACGAGTAAGAATTTTTAAGATGAAAATAAATTTTTTCCGGGAACAAAAATATTTTTGGGGAAAAATATGAAATAGGCACTATTCATCAGTTTTTGCTCGGAGATTTATTTTGAAATTTTGAGAAATTAATGATTACGTATAATTTTGAGACGTGATGGAATATTCAATAATATTTCAATTATGGCAAAAACGAAGTTTTCGCCTGTGGACTTAAAACCTAAGGGTTAGGAAAAGTAAGTTCCGAGAATTAATGACTTCGTATAATAATTAGGGTTATTATGCGTGAGAGATACGAGTATAATACTAGTTATTATAAGAGTATAATACGAAGATTATTACGACGTATAATACGAATATCGTACAAACGATATACGAAGAGAATACGAGAATGAGATGTGTAGAATACGATTTAGTCTTAAAGGCTAAGTAAGGGATAAGTTAAGTAATAGCTAAGTAAACTTAATAGCTAAGTAAAGAGCTTATGCTTAATGGCTAAGTAAAGTGCTTATAAGTAATGAGTAAGTAAACTTAAGGGCTAAGTAAACTTAAGGGCTACGCAAACATAAGGGCTAAGAAGACTTAATGGCTAAGTTAATGTGGAGGCCAAGTAAACTTGGTGGCTAAGCATAAGAATAGTAAGGAGGTTAAGGGGGCGAAATGACCAATTTGCCCTAAGCCTTGGTTTTCTATAAATAGAATGCTTAAGTTCATTATTTTGAGCTTTTGAAAATCCAACACTTTGAGAGATAGAGAGAGAGTTCGGATAGGAGAAGAAGAGGTAGAGGAAGAGAAAAAGCTTGCTCGAGTGCACGCTTTGTCCGACGGAAGGAAATTAAAGAAGAACGGTAATACGAACCCTAGTCTTTTCTAATATTTTCTTTAAGTTTCTATGTTAAAAATATAACTTAATGAAGATAAGAAGTAAATAAGGTTAGAGATGATTTCATATGGTTGAAATTATAAGAAAAATGAAGAAATAAGAATTTAAAGTTTAGTTTCTAAATTTCTTAAGGAAGTATAAGATTCGTAATGAATTAGAACGATCCGAGTGGATTATATGAATAAGTAGGTGAAATAAGTAAGGAATGGTGTTTTATAACATCAAATTCCAATAAAAAGTGAAATCGTAATCCAAAATATCGATTAAAATGAAGAACGAACGAAGAACACGAAGAACACGCAAAGAACACGAAGAACGTTGTTAATGGAGAAATTTAAAACCATCGTAGGATAATTATTGTTGATGGACAAGTTTAAAGCCATCGCGTATAAGTTAGATGCTTATTGCTTGGTTAGGAACGGTAGAAACGTTCATGAAGAATGGATTAAAATTAGCTATAACGAAGTTATGGCGAAAATTTTGTAAAAGACAAACGAGAATTAGAAAGTTAGTAAATGAACCCGAACGTGTAGGGTTTCATAGGAAAATAAGAGAACGTAGAAAACATGAGTTGTGGACCCAAGAATGAACGAGTTCCGAGTTCGGATGACTGAATTATGGACGAACAAACGAAGAACATTAAAAGCGTAAAAATGAATGAAGGGTGAAGATCAAGCCAATCGAATTGCATGTTAACGGATTCAGAACGAATTTCTGTCTGAGGGGTATTGAAGTAAGTAAGATAAGGAAGATAATGGCTTTGGAATGACCTCATTCCAAGTTACAACGAAGAAGTTATGAGATCGGGAAGTAAGCGTCTCAAAGTGGATTTAACACTTAGAGAAATTTTCAAGAATTAGGGCTTGGCGCCGCGGCGCCAACCATGCTTTGTTATGTGGCGCTGTAGCGCCAGACCGGGGAGCCAGGTACTGCCAACTCGTGCCATAGTGCAAGAGGAAAGGAAGAGAGTGGCATTACAGCTCCAGTGTAGGGAAAAAGCCAAAGATGAGCTTTTAACTACTCATCTCTTGGGGGGAAACGTAAGGGATGATAAACAACATAATGTCCGATTAATGTAACACTTAATCAAGTGAATTAAACCTGTAGTAAGGGTTGAACGGGAAGATTAAACAAGATTAAAAGATAAAGATTTTAGGTACGGGTTAGGGAACCGATATCCGGGGGACCGTAGTCGCGGTGAACGAATGTGAGGGATTGCTATAATTGTGATTCCTTAGACATTGAGTGATGAGGGTAATGAATAACATTTCGATGATATGTCATGATAATGGGAGATAAGTGTGAAGCGTATAGACACTGTGAACGCAATGCTGTTGCGATGGACGATCGGTCTTAGCATATAACGATCAGTATGGCTTCGGCACTAAAAATGAATAATGAACATGGGGTTCATGTAATGGATAACGAAAGTATTAATATTAAATAAGATATAAATTATCAAGAAAGCCATAGGGAATGGTAATAAGATTAATGAAAGCCGAATGTGAATCGGATAAGGAATGAATCCTGAGGTATGGCATTTAGTTGCCAGAAAGCCGTAAAGAATAAGAAATTAATTTAACGAACATTAGGTTTAATGGTTCGGATACGTTAAGATAAGTTAGGTTGTGGTATAATCGTAACCTTTGATGGTTGACATATGGGAGTTGGGCTAAACAATTCCTTCAGGGAGCGAAGGTATATATAAAACTGGCAACCGATCTAACTCACTGTGATGGCAGTGTAGATGAGACGGGAACTTGTTTGTTGGTTGTTTGTAGGAAACCACTCAGAGTACCATATGGACTACTAGCAGAGACACGATGTGTGCTGAGTCCTAGTAAAGTTATAAGAAGAAGATAAGAATATAAATCATCCAAGATGATGAACGTTCTGAGTAAGACATCTCTGTATGTCATGAAGCCGTAAACTGGTAAAGGAAGTTAGTCGCGTAAACGTATATTGCAAGAACACGAACCCTAAGAAGTAAAGTTAAGTAAACCAATGCGTAAGTCCAATATATGACTAATTGGTATTTATGTTTTCTCCTTATGTGCTACATAGGAATTGGATTGAGCAGTTCAGCGTAAGCTGTAGCTGTGCGTAAGGCAAGTTTCCTAACTTCATTCATATTCTAAATGAATGCTAGTTTCTTAAACTTCTCAGATGTTGAACTTAAGAAATTCTGTCTATGTGCGAATGTGAGATATTTGTACAAGGTGGTAGAATGTATGAGGCCTTGAGCCACAATGTGAACACTTCGGTGTTTCTATGATATGAACTGTGCTGCGATTGAGCTGTTCAATACAAGTATGTTCTGTTTATACATGAATTGTTATTGTTAAGTCTATGCTAATGATTCTAGCCAGACAAGATGTGTATGAAAAAGGTCGAGGAATGAAAATATTTCAATGTGAAAGTGACTGATGTTTTAAGATAATAGGAATCAAGACTATTCCTATTATTCAAGCTGTTTCATAACCTTTGTTCGATTATCGAAGTTCTGAAGAAATGTTTAAACTCTTGAAGTTGTTTGTTCAACTGTTATGACTTGCTGGGAAATTGAATGCTCACACTTGCTTTAAATGAAAAACATTTTCAGTGAACGATATTAGAAGAACTTAAAGACCCCGTAAAGATCAAGCTGACGGTATTCAGATGAAGTGTCATTCAGAATGTGAATGAACGAGAAGATCAAGTGAAGACTTGTAATGTAGAAAGATGAAACTAAACGATAGACTAGTTTAATGAACTGTTATGTATCCTTGGTGGCGGATAAAAGTCACTCTTGTAAGATGAAATGAATAATGTAATTATCATTATTTGTAATGAAAGAGGTTATAAGGTTTCCAGAACCCGAGATTTGAGAATGTATGCTGTTATATTTCGGTATATAATGATGTATGTTTGGTAAGAAGTGGGACCATAACATACAAAATTCGGGTGTGAAGATAGACCGAATTTCGGGGTGTTACAAAAACTATATATAGAGGAACTATAGTGTAGATATAAAAGGACACAATTTTTTGGTAAATATTATTCCAATTCAATTGGAAGAATTCGATGTAATCCTAGGAATGGATTGGTTAGTTAACCATAACGCGATGATCGATTGTCATAAAAAACGTATAAACCTATTGACTGCGTCGAAGTCAAAGGTAGTGTTCAACGGAGGTTGTTCACCTAAGCAATCTCAATGTCTGACCATAACTCAGGCAGAAAGTTTACTTAAAAAAGGTTGTTTAGGATATTTGGCCTATATTGTTGATACTCGACACGAATGAGTAAAACTAGATCAAATACCTATAGTTAAGGAATTTCCTGATGTATTCCCATATGACTTACCAGGTCTTCCTCCAGATAGGGAAATCTAGTTTGTCATTGACCTTGCACCGGGAACGACACCAGTTTCTATGGCACCATACAAAATGGCACATGTAGAACTGAAAGAGCTACTAGTATAACTACAGGAACTCTTAGATAAAAAGTACATACAACCTTGTGTTTCACCTTGGGGAGCACCAATATTGTTTGTAAAGAAAAAGGATGGAACTATGAGGTTATGTATAGACTATAGAGAATTAAATAAATTAACTATAAAGAATAAATATCATTTACCAAGAATTGATGATTTGTTTGACCAATTAAAGGGGGCCGAACACTTTTCAAAAATCAATCTTAGGACAGGTTATCATCAAGTAAAGGTAAGAAAGGAAGACGTGCCGAAGACAGCGTTTTGGACACGCTATGGACATTATAAGTTTCTTGTGATGTCCTTTGGTTTGACAAATGCACCGACAGCATTTATAGATTTGATGAATCGAGTGTTTAAACCATGCTTAGACAAATTCATTGTAGTGTTTATCGACGATATTCTGGTATACTCAAAAACACGGGAAGAACATGTTGAACACTTAAAAGTCGTTTTGGAGATATTACAAAAGGAACAACTTTACGCAAAGTTTTCCAAGTGTGAATTCTGGTTGAAGAGAGTTCAGTTTTTAGGTCATGTATTTGGAAAAAATGGAATATCAATAGATCCAACTAAGATCGAAACGGTTGTGAATTGGGAACAACCAATAACTCCAACAGAAGTAAGAAGTTTTCTCAGTTTAGCGGGTTATTATCGACGTTTTATAAAAGATTTTTTAAAAATAGCAACCCCACTAACCAATTTAACTCGAAAGACGGTGAAATATGTCTGGACATATAAATGTGAAGATAGCTTCCAAGAGTTGAAGAAGCGACTGAGCATGGCTTTAGTGTTGTCCTTACCAGATGATATAGGAGGCCTTGTAATATTTAGTGATGCGTCACACAGAGGTCTAGGGTGTGTGTTAATGCAACATGGGAAAGTGATTACTTATGCATCACGACAACTCAAAGATTATGAGAAGAGGTAATCTACCCATGACCTAGAGTTAGCCGCGGTAATTTTTGCCCTTAAAATTTGGAGGCATTACTTGTACGGGGAGAAGTGCAAGATATATACAAATTATAAAAGTCTGAAATATATTTTTACACAAAAGGAGTTAAACTTAAAGTAAAGGAGATGGTTAGAACTGATAAAGGATTTTGACTGTGAAATCTTATATCATCCCGGTAAAGCCAATGTCATAGCTGATACGTTAAGTAGAAAGAATCAAGAAAAGTTAAACGCAATAACCACTAATGAAAGGTTAATAAAAGATTTTGAAAGACTATAAATTGAGGTGGGATGTCCAACTACCTCTACCCAAAAGTTATTCATTCTAGAGGGAGTTTCATCTCTACTAAATAGAATCAAATAGATGCAGGAGAAAGATGAAGAATGTCAAAAATGTAAGTCTAATATAACTCATGTTAAGAATATCAAATTCAGAATAGACAAGGATGGAATATTAAGATATAAAGATAGAATTTGGGTTCCGTTAAATCAAGCATTAAAAGACGAAATCTTAAGCGAAGCTCATAATTCTAAATTTTCCATACATCCAGGCAGTACTAAAATGTACAAAGACTTAAGTCGACACTTTTGGTGGTCAAATATGAAAAGAGAAATAGCTGAATGGGTAAGAAAATGTCTCACGTGTCAAAGGGTTAAGGCTAAACATCAAAAGCCGAGTGGTTTACTTCAACTCTTACCAATTCTTGAGTGGAAGTGGGAACATATAACCATGGACTTCGTGGTAGGCCTTCCAGCTACACAAAAGGGCCACAATGCCATTTGGGTAATAGTTGACCGTCTTACTAAATCAGCTCACTACCTACCTATTAAAGTTACTTATAACTTAGACCAACTTGCCAAACTATACATTAATGAAATCATCTCTAGGCATAGAGTACCTGTTTGCATAGTGTTAGATTGAGATCCACGTTTCACCTCAAATTTTTGGGGAAGCCTTCAAAAACACTTAGGAACATAATTAACATTAACTACAACTTATCACCCTCAAACTGATGGGCAAAGTGAGAGAACCATTCAAATATTAGAGGATATGTTGAGAACATGTATCATTTACTTCAAAAGAAGTTGGGAAGATCAATTACCTTTGGTGGAATTTGTCTACAACAATAGTTACCATGCTAGCATAGGTATGCCACCTTATGAAACCTTATATGGGAAAAAATGTAGAACACCTTTGTGTTGGGATGAGGTCGGGGAAAGACAAATGCTAGGACATGAAATAATCCAACAAACTACTGAGACCATCAGAAATATACGTGAATGATTAAAAGTGTCTCAAGATAGACAGAAGAAATACGTTGATCCACATCGTCAACAACGAAACTTTAGCGTAGGAAGCAACGTATTCTTGAAAGTGTCCCCTTGGAAGGGCAAGATACGTTTTGGCAAGAAAGGAAAACTGAGTCCGAGATTCATTGGACCCTTCAAAATTTTGAGGAGGGTAGGTGAAGTTGCTTATGAAATAGCACTACCTCCTGAGTTAAATCATGTTGACTTATGTCATACTCCATGTTTTGATGATGACCATATTATTCCTCTAATCATGCTATATAACATTTCAGGGAATGATATGACATTACAGGAACATCAAGGAGGAAATTACAAAGACAAGGAATCTTTGAAGAACAAAAAGCAAATTGAGTCCTAGGAAAAATATGTAAGATCTTAGCATTTATTACTTTCCAATATAAGGCTCTAGGACATGTACATTACATATATAATTGTACTCACATATTCGATGCTACATACTAATACACTAAGCTCATGATATGCATGACCGAAATTCGTCACCATAACTTAAGGAATCAAATTCTGTTAAACCATATATGGTAGCTTTTGGGAAAATGGTTGATTGAATAAATTATTATAAAATGATGTAACCCAATTCACGGTAAAAACAAAAATGGTATATCATGAATCATTCATCATAAATCGTGCTTCAAGAATCAAGGAATTTAATTCTGGGCAATCAACTAAGGTAACTAGTTGGTTAAATAAATACCATGAATCATGCTTTATATAAAAGCTTAATTTAAGGAAAATTACTAGATTGTTTTTAAACCCACTTGCGTGATATATCAATATGGTAATTGATTGCATGATATAAATCCGGTATTTAACATATAGCAAATTGACGTATGACAAGATGGGATATAATACAGAATTCATAAAAGATATAGTTTCACGTGATGGACACTCTATTAGGCAAAATCTCCTCGGTCATCACTAAGATATTTCTATATCCTATACTGATCATGACGTGTCCTATGCTAGTATACAACTGGAAGGAGTCTTGATCTTTGGCATAATATCTGGATGATAGTCTAAATATTATGTGACTTGTGCATCTTATCTCTAACGATCATATCACGAATAGGCATCAAGCAACGGTAATGTATTATGAAAGCCTATAAATGAATTGGTCTCATTAACGAGAAAAGTAAGAAAAACACATACTGATATCATAAAGCATACAAGCTACGAAATAGTTTTTCTTCTTGATTATTATTGATTGCACTAAGAAGGAGCTACGGCTAAGGTGGTCTTGTAGAAAATATTCTGGTAATACTTCTCTTGCATATCATTACATACTAGAGCCTTGCATTGGTAAGTGATATATTGCTTGATCATTAGACCTCTATTGTGTATCTTATATTTTCTTATACAAATCAATATTCTCTAAAGTGTAATCCTATTTGGGTTACTGCATCATTACAATCAAGTTTGAAGAAAGCATAGGTGCTTAAGAGTGCATAGGTGCACAAGGAACAAAGGTGTTCAAATTGTTGGAACTTATTTTGTAATTGGAAAAGTTTAATAAAAGTGAGTCTCCAATACTAGTTGGTATTGGACGTGGATTAGCCTACTATTCTAGAGGATAGTAGTTGAACCACGTAAAAATTTCGGTGTTTATGTGATTACATTTTGAGTTTTATTATTCTACTAACTATCCAGCAGCCTGCATTCTATATCCATTCATATCACTTAACTAATTTAGTAAATTGGTTTATCATAATTAACTTTAGAAAAAGTTAATTCTCAGAATTATATTTTTGGAAAGTGATACATTAATTCAATATCCGGTTTTCATATTTTAACTTACAAATATATAGAATTCAGCTTGTTGCATTGAATATCCAAAGGAATTTTTAGTTAATCAAAAGTTGGACATAGTTTGTGCCTAAACTTATTCAACCCCCCTTCTAAGTGTACCTACTTAAATTTCATTTGGTATCAGAGCTTGGCTCTACTTATCTTGGTCTTAAAGGTGACTTGTAGGGAAAGATTCTGACATGGCACAACTTGGAAACGCTCATCACGAAGGTCAATCAACAAACCGACCTCCACTACTCTTTGGAACAGAGAACTATAATTTCTGGAAATTTTGAATGAGGATATATCTTAAGCGAGACCCATGGGAATGGTGGGTGAATGGACCAGTAATCCCAAGGAAAGATGATGGCACTCCAAAAACTCTACTCGAGATGGACTCAATCGAAACATACATGGTTTCATACAATTCATAAGCAATGAACACTCTTCTCAGCGGCATGGTACAATCCGAAATAGACAAAGTCTGGTCATGCAACACATCAAGGGAGATATGGGATACCCTAGTGGTAAGTCATGAAGGAACCTCCAAAGTACGAGAAGTTAAGTTAAGTATGCTCATGCATGACTACGAAATGTTCAAACTAGAAAGAGACAAAACAATCAAAATGGCTCAGGCACGATTTTTGGTACTTATAAATTCCTTGAAGTTGCTCGACAAGTCAATTCCACAAAGTGAAATCAATCATAAGTTACTTCGGGCTATGCCCAAAAGGTTTGCATCTAAAATTACTACTCTTCAAGATTCTGTCAATATTTCTTCTATGGATACATTAACTCTCTTTGGTGAACTAGAAGAATATGAACATCAATTAAAAAGATATGATGACGAGGAAGAAATTCCTCGAAAGAAAGTGCTAGCTCTATATGCAGGAATTGAAGAAGAACTTGAAAACAACTCGGATGATGAAATAGCTATGATCTCAAGGAGACTCAAGGGACTACTTCAGAGAAAGAATAAAAGAAGGAATACATTCAATTCAAACCAATTCAAAGCTAAACAAACCGAAGAAACTTGTTTTGAATGCGAACGACCAGGCCACTTAAAGAAGGACTGCTTCCAACTCAAAAACAAAGGGAAGAAAGGCAGTAAAGAGTTCAAAAAGAATAAAGCCTTCTTAACATGGAGTGACGATGAAGAATCTGATGCGGAGATAAATGCAAATGATGAACTGGCTCAAATATGCTTCATGGGACTTGAAGGTGAATCTAGTGAGGTATCTTTTTCTGATATTAGTATTTTGAAACAAGAAAATGGAAAACTAAAAGAAAAAAATATGTACTTAAAAGATCTAGTAAACACACTAATGGGCGAAGTTGAGTCACAAATAGATGAAAAGAAGGAATTAGAAAAAGTAACACATACAAATGGGGAAAAAGTATTAGCTGCGAAAAATGATTACTTAGATAATTACAATAAAATACTTTTTAACAAAGTAAAACAGTTAAATAATGAAGTTAAAAAATTGACAAACGACATAAAAATGAGAGATGTATGTATTGATGCTTTTAGTGATGAATCTAGTAATAAAACACCCCCAACTAATGAACTTCAAAAGGAAATAGAATCCCTAAAATTGTCTCTAGCTAAATTTGTTCATGGTGAAGAAAATTTAAATGTCATGTTAGGGAAACAAAGACCAAGTTATGATAAATAAGGAATTGGTTATAATCCGGTACAGAGAAAGGAAGTTGGAGTGCTTAAATCTAAATCATCATTTAAATTAAATTATTGTACAATTTTCACTACTTGCAAAAATTGTGGTACTAAAGGTCATCTAGAGATAAATTGTTCAAAGAAGAAAAATAATAATCGAAGTAAAATAATATGGATAAAGAAAAGGGATTTGATTTCAACTAACACAAGTGGACCCAAAAAGATATGGGTACCAAAAAGATAAATTGCATTTTTCTTAAACAGGTATGTTTCAAGGCAAAAGTGTCACCTCAAAAGTGGATCCTTGACAGTGGATGCTCACGCCACATGACAGGTGACAAATCTAAATTCGTGGAACTAAATGTCAAAAGGAAACATGGGACTGTCACGTTCGGTGATAACAGGTCATGTGAAAGAATCGGGAAAGGTAAAATCGGTAATGGTAAGGTTAACATTAATAATGTTCATCTTGTGACGAACGAGATTTTTGTAATTTAATTTTAATATTTATTGAATTAAATAAATATTTTTGATGATTTAATTATTAGATTAAATAATTAATTGATGCAATTGTGGTAGATTAATTTAATTATATGTGTTACATTTATTAAATTAATGTAGAGAATAATTATTATTCGAAGTATGTCATTATGTGAGCTTATTGTATTAAATAAAATATTTAATTAAGCATGATGTTATTTAATTAATTTAATTATTAATTAGAGAGTTAATAATTTGACATTATTTATTAATGAAAAAATTTAATATATGACTATGTGAATGTATGAGAAGTTATTATATTTTATTTATATTAAATAAGATATATGAATTATTGTGCAAGTGGGTGTGACATGATTTAAACTATATGGTAAAAGCTTTATTAAATTAATAGTTTTTGAAAACTATTCAAACTAGACAAACAGGGCTTTAAAGGGAGTTATGGACAGTTAATCCATGATGGGTAACTGACCATAATGCGCATCGGCCTATTTGAATACGACGTCTTATTTCTTTTCTTCATTTTCTAAGTCTGATAAAACTAACAAGAGAGAATTCAGAGGAATTGTGAGAATCTCTATGTTGAAGAAGCTTGAAAAGGGTTTTATCTCTACTCATTAACACTCTGGGTAATCTCTCCTTCCCAATTCCTACTTTACGTATTTTAGTTTACATGAAAATGGCTTTTAAAGTTTTTGGTTTAACCTCTGTAAGTAGATTAGGAGTAATGATTATGGGTTGTATGTGTGTTATGACATATAAAATCATGTTTAATTATATATATTATGTAAACCATATCATCAAATTCATGAAAACATGTCGTATATGATTTCTACAAAATTACAGAGTATGGGTTTTGGCCTTATGGCCTTATACGTGATATTTTATGTATTGATCGTATATTATCCCTAAATTTTACACTAGTATATTGTTATGCATGTTGATACGAAGAGACCAAAGTTTAAATAAACGGATTCGGTGTTATAACGAATCCGTAGTAACAATTTTCATGTTTTATTTTCAAAACCTCCAAGAACATCAAAGTCAGTGAAATTCACATGCTTTAAATATGTTATTAAGTGTTTAAATTGGTTAATGCCAGTATATATAAATGTTGGGTTATGTTTATACATGAATTATAACATGTGGGTATGTCTAATTTCGAGTAGAAATTGGGAGAAATTGGCATGTTCTGCGATTTTTCGCGAACCATTTCTGTGTCTGGTATGCCGCGCCGCAACGCCGGCTAACTGTGTATTTCCCGCGCCGCAACGCCATGACTCGTGTCGTAGCGCCATGACTCGAGCCGCAGCGCCAAGTGTCCGGCCGCAGCGCGAAGATCATGTGTAATATTGGCGCCGCAGCGCTACTCTCCAGAAAATTCAAAATTAGTTATTTTAAAAATGTTTAAGTCTAACAATGTGTTAGTGGATTGATGTAATGAACATGTAAACATGTTAGAAGAATAATGTGATGATAAAATAGTTGTTTAACATGTAAATAACTTAATTGCATGTGGATTAAATTATTGAATACATAATTAGCTTGATAATTCATGAAGTACAAATTATGTGACAAAGTGGTAATTTGACTAAGTATAGTCAATAATCAAAGTAGACAAAGAGAATGAGTTTATGATGATTAGTTAAGTTATAATTAACTGGTATTGTGTATATGAATGGTATGTAGGAGTAAATTCAAAGAACGTGCTTAGTTAAAGTGTAATCTACGCACGAGGCAAGTTTCCTAACCCTACTTGTCATTATTGTTCAAGTTTATTATTTACCTCGAGTAAATTATCAATTCTATTATTCAAGTTCAAATGTTATATTAAAGATTTATTTATCTTTTCAAAGCATGATTCCGTTATACAATAATTGTCCTATTGTATACTCTTGAGATCATTATTCAAATTGAATATCATTATTGTTGAACCTTATTAGACTAGTGAACCTTATTGATTCAACTAGTCCTTAGTTGATGAACGTTCTAAATTTCAGAACCCTTATTGAATTATCCAAACCAAACTTCCTTTGGTGCAGACTCGAATGTCAAACTGAGATGAACAACCCTGCAAAGGGATTTACTTATGCGTTAGCGTTAAGATATTGTGCACAGTATGGTACTAAGGGCTGATCCCCCTAAGTACGAGAAGAAAGGTTCATAGTCTTATGACTGTTAAAGGTTTCAAGTATAACCCTTGATAACCTAGGACATAGTTCAAGGTCTTATGACCCTCAAAATTCTTTTGATTCTTGTTATTCATTCTTGATTCAAAAGTTGAGCTTTTATTCAGATGTCTTTGATTTATTCGCATGTTATTATACTGTTATTTCATTATTATACTTGTGGGCATTTGTGCTCATTCTTGCTTAATAATAACATTGTAGTTAAGAACGAAAGAACTGATGAACCTTCCACTAGTAGAGGCAAGGGCAAAGTTAGCAAGTGACGAAGACTTGTTGTTTTATATGATGATGTATTTGTTTAAGACTTGAGTTAATGTTATTGTTTAAGACTTATTTGTTTATGATTCCGCACAGATGTTTAAGGTTAGTTTAACTTGGGATTGTATTATTATTATTCAGATATTGTAACCCTTAATGGGAAGATTTTATTTCTATCTATTGCATGGTTTGCATTTATTATGGGTAAATAGATAGATGATATTTGTATCATGAACACCAAATCCTGTGAAAATGGAAGTACCAAATTTGGGGGTGTCACAGGTTGGTATCAGAGCCGTAGGTTATGAACCTTAGGTGGGGGAACAACCTTAGGTAGTAGCCTTATAGAAAGAAGATAGTAATGGAAAACTCTTATCGAGTTCTAAGAAATGAATTTTTGTAATTTATTGAAGATAATAAAATACATTATGTGTTTATGTGTTAAAGTTTGCATTAGATGATACAACTTAGTAACTAAAACTTAAAATTTTGTTGTCAGGATGTCGAATGTTTGAGAAGCTAGTCAAGCTGGGGAGGAAGAACCCCGAGTACCTATAGTACCTACAGAGGAGGAAACCCGAGACATCCATGTCGTTAGGGAACAGCTGGTTCAGAGGGAGTCATCTCCATTGATCACCGTTGTTGGTCAGGAGCATGAGCCCGAGACTGATCCTGAGGAGGATCTTGAGGAAGAGTTTGATGAGGAGGAGGAAGAAAAGGAGTTACCACGGTACACTGTTGATGCTGAGATGTATGACACGTTGTACGACCGTAACGTCGAATTACAAGACGAGGTTCAAGAATTGACTGAGCGAGCGACAGTTCAACAGTCTACTCTAAAGGAGAAGGAGAGGGAGATTTCGACTCTTCACTCACGATTGGGAAATATAGAATGGGATTTGATCCATGAGAAGGGTCAAACCGAGGATAAGACCAAGGAGATAGAGAAGCTGAAGAAGGAACTGAAGGAAACCTCCGAAAGACTGAAAATAGCAGAGGAAGGATGGGTAAGAGAATCACGTCAAGCTGATCTTGCAGAAGATGATAGTCGTGCAAAGAAGGCGAAGATTGGGGAGACATACTCTATACTTAACAAGGCAATGAATAAGACTCAAGATCGAGTTTTGAGGTATCCCATCCAGTTTGAAGGACTTCCATTGTATATGATGGATCACAGGATGATGTATCGCATCTTAGAAGAGGAGCGTAGCAAGGCTATTCAGTACCTTGATCGGCAGTGATATGATTTGCTTAATTATGTGAAGAACTTAATTAGTTTTTACCGATGTATTTATGAACAAAGGAATAGTTTAAATGTTTTAAATCCTGTGAATTCTTTATTCCAGGATAGTTGATGTAAATAGCAGTTATGCTATCGTTTAATGTTAAAACTTTTGATTTGAATGAAAATATATCAAGTTGTTTGAGATGATGTATTAAATGAGTATGTTAATTGTTAAGAAATGCCTTAACTATTTAGAGAAATAAATAAAGTTCTAATAAGCATTTATTTAACAGAAAAATACCGCCAATGAGAAGACAACAACGTCAACTGGCTCAGGAAGAGTCAACCAATAATAACAATAACGCCAATGCTAATCCCGTTCAGCAGTTGGTGAACTTACTAACTGGAGCCATGAATAATCAACCTCAAGCTCCACCAAACACAACGTTTAAAGACTTCAAGGCGGTGGGACCGCCAGAGTTCAAAGGTTCCATGAACCCATTCGAAGCTCAAACGTGGGTTATGGAGATGGAGAAGGTTTTCGACGTTGCTAGGGTTAGAGAAAACCAGAAGACCGCTTTTGCAACGTTTATGCTGAAGTCTGATGCTAGCTACTGGTGGCAAGCAAACAAAGTGTGAGGAGGTAAAGGTGTAATTACGTGGGAGAGATTTAAAGAGATATTTTTCGAAATGTACTTCCCAACTAGTTCGCAGAAGCATATGGAGGTTTAATTTCTAGAACTGAAGTAGGAAAACATGAGCGTACCTGACTACGTGGCTAAATTCAACGAGTTGGCAAGGTTCGCCCCGTACCAAGTACACACTGACGAGAGAAAAGTCAGAAGATTCGAACAAGGGCTAAAGCCTTGGGTATACAGCAAGGTATCAATGTTTCAGCTAAACACGTTTGCCGGAGTATTGGAAAAGGCCATCCTCGCTGAAGGTGGAAGCGATGCGGTGACCAAGTATAATCAAAAGCAGAAGAAGAAGAAGAAGAAGAAGAAGAAGAAGAGTGAGAATGAAGGTAACAACAAGACTGGTGGGAGTAGCACTGGGGGTAATCATAATCAGAAGAGGAAGTGGATGGATAACTCGTCAGCTGGAAGTCAACAAGGAGGGCAGAAGAAAAAGATCGAAGCATGCCCGACCTGCGGGAAAGCTCATCTAGGAGTTTGTATGAAGGGAAAGAGAGTATGCTACAATTGTGGTCAGGAAGGCCACATAGCACCTAATTGTCCTAACCCAAAGAAGGGTGCTTGTTTCACTTGTGGTTCGAAGGATCATCTAGCAAGAGACTGCCCTAAGAAGGGATCAGGAGGAGCAGTACCAGGAGGTAACCGTGGAAATAACAGTGGAAATGCCTTAACCATCACCGGACCAACCGCAACAAACCGACCGACCGCCAGAACTTTCAATATGACAGTGCAGGACGCAATCCAGTCTCGTGATGTGGTGTCAGGTATCATTCCGATCAATTAAATTAATGCTTATGTTTTATTTGATTCGGGTGCTACTTGTTCCTTTATATCCGAAGACTTTGCTAATAGTTTAGATTTGCTTAGGATGAGTTAGAATATCCCATGAATATAGAAATTGCGAACGTGTTTAAAAACTGTAGGGTGGATATTAAGGGTAATATCATGAACGTAGATCTTATCTCTATTCGACTTGGGGAATTTGACGTTATTTTGGGTATGGATTGGTTATCCAATTTTGGGGCGGTAATTTACTGCCAGAAGAAGCGTATTAACCTTATGACTCCGTCAAATGTTGTGTTTTATGATAACAAGTCACCTAGACAAGCGAGTTATCTGACGATGATGTAGGCCAGGAGGTTGTTAAGACAGGGCTGTGTAGGATATCTAGCTTACATAGTCGACAGTCGAAAAGAGAATCCGAAGGTAGAAGAGATACCGATTGTGAGGGACTTCGTCGACATATTTTCAAACGATCTGCCAGGACTTCCACCAGATAGAGAGGTAGATTTCGTGATCGATTTGGCGCCCGGAACCGCTCCAATATCGAAGGCACCATACAGAATGGCACCAGTAGAGATGAAAGAATTAATGGTATAATTACAAGAATTGCTGGACAAAAAGTACATTCAACCGAGCGTATCGCCGTGGGGAGCGCCGTTGTTGTTTGTGAAAAAGAAGGACGGATCGATGCAGCTCTGCATTGACTACAGAGAACTGAACAAGGTCACGATTAAGAATAGATATCCATTACCAAGAATCGACGATCTATTTGATCAATTAAAGGGAGCAAGATACTTTTCCAAGATAGACTTGAGGAGTGGTTATCACCAACTGAAGGTGAGGCCAGAGGATGTACCGAAGACAGCGTTCAGAACACGATACGGTCACTATGAATTTTTAGTAAAGTCATTTGGTCTAACGAATGCTCCTGCAGCATTTATGGGACTAATGAATGGTGTGTTCAAGCCGTTTTTGGACAAATTCGTGGTGGTATTTATAGACGACATTCTGGTATATTCCAAAACTAAAGAAGAACACGAAGAACATTAAAGATTAACGTTGGAAGTATTGAGAAGGGAGAAGTTGTACGCTAAATTTTCAAAATGCGAATTCTGGATCGAGCGAGTACAATTTCTTGGTCACGTGATCGATAAAAACGGAATTTCGGTAGATCCATCTAAAGTCGAAGCCGTGATTAACTGGGATCAGCCGAGAACGCCGTCAGAAGTAAGAAGTTTTCTTGGATTGGCGGGATATTATAGAAGATTCATTCAAGATTTTTCCAAGATCGGAACTCCGTTAACGAATTTAACTCGAAAAGCTGTGAAATTTGTTTGGACGGAGAAGTGTGAGAAGAGCTTTCAAGAATTAAAGTAGAGGTTGAGTACGGCACCTTTGTTATCTCTTCCGGATGATACAGGTAATTTTGTTATTTTTAGTGATGCGTCGCATAAAGGACTTGGTTGTGTTCTGATGCAAAATGGTAAAGTCATTGCGTATGCATCACGACAATTGAAGGATTACGAGAAGGGGTATCTGACCCATGATTTGGAGTTAGCTGCAGTTGTATTTTCTTTGAAAATTTGGAGGAACTATCTCTACGGGGAGAAGTGTGAAATATATACGGACCACAAGAGTCTGAAATATATTTTCACACAGAAGGACTTAAATATGCGTCAGAGAAAATGGTTGGAATTAATCAAGGATTACGACTGTGAGATTTTATACCATCCGGGTAAGGCGAATGTGGTTGTCGATGCCTTAAGTAGAAAGGGTCGTGAGAAATTGATGATGTTAACTGCTCAGGAAGAGCTAATTGTGGAAATGGAGAAACAAGAATTGGAAGTGAAGTATCCAATGGAGATTGATGAGAAGCTATTTCAGATGCAATCTGGTACAACTCTACTAGATAAAGTGAAGGAGGCTCAGCTTCAAGATGATGAATGCAAAAAGGTGACAAAAAAGATATCTGAAGGAACCGAACCGAGATTTAAGATGGATAAGGAAGGAATACTGAGATTTGAGAGTAGAATTTGGGTACCGCCAGTACAAGAGATTAAGGAAGATATTTTAAGCGAGGCTCATAGTTCACGATATTCGATTCACCCTGGTAGTGCCAAGATGTACCAAGATCTTAGACAACATTTCTAGTGGCCGAATTTGAAGCGTGATGTTGCAGAATGTGTTGCCAAGTGTCTGACCTGCCAGAAAGTGAAAGCAGAACATCAGAGACCGAGTGGATTGCTACAACCGTTAGAGATCCCAGAGTGGAAATGGGAACATATTACAATGGACTTCGTGGTTGGCCTTTCGACGACTCAGAAAGGCTACGACACAGTATGGGTTATCGTTGACCGACTGACGAAATCTACACACTTCCTTCTGATAAAAATAAGATTCAACTTAGATCAGTTGGCCAGGCTATACGTAAAAGAGATTGTTTCGAGGTACGGAGTTCTGGTATCAATTGTTTTAGATAGGGATCCGTGCTTTACATCAAATTTCTAGAAATGTCTTTAGGAATGCATGGGTACGCAATTGTAAATGAGTACATCTTACCACCCTCAAACAGACAGACAGAGTGAGAGAACGATTCAGACATTAGAAGATATGCTAAGAGCCTGTGTGATGGACTTTAAAGGAAATTGGGATGATCACCTACCATTAGTAGAGTTTGGCTACAACAACAGTTACCATGCTAGTATAGGCATGCCGCCTTACGAAGCGTTATACGGCAGAAAGTGTAGAATTCCGCTTTACTGGGATGAAGTTGGTGAAAAATAATTGCTAGGGCCAGAATTGGTACAGCAGACGGCAGAAATAGTCAAAGTAATCAGAGCACGACTGGTAGCGGCTCAAGATCAACAGAAGAAATACACTGATCCACATCGTAAAACTATCGAGTTTGAATCAGGTAGTTATGTTTTCTTGAAGGTCTCTCCCTGGAAAAGGAAGATCAGGTTCAGAAAGAAAGGGAAATTGAGCCCAAGATTCATTGGACCCTTTGAAGTACTGAGAAGAATCGAAGAAGTTGCATACGAGGTAGCCTTACCTCGAGCACTTGAGAATGTCCACAACGTCTTCCATGTTTCTGTATTACGACCATACAAAGCCGATTACAAGCATGTAATTGAATTCGAACCCCTGCGTTTTGAGAAAGACTTATCTTATGAAGAAATTCCTGTGCAAATTGTCAACCGAAAAGAACAAGTTCTCAGAAATAAAGTTATACCTTCTGTTAAGGTAATTTGGAGAAACCACAATGCTGAAGAAGCTACGTGGGAACTCGAAGAGAATATAATGAAGAATTACCCTCATTTATTTACTTAATTATGTGTAAGCGATTCTGAGGACAGAATCTTTGTAAGGGGGAGAATGTAACGGGTCGAATTTATTAAGTCGTGATTCTGGGGACAGAATCCTTTTAAGGGGGGAAAGATGTGACGAACGAGATTTTTGTAATTTAATTTTAATATTTATTGAATTAAATAAATATTTTTGATGATTTAATTATTAGATTAAATAATTAATTGATGTAATTGTGGTAGATTAATTTAATTATATGTGTTACATTTATTAAATTAATGTAGAGAATAATTATTACTCGAAGTATATCATTATGTGAGCTTATTGTATTAAATGAAATATTTAATTAAGCATGATGTTATTTAATTAATTTAATTATTAATTAGAGAGTTAATAATTTGACATTATTTATTAATGAGAAAATTTAATATATGACTATGTGAATGTATGAGAAGTTATTATATTTTATTTATATTAAATAAGATATATGAATTATTGTGCAAGTGGGTGTGACATGATTTAAACTATATGGTAAAAGTTTTATTAAATTAATAGTTTTTGAAAACTATTCAAACTAGACAAACAGGGCTTTAAAGGGAGTTATGGCCAGTTAACCCATGATGGGTAACTGACCATAATGCGCATCGGCCTATTTGAATACGACGTCTTATTTCTTTTCTTCATTTTCTAAGTCTGATAAAACTAACAAGAGAGAATTTGAGAGAGAATTCAGAGGAATTATGAGAATCTCTGTGTTGAAGAAGCTTGAAAAAGGTTTTATCTCTACTCATTAACACTCTGGGTAATCTCTCCTTCCCAATTCCTACTTTACGTATTTTAGTTTTCATGAAAATGGCTTTTAAAGTTTTTGATTTAACCTCTGTAATTAGATTAGGAGTAATGATTATGGGTTGTATGTGTGTTATGACATATCAAATCGTGTTTAATTATATATATTATGTAAACCATATCATCAAATTCATGAAAACATGCCGTATATGATTTCTACAAAATTACAGAGTATGGGTTTTGGCCTTATGGCCTTATACATGATATTTTATGTATTGATCGTATATTATCCTTAAATTTTACACTTGTATGTTGTTATGCATGTTGATACGAAGAGACCAAAGTTTAAATAAACGGAGTCGGTGTTATAACGAATCCGTAGTGACAATTTTCATGTTTTATTTTCAAAACCTCCAAGAACATCAAAGTCAGTGAAATTCACATGCTTTAAATATGTTATTAAGTGTTTAAATTAGTTAATGTCAGTATATAAATGTTGGGTTATGTTTATACATGAATTATAACATGTGGGTATGTCTAATTTCGAGTAGAAAATAAGAAATTGGGAGAAATTGGCATGTTCAGCGATTTTTCGTGAACTGCCATTTCTGTGTCTGGTACGCTGCGCCGCAGCGCCGGCTACCTGTGTATTTCCCGTGCCGCAGCGCCACCGCGCCGCAGCTTCATGACTCGAGCCGCAGCGCGATCACGCCGCAGCGCGAAGATCATGTGTAACAGTGGCGCCGCAGTGCCATTCTCCAGAAAATTCAGAATGAGTTATTTTAAAAATGTTTAAGTCTAACAATGTGTTAGTGGATTGATGTAATGAACATGTAAACATGTTAAAAGAATAATGTGATGATAAAATAGTTGTTTAACATGTAAATAACATAATTACATATGGATTAAATTATTGAATACATAATTAGCTTGATAATTCATGAAGTACAAATTATGTGACAAAGTGGTAAATTGACTAAGTATAGTCAATAATCAAAGTAGACAAAGAGAATGAGTTTATGATGATTAGTTAAGTTATAATTAACTGGTATTGTGTATATGAATGGTATGTAGGAGTAAATTCAAAGAACGTGCTTAGTTAAAGTGTAATCTACGCACGAGGCAAGTTTCCTAACCCTACTTGTCATTATTGTTCAAGTTTATTATTTACCTCGAGTAAATTATCAATTCTATTATTCAAGTTCAAATGTTATATTAAAGATTTATTTATCTTTTCAAAGCATGATTCCGTTATATAATAATTGTCCTATTGTATACTCTTGAGATCATTATTCAAATCGAATATCATTATTGTTGAACCTTATTAGACTAGTGAACCTTATTGATTCAACCAGTCATTAGTTGATGAACGTTTTAAATTTCAAAACCCTTATTGAATTATCCAAACCAAACTTCCTTTGGTGCGGACTCGAATGTCAAACTGAGATGAACAACCCTGCAAAGGGATTTACTTATGCGTTAGCGTTAAGATATTGTGCATAGTATGGTACTAAGGGCTGATCCCCCTAAGTACGAGAAGAAAGGTCCATAGTCTTATGACTGTTAAAGGTTTCAAGTATAACCCTTGATAACCTAGGACATAGTTCAAGGTCTTATGAGCCTCGGAATTCTTTTGATTCTTGTTATTCATTCTTGATTCAAAAGTTGATCTTTTATTCAGATGTCTTTGATTTATTCGCATGTTATTATATTGTTATTTCATTGTTATACTTGTGGGCATTTGTGCTCATTCTTGCTTAATAATAACATTGCAGTTAAGAACGAAAGAACTGATGAACCTTCCACTAGTAAAGGCAAGGGCAAAGTTAGCAAGTGACGAAGACTTGTTGTTTTATATGATGATGTATTTGTTTAAGACTTGAGTTAATGTTATTGTTTAAGACTTATTTGTTTATGATTCCGCACAGATGTTTAAGGTTAGTTTAACCTAGGATTGTATTATTATTATTCAGATGTTGTAACCCTTAAGGGGAAGATTTTATTTCTATCTATTGCATGGTTTGCATTTATTATGGGTAGATAGATAGATGATATTTGTATCGTGAACACCAAATCCTGTGGAAATGGATGTACCAGATTTGGGGGTGTTACACATCTTGTTAACGGTCTAGAATTCAATCTTATCAGTGTTAGTCAATTAATGGATAATGGATATCAAGTAAATTTTGAAAAAGATAAATGTACAATTTCACATGGTACTAACAATGCTACTTTAGTTGCCCAAAGAGAAGGAAATATATATACTCTTGATTTTGAGCAACAGGAGGAAGAATTATGTCTTGCAACTATTTAAGATGAAGCAAATCTATGGCATAGAAGGATGGGACATGTTCATATGGACCTAATCAAAAAGTTATCATCAAAGAACCTAGTGAGAGGATTACCCAAAATGAACTTCGAGAAGAAAGGTATATGCGAGCCTTGTCAACTTGGAAAACAAGTAAGAACGTCATTCGCAGCCAAGAACATGGTATCAACTTCTTCTCCCTTACAATTACTCCATCTTGATTTATTTGGACATGAAAGGCATGCTAGCTTAAATGGTAAATTTTACACATTTGTAATAGTCGATGATTTTTCTAGATACACATGGGTATTCTTTCTTAGAACAAAAGATGAGGGATTTAAAGAATTTGAAAAACTGATTAGAAACTTGGAAACAAAATATAGTCTTAATCTTATAAAAATCAGAAGTGATCATGGTACTGAATTTCAAAAAGACTTTATTATATTTTGTAATCAAAAAGGAATTACTCATGAATTCTCAGCACCTAGAACTCCCCAACAAAATGGAGTGGTAGAAAGGAAGAATCGAACATTACAAGAAACAGCTAAAACCTTAATTCAAGAAAGTAAACTTCTAAAGAAATTTTGGGCTGAAGCTGTAAACACATCATGTTATGTACTAAATAGAGTGTTAATCCGTCCAATCATTTTGAAAACACCATATGAATTATTAAATAATCGACTTCCTAATATAAGCTATTTCAAAGTATTTAGATCTAAATGCTTTATTCTTGACACTAGTGGGAACTTGGGCAAGTTTGATGCTATATCATATGAGGGAATATTCATTGGCTACTCACAAAATAGTAGAGCATATCGCATTTATAATGTGCAAAATATGTGTATTGAAGAATCTATCCATGTCAAATTTAATGAATCTAACCATGATATTCCAAAAAAAAAGAGAGGAAGATGCAGGAAATTTAGAGACTGGTGCAAATCCAGCTTACCACATAAAGCAAAACAGCAAGACTATGGAACCAATCCAGCAAGCTGGATTAGAAGAACAGCAGGACCAGGACTCTATCCAGCAAGCTGAATATGAAAATCAAGAACATATCCAGCAAACTGAAATGAACCAACAACAAGACCATGATTCAGAAACTACTGACGAAATGATCCATGACATTCAACTTCCAAAATCAGCAAGATACATCAAAAATCATCCTCCTGATAACATCATTGGGAACATAAATGAAGTAGTTACTACAAGAAGAAAAGCACAAAATATGTGTGCTTTCTTAGCATTTCTATCCCAGATTGAACCAAGTAATGCCAAAGAAGCCATACTTGATGAAAATTGGCTACTACCAATGCAAGAAGAACTACAACAATTTGAAAGATGTCAAGTGTGGGAGTTGATGCCTCCTCCAAAAGATGTATTAATTTTTAGAACTAAATAGGTATTCAAAAACAACCTTAACGAGTACGGAACAATTACAAGAAACAAAGCTAGATTAGTAGCTCAAGGGTACAATCAGCAAGAAGGGATAGACTATGAAGAAACATTTGCCCCTGTAGCCCGTTTGGAATCCATTCAAATATTATTAGCATTTGCTTGTTTAAGAAAGTTCAAACTCCATCAAATGGACGTCAAAAGTGCTTTTCTTAACGGTTACATAAATGAAGAAGTTTACGTAAAATAGCCTCCTGGATTTGAGCATGACAAGTTACCACATTACGTATACAAACTAAATGAGGCATTATATGGGCTCAAGCAAGCCCCAAGAGCTTGGTATGAGAGATTAAGTAAGTACCTCCTATCAAATGGTTTCATATGAGGTAAAATCGACTCTACTTTATTTATTAAACATCAAAATAAAGATATCATTATTGTACAAATATATTTAGACGATATAATATTTGGTGCTACTAATAACTTTCTTTGTGAGTGGTTTTCCAAATGCATGCACAAGGAGTTTGATATGAGCTTAATGGGAGAACTCAATTACTTTCTGGGCCTTCAAATCAAATAAAATCAGGAAGGTATTTTCATTCATCAAACCAAGTATACAAAAGAACTACTCAAGAGATTCAATTTTGGCAACGCAAACTCACACACCAATGAGCACATCAATAAAACTCGCAACAGATGAAAAAGGTATGGATGTAGAAGTAACAAAATATAGAGGTATGATCGGATCCTTACTATATTTAACTACTTCTAAACCTGATATAATGTACACTGTTTGTCTATATTCTCATTTTCAGGCCAAACCCAAAGAATCACACTTACAAGCTGTTAAACGAATATTTAAATATTTGAGTGGTACTACAAATTTAGGATTATTTTACCCAAAATGTGACAATTTTGATCTAATGGGTTACTCAGATGTTAACTATGCAGGTTGTCAAATAGATCGAAAAAGCACAAGTGGTGTGTTTACATTTTTGGGACAAAGTCTTGTCTCATGGCATAGTAAGAAGCAAACTTCAATTGCCCTATCCACTACTGAGGGTGAATATTTAGTAGCAGGAAGTTACTGCCCCCAAATTGTGTGGATGTGTCAAACACTGTGTAACTTTGATATTATGTGTGACAATGTGCCTATCTACTGTGATAATACAAGCACCATTAACATTTCTAAAAATCTAGTTTTACACTCTCGCACGAAACACATAAGAGTTCGACATCATTTTCTTAGAGATAATGTGTCCAAAGGACTAATTAAATTAATATTTATCCCCACTGAGCACCAATTAGCAGATATATTTATAAAACCTTTAGGGGAAGAACGCTTCTGTACTCTAAGATGAGAACTCGGGGCTAATTTAGATATAGTCTGCATGCTTTAAGGAAATTAGACAGACAAGGCATATCTTATTACCATAATTATGCTCATTAAATCTGCTCAAGAGTTCCCTTCCCAAACACGGTGCCACGCGTTTCCATATCTTGGTACCAAGCACCCTTAAAAAGACAAAAGTTACTTTACTCTTCCAAGCTTCCTCTTTATCTCTTCAGCACATATATCGTCTCTGAACTCTCAATCACTCTCAAACACCGTCCGTGAAGATGAAAACCAGGCGTGCTAGACAACTCCGTGACGAATCTGAGGACGGGGTATCACTACCCTCTCCACCTTCTCATCCTCCTGCTACTCGACGATTGAAAAGGAAGCAACCTTCTGTCACGATCCCCTGCCGAATCGGAAGAAAGTTTACCTTCTCCTCCACCGATTGGGACATCGACTGGCACTAAATGGCAAAAATTCAAAGAATCCTCACCCAGCTCCCCGCCGATGACGGTATTCCCTCTATCTATTTTGTTGCATGATGTTCCTAAAGATTTCTTTAGAGGCCATAATTTTGAACTTCGTTTTAAGTCTTCTATTTGTCAAAAATCCTTTGTTTATGAAAAATCAATTAAGTTTTACTACCAAAACTCGCCTCTTCAACACCTTCTTGAGTCATGTGGCCTATCCTCTTTAAGTGCTCCTCCCTCTGTGGCTTACCCAAAATTAGTCCAACAATTTTATACAAACCTTGAAAATAATGGCGACTGCTATACCTCGTTTGTTAAAGGCAAATCTATGTTTTTTACTGCTATGGATTTAGGGAGCATACTGTTCATTCCATATACAGGAGCATGTCCCTTTACACTTAATGGACCAGTTTATACTCCTCTGTCCCCTCTTGACCAACTTCGAACTATCATGGCTGACCCCACCCTGTCGACAGTCACTCTTCCTAAGACCACTGAAGTATCTCCTATTGTCATAGTCCTTCACAAATTACTAGGGTACAATCTTATTCCTCGTCTTGGTGGTGGGGCTGACTTCACCTACCAGGATCTGGTTTTGGTGGCTCTGATAATGAAAGGGAACTCATTCAATTTCTCTCTTATGATGCTTAAACACATGGTCAATTGCATCAAACATTCCAAAAAATGTCTGCCTTACAGTTGTTTCCTTACAAAGTTGTTCACTCACTTTCAAATCCCACTAGACGATGAGGGCTCCATCACAATTACTGATTGCATCGACTCTATCTATCGCAAAAGTGATCATCTCACACTGGTAAATGGAAAGTTCATGCGAGTTGCCCCAAAAAATCCCCCTGTCCAAATTCCCACTCCTCTTGCTTCATTACCTCCTTCCCCTGAGATTCTCACTCTTCTTCATACCATCGCGACCAATCAAGCATCAATCACTACTGATGTTAAAGATATCCAACATCGTCTTTCTGTGCTTGAAAAAGGCAAACTCCCTATCAGTCGTACTAAACTTCACTAAGTTTTTTGCAATGTGGAGGATGAGTTCATTGACCTTCAAGATGGATTCGAATTGCATACTCGGGCTATGGTAGAAGCCCTATAGAGGAAAATGAATAGCAATGCCTACCAATTAAGCACTGAACTCAAATTCATCAGCAATCAGATTGGGACTCTCAGACAATTTACTGAGCGGCGCATGAATGATCTCAATGAAGAACTCCAGGCTGACCAAGTCCAATCTCGCATACCTGAGTGGCCACAGTGCAATTAGATTGCCGAATACCAAGGAGATCTCCTGGACTTGCCTTTACCTCTTCCTACCCTCATCGCCCGTCCTCCCAGATTTGCCAACAACATGTCCTTGGAGGAAATTGAACACCGAAGGCTTCACCGTCCATATTTCACTGCTCGTGAAGCCAACCAAGTTCACATTGCAGAGGAGGATACTTAAAGGTCTTGCTCCATCTTTCCCCTTTTGGCTCTCTGGACACTTCTTTTTGATGGATGCCAAAGGGGGAGATGAATTATGATTTTGATACAATTTTTTCATGCATGATGACTTCTGGTTTAAAAAATTTGCTTTAATTATTTGATGGATGATGGGTTAATAGTTCATGATGTTCCTTCTATTTAAAATGTTGTGGACTAACAGGTTAGTGCAGGGTTATTAAACACTGCATATTTGCAGTTAACATTTAACTCTAAAATGTGAGGATATGCATGAATTGAGGGGGAGTCGTAATTATTTTGATGTGCATGGATTTAGTGGGAGTCATAATTATTTTGCTGCCATCATCAAAAAGGGGGAGAATGTTGACTTATGTCATACTCCATGTTTTGATGATGACCATATTATTCCTCTAATCATGCTATATAACATTTCAGGGAAAGATATGACATTACAGGAACATCAAGGAGGAAATTACAAAGACAAGGAATCTTTGAAGAACAAAAAGCAAATTGAGTCCTAGGAAAAATATGTAAGATCTTAGCATTTCTTACTTTCCAATATAAGGCTCTAGGACATGTGCATTACATATATAATTGTACTCACATATTCGATGCTACATACTAATACACTAAGCTCATGATATGCATGACCGAAATTCTGTACCATAACTTAAGGAATCAAATTCTGTTAAACCATATATGGTAGCTTTTGGGAAAATGTTTGATTGAATAAAATATTGTAAAATGATGCAACCCAATTCACGATAAAAACAAAAATGGTATATCATGAATCATGCATCATAAATCGTGTTTCATGAATCAAGGAATTTAATTCTGGGCAATCAGCTAAGGTAACTAGTTGGTTAAATAAATACCATGAATCATACTTTATATAAAAGCTTAATTTAAGTAAAATTACTAGATTGCTTTTAAACCCACTTGCGTGATATATTAATATGGTAATTGATTGCATGATATAAATACGGTATTTGACATATAGCAAATTGGTGTATGACAAAATGGGATATAATACAGAATTCATAAAAGATATAGTTTCACGTGATGGACACTCTATTAGGCAAAATCTCCTCGGTCATCACTAAGATATTTCTATATCCTATACTGATCATGATGTGTCCTATGCTAGTATACAACTGAAAGGAGTCTTGATCTTTGGCACAATATCTGGATGATAGTCTAAATATTACATGACTTGTGCATCTTGTCTCTAACGATCATATCACGAATAGGCATCAAGCAACGGTAATGTATTATGAAAGCCTATAAATGAATTGGTCTCATTAACGAGAAAAGTAAGAAAAACACATACTGATATCATAAAGCATACAAGCTACGGAACAGTTTTTCTTCCTGACTATTATTGATTACACTAAGAAGGAGCTACGGTTAAGGTGGTCTTGTAGAAAATATTCTGGTAATACTTCTCTTACATATCATTACATACTTGAGCCTTGCATTGGTAAGTGATATATTGCTTGATCATTAGACCTCTATTGTGTATCTTATATTTTCTTATACAAATCAATATTCTCTAAAGTGTAATCCTGTTTGGGTTACTGCATCATTACAATCCAATTTGAAGAAAGCATAGGTGCTTAAGAGTGCATAGGTGCACAAGGAACAAAGGTATTCAAATTGTTGGAACTTGTATTGTAATTGGAAAAGTTTAATAAAAGTGAGTCTCTGTGAGGACCCCAAACTCGGGTACTTGAAACCCGAACTCGGTTCCTCACGATAACATTTCTCTTAGCGGAATAATACTAATAATAATAACAATAATATAAAGATCAACTTAATTTACATATCATCAGAGTCTAATCCCAAGTACGTAAACTTTAAACATTCATTACAACCCATGATAGCTAATATATGTCATACTTGTCTTAATAATACCAAACTATTACATAACATAGTAATTCTTTCATTTAGCAACCTTCCCTTTTCCTTTGTTCTTAGTAGAGCTCTCTGGTCATTCGCACTTAGCTGAAAACATTTAAATTTAAGCAAGGATGAGCATTTGAGTCCCCAGCAAGTAATAGCAATTATATAAGCTGAAAGAATTTAAATGTTTTCTTTGTACTATTCTTCTACAACAAGTCAATAGTTGTGAAGTATTCTGAACCAATAATAATAACATAACAACTCTCTTTCAAAGTTTTGAAATTTCGTATAGACTATATCTGGGATATGGTGACATGCCATGAACATTGTTTTAAATTTTCGATAGGGTAAGACAGAAATTCATCTACAAACCGTCATAACTTACAGGCACGGGGGGTGATCAGCCCGTTATGCCCTGCATTGATCAATACTACATTGCTAGAACGATATTATCGTTCATCCTTTGTCCGCCGGAGCACATAAAAATTTTTCCGTGTAGGGATGTTCGTACCTGTCTGGGTTCTAAATCAAAGGTTTTATCTTCTCAACAATAATCTATAATTCAACATATATGTATACGGGTTATTGACAAAGGTATATCAACATGTGATTAAATACAATGATTATTCAAGTGGGGACACTTGTTTAACCATTTCTAGAAATTAACGAACAGAATATATATATCTGAGTTACCATATACTAACATGTTGATATTCAAAGAGCTTATATAATATAAGGTTAATAATATGTACCATAATAATATAGTTTAGAAACATTCTTACTCACATCCATTGCATAAAGAAAATGCAAAGGTTAGATACTTGCCTGAAGCGCTGCTTACAACTTGTAATTAAGATCTATCGCTTATCTCACAACCTAACATTAATAAGATCGTTCGTTCGATTAGAACAACATACTATAACACATAACACTGCTTATTGCAGTCAGCACATAACCTAATCACATTAGCACATATGTTTAATAACCATTGAATCACAAATAATCACTTATACAATCAAAATATCTAAGTCCAGATCAATTTCTGAAACATGTCGGTGTACCGACAATTTTATCGGGTATTTATCGAGTCTAAGACTCTATTCTATAACTCAATATTCGTACATATAAGTCATATTATTATTAAATGACTTAATATAATTTAAAACATTTATTATAATTTATCATAAATTTTTAAACATCAGAATCATATTAAAATAATTTAAATACTAATCAACTCTATTATCATTAATATTTAATTAGTATTAAACTATTAATGAAATCATTTCCAAAATATTAAAGTTATGTATAATAACTCAAATTACTTTTAAAGTATTAATATTACCCTTAAATGATTTTTAAAATATTTAAAAATTATTTTTAAATAATTAGCATTAATATTAAAATATTAATGTTTCATTTATCAAAACATTAAAAGACATTAAGTATAACTGAAAATATTTTTAATTTATTTATATCACTTTTATATGATTTTTAATTTAATAAAACCATTTATAAACTATTTATTTAATAAATTTAATATCATTAATAATAATTAAATAATCATTAATATTAAATTATTAATGAAATTATTCTTTAAATATTAAAAGTTATATTTTATAACTTAAAATATCTTTAAACACTTTATTTTCATTTAAAATAATTATTAGAATATTAAAATCATTTTTAAACTAAATTATTTAATATAATTATTAAATAACTTTATTATCATTAATAATAATAAATTAATGAAATTTACCTTTAAATATTAAAAGTTATATTTTATAACTTAAAATATTTTTAAATACCTTATTATTATTTAAAATGATTTTAAATATAATAAAATTATTTTTAATTAATTTATTTAATTCATTTAATAAATAACTTAATTATCATTAATATTAATTTATTAATGAAATTTATCACAAAATATTAAAAGTCATTAAAAATAACTTAAACTATTTTATTATCTCATAATATAATTTTAAATGATTTTTCAAATATTAAAATCATTTTTAAATAATCTATTTAATATTATAAATAAATAAATTAAATACTTTTAATATTCCAAAAATATTAAATATTTATGAAATATATTAAAAATAATTAAAAACTAATTTTTAGAATTTAAAATAATTTTTAATAATTTATTATGTATTTTTCATAATTAAAAATTAATTTTTTCTATTTTATAATTAATTTCTGGAAAATAATAAATAATCTGCCGCTAGAGACCACCTATAGCGACAGAACCGTCGCTATAGGTGTTCTTCATGCATTCCCAGAACTTAATGTCAGAAACCGAGTGACCATGTTTGACCGAAATTAAATTCGTGTGTGATGTGATTCTGGACATGTTGTTGATCAGATAATGTAGTACAAGTACAAGACTACACGATCCAACAAACAACATCATCAAAACATGCATAACCAACGAGATATGTAGCCTTGAATAAGCTATCAGAGCTGTTCTTCATTTTTTGGGTTACCTAGAAATGAAGAACAGTTCGACTGGCTCGTTTTGGGCTTCCATAACTTGTTGAGCTTGTAATGTTTTTGTGATTTAAAACCTGCAGTGTGTAGCCAACATGTAGGACAAGAGATCCATCACATATAATCACCATAACATCAACAGATCTAGCATATTCGTACTAGTCAAACTATGTTAGACGAAACGTTAATCTGTTTTCTGGGTTACCCAGAAAATAGAAAACGTGCTCGAGGTACCTGCTTTGACCAAACCATGTACTCATAATATTTAACGTTTAGATGCTTTTAAGGCCTACATATGTAGTATAACCTACATACTACAACTTAGATACATAAACATTATCAAAACACTAATACACTGTCAGATCAAGACGGTCAAAAATGTTGTCAGGCCAGTTCTGGGCTGTTTCTGGGTTACCCAGAAACGCCTGGTCATGGCCGGTCAACCACGTTTGACCTTGAATATCTTGCTACCTAGACCAGATCTAAGTCTGATTTCAAGGCCAGATCCAATAGCACATATTAGACTACAACTACCAACTTTCAAAATACAAAACACATTAAAAATCATAGAGATATAAGGTCTGACATTTCTTGCCAGACTTTCTGGGCAAACAATGGGTTTCAAAAACAGCTGGTCAATGCCGGTCAACCCACTTTCACCTTAAATAACTTTTAATCTACAACAGATATGACTTTGATTCTTTTTGCAGATTAAAGACAACATTGCAGGCTACTACTAACAACTTAAAAACAACACAAAACATAATCGAGCAAGGATATGTGGTCTCTGACATTCGTTGTCAGACCACAGAACCAAGTTTTTTCCAGATTTCTAAGATCTTCAAATCTGAGCTTCTAGATGTTATGGATCTAACATCTAGCAACCCATATCATCCATAGACACTAGATTTAACATGTTTAACACAAAAAAAACTAACATCTAACAACAGATCGTTGGACAGAAATCATGACTAAGGTTTATACCTTCTATGAACGATTCTTGATTTCTGACTTCTGATTTGTTATAGCTGATCGTGGGGCTTTGATTTAGGACTGATATACTTGTATATTTTGGAGGTTAGAGAGAGAGAGAGAGCTTAGTTTGAGTGTTGTGAAAAATGTAAGTAACAAATGTTATTTCTCTCTCTTCCAATCTATATATAGACAACAAAGTGCATGAATTGGCTGATGTAGGTGACTTGTTGTTGTTATTTTGAGCACATGGGGTGGTTGAAGTGGTTCACCCACTCAACCTATTGTCAAAACCTATTCTAGCCAAAATAATTCAATTAGGGGAAAAATGGTAAATTGATAAATCATTTAATGGCAAAATTGGAACTTGGCAAACCCTTAGGGTTTAACCCTAAGGTTTAGCACAAAATGAAGGATTTTCCCACTAGGGTTTACACAAAATAAAAATTAAATAAATTTTAGTTTCTAAAATTTTGAAATTTGGGTTTTCTAATTATGATTAATTTTCTAATTACGCTATACAGGGACATTAGGGTTTAATATCATATAATTATCATTAACCTTGCTAATTTAGCTATTAGGGTTTACAATTTTGGTAATTAGAGTTACTAAAATATAATTAAGGTTTTCTAATTATTAAATTAGGTTTTAAAAAAAATTTATGGTTTAACAATTATAATCTTAATACTTGATAATTAATCATCTTATCACAATTACTACCAATCTTGAACTCTAATTTAAATTTCAAATTAGGGTTCCTCATTTCCAAAAATTATTTAGGGTTTCTAGATTATAATTAGGGTTTTCTAGAAATTAGGGTTTCTAGAATTTTAATTAGGGTTCACCTAATTAATACATTTAATACACGGCATAAATTATATAACACACTTTTAAAACAATCTTGCACTCTAATTTGGATCTCAAATTAGGGTTTAACATTAATACTAGGGTTTGGTCATAATACACCGTAATTGACCTACCATTATCAATACGGATATACAGTACATATCCATAGCACTGAAAAATTAAAATATAATTAATATTATATTATTATTCTTATACCTTGACAATAATCCAAAATTAGGGTTTGGATTCCATATCTGATTTATCTGCCATATTTAACCTTAATAATTAAGGTAAAATAATTAACTTAATAACCTGTACTAAAATTCATATAATAAAATAATTATTATAATTATTCTAAAAATCACTCCATATATTATTTAAATAATATATGACTATATATTCATGGAAAATAATTACTAAAAACATTTCTACCATAATTTAATTATTATAAGTATATACTTTATAATAATCAAAAATTCTAAAATAAATTCATTTGTAAATAATTAGGTAATAAATATATTTTTACTTACTACAAAAATACATATACACATAATCTTGTACAAATCCTCATCCTTAATTAAAAAAAAATTATAAAAAAATTTCTTATTTATTTATATAGAAAATATCGGGTTGTCACAGTCTCCAATACTAGTTGGTGTTGTACATGGATTAGGCTACTATTCTAGAAGGTAGTAGGTGAACCACGTAAAAATTCCGGTGTTTATGTGATTACATTTTGAGTTTTATTATTCTGCTAACTATCCAGCAGCCTGCATTCTATATCCATTCATATCACTTAACTAATTTAGTAAATTGGTTTATCATAATTAACTTTAGAAAAAATTAAGACTCGAAATTATATTTTTGGAAAGTGATACATTAATTCAATATCCGATTTTCATATTTTAACTTACAAAGATATAGAATCCAGCTTGCTGCATTGAATATCCAAAGGAATTTTTAGTTAATCAAAAGTTGGACATAGTTTGTGCCTACACTTATTCAACCCCCCTTCTAAGTGTACCTACTTAAATTTCAAATCATATTCATAATGTGTTTCATGTGTCTGTATTACTACCATACAAACCTGATTATAAACACGTTATAAACTATGAGCCGATCCAAATCGAAGAAGATCTTTCTTATGTAAGAACCTGTGCAGATCATCGACCGTAAAGAGCAAGTCCTGACAAATAAAGTGATAGCATCGATCAAAGTGATCTGGATGAATTAGAACGTTGAAGAGGCTACATGGGAGCTCGAGGACAAACTGTGAGAGAACTATCCCCAACTGTTTACTTAACTTGTACTGTAATTTTGAGGACGAAATTCTTATTAGTGGGGTGAATGTGAAACCCAAAACCCTAATAAGATTCGGTTATGTAAATTCAGTTATATTAATAAAATCTCTCCGTTCTGAAAGTGTTTTGTGTTATTATATATTGTGTTTAACAAATTAGGTCAAACATGCTTGACACGTCGTGCTTAAAATTTTTCTTCCGAAAATGGACTTTTCGGTATATGTATTTTGACAAGCTGCTTTATCGTGCTTACACTGAGAAAACGCTTTGTCGTGCTTGTTAGGATTTGTGAAACATCTAAGTTAGAAACCTTAGATTACAAACCTTAACCCTAACCTTAATTAGCTAGACTAAACCCTAATTAGGTTATCCTAATACCTAATCATGATTGTTAAACTTCAATTAGGTGCTAATAAACATCGTTAAGCAACCCTAATCATAAAAACCAAAACTCTAATCAAGATTAAAGAGGATTAGGGCATAATTAAGTTACTAATCTAATCAAACTAGCTCACAAGTAGGTTAGGAGTGACCAAACAAAGTCCCAAGAGTGCACATGGTCTGGCAACCCTCCCCAAGCAGCACAAGTAACATAACAACAGATATTTTTGGAGGCAAGTTGGTGAAAAAGACCAAAACCCCTAAGTTGCTTAAGTGTATAAATAGCAGCCTATCCTCTGGCCAAAACTCACAAATTCTCTAAGCCTATACACTCTTATAAACATACCAAAACAAGCCTTGGTGATAGCAACAACAGAATCAGTAGCCAGAAATCAAAATCAAGGCAAGAAAAGGTGCAAATCCTAATTTTAACCTAGATCTTTGATGCTATATTTGATTTGTTGTTTAGATGTTTAGATATATGTAATAAAAATATATGTTAAAAAGTATGCTAAGTTGATAAAACATATTTTTATAACATCTAGATGCATCAAAATAGTGTTTTAAGCCAACTGAAAATTCTGGAAAAAACAGATCTGACAATCGAATGTCAGAGCATGTAGATTCGTGTGTAATAATAGTTAGGTATGTTAATTGTATGTTAGTTGTAGTATTACATAAGGTCTTTCATCTGGAAAAGGAAACAGGTTCACTAAAATCATATATTGCAAGATATAGGTGGTCAAAAGAGGTTGACCGATCACGAAGTTCTATTTTCTCTGGGTTACCCAGAAAACTCAAGAACAGGTTGAACCGACTACTTTGACCAACCTTTTAATCATTTTTTGTTTGTTGTTATGATGTCTAAATATAATGAATTGATACCCTGATATACATATTACATATGTATGACACTCAAATGCTTAATCAATTCATAGGATTACTATAATTAATGGTCAAAAGTCGTTGACCGAGCATGACTGTTGTAATCAAGTTTTATGAATAAAGATTAATTTTTTTCAAAATATATTTTTGAATATTATGGTGTGGATTTGATATAATGATATAGTTGTGGGTAATATTTACAAATTTTGCAAAGTAAGCTAGTGGTTTTAAAATATTCGATTGGTCGGAAAATATTCGTTTTAATATGGAATATTCGTACGACGGCACAATCATTAGTGGACCCCACAACAGAAGTATTGTCATAGTTAAAAAATGACAGAAATAACTTTTTATAAAAAAAACGGCGAAAGTTTTACCGTTAAAACTGTTGAACTACTCGGTAGTAAAAGTATAGTAATATACGTGGTTGCATAGTAGCACACGGTATTGATTATTGATGCTTACGTGAGAAGTCACTCAGTTATACTCAATTATTGCTACAGTAATTGCTGCATAATATCTCTCATATTATTGATTCAATTATTATCACAGTATCATCTGCATAATATTTTATATTATTAAATCTATAATTGAGACGACAAAGTTATTCATATTATTATTTGCAATATTGACGATGTCTGGAAAGTTCTGTCGAGAAAAGGGGTATGGTCACCTAATTGCGCGCCAATAGGGAGAAATCCTTATCGGAAAGCCCCCTCTTTCCTGTGAATGATCTGGTCGTTAAATATTATGAGTTATAATATTAATGATGATTAAGTTCGTGTTGATTAAAAATGAAATTAATATTTCCATTGTGTTGGAATTATTTGTGTTAGTGAAAATCGACATTTTTTTCGATAATAATTGATTTTTGGAGGTTATATTGACCAATCGGGTAATTAATCGGATAAATGAGCAATTAATTGCTATTAGTTCACATGCAAATTTACTGTTGATTCACATGTATGGAACTATTGATTCACATGTGTGTACTATTAGGGGAGGTGTTGCAAGATTGATAATACTTGCAGGGCTAAATTAAAAATAGAGGTATAGATGAAGGTACTATACTGTAATAATTCGAGCCCAAAAATGTGTAATTATCGAAACTATGTTTTCTATAAATAGAGGCTCATTCTTCTTTCATTCTCACCAATTCATTAAGACTCACAAGAGCAATTATTGAGAGAGAAGCTATAGAGAGAAAGAAGAAGAGTATTCCACTACTTCACTATTCCAGTATCCAGTCTTCTTCTAAGGTAAGGGATATTATTTTTGTTCAGTATTCATAAGGAATAATATTTTCTTCCATAATCTGTAGTATGTGAGTAATATTATTTCGTCTCGTATTCCTGATTATACCCTCATTTTGTTAAAGTACTGCTTCTATACTCCGTAAAATTAGTAGAATATTCTTGAAATTTATGTTTCATCTAGTATCATTTCACAGTGATATTTTCTGCACATTCTTGTTAAATTTTAAGCTTTTCATTCTGGAGTACTGTCCATGAGTACTATTCATAGGGTACTATTCACAAAATACTATTCACGGGATACTATTCTTGAAGTACTATTCACGTGATACTATTCACTCAGGTACTATTCACCCGGAGTACTATTCATGACAAAAATTAATTTTTTTTCTGACCAATTATTTTTGATACAATATTATTCTTGAATTTTACTCCACAAAGCAGTATCATGTTGATAATTTGGACATTATTAAATTCTGGATAAATTAAATTATAAATCTTTAAAAATTTATCCTTTGCTTTCATTTAATTGAATTTTTATATCATTGTCATCATTCTCATGATTATATTGTGATGAAAGTCATCTTTGGCCGTAGTGCATAGATGGACTGTTGATTGGTATAATTATGACCAGGGATCATTTGGTATAATCATGACCCGTAATGTTACAAATGATGTGCTAAAAGTCTTTATTGGCCCATAGTGCATTGATGGACAGTTGCTGGTATGATCATGACCATTAGTGATAACACAAATATCCTTAACCCTTAGTGCATGGATAATTCGTGGTCGTGATACTAATGAATATTCTTACCCTATAGTGCAGGGATGATTCGATGATGTGGTTTATTTCTTAAACTGAGTCTCAGCGATAAAATTGATGATAAAATTTTTAAATCATAGAAGATAGTAGATATCATGCTCTACTTGACTCTTCTAATGGATTGCTTGTTCCGCTGCAGTTAAACTTTTTGTTTATTAGTTTAACACTGATGAAGGCTAACGATAATTTATTCTGCATTATCTTAGTCATAATATTTCCTACTAGGTTAGTTGAGCTCACCATTTTTCTTTCATTGTTCTCTTCGGGAAATGAGAACGTAGCCGGAACTAGTCGAGGAACAGAGTGATGGTCCGAGATGGTGGCTATAGTAGTCCTCACTATTTTATAAAATAGTGTGATAATAATTGTAATGAGGACTCCTTTTTGAGTTTGAATACTGTCTTTTAGACAATATTTGTGTAAAATTCTCAGCTATGTTTTTTCGTATTGTATGAAAGAAGTTTGTATTTGATTTCAGTACCATGTATTTGGCGACTCAAGATGGGTAATGTATACCTATTTTGAGGGCGTCACATTTGGTATCAAAGCTTAGGGATATTATCCCTGGCTAAGATGTGAGACTATAACTAGGGGAAAAAGACGAGTAAATCCTTCGCTAGTATGACCTACCTAAGCTTATTTGTTATTTTATTGGTTGGTCAGAGTATAGGGATAATATGTGACATGTCAATTAACCCTTATTTTGTGGCAGTGTTTGAAAATGGCATCTGAAAATGTCGAGATAAGCAATGAAGCACATGAGACCGTTGAGTCACCAACGATCAATACCCAGGATAATGTGCATCAGAAAGGCAATAATCCTCAGGAAAATAATAACACTGATCAAATGATGAATGATGGGATGTTCAGAGGCTTTATACAATTCATGCAACATCAGGCGAGAACGGCTCTTGCTTAAAATACAGGTGGAAACACTGTAAAGTCTCGGACTGTCACCGCTAAGCAGTTCAAGGAGCTGGGACCACCGGAGTTTTTAGTACGTAGAGCCAAAATCACTTAAGGCGGAGAGACGTGGATAAAGCAGATCACCAAGATATTTGATGTCTTGGGATGCTCCGAGGAGCAAAAGGTTCCCTTTGCCACCTTTATGTTGCGAGGAGAGGTAGATTACTGGTGGGAATCTGTAAAGCGTACTTAACCTACAGCACTGAAGATGTCTTAGGAGAAGTTTCAAGAACTGTTCAACAACAAGTACTTTATCAAAAGTATTCGTCACATGAAGGAGTTAGAGTTCATCAAGCTGGAGCAAAACAATATGATCGTGTCGCAGTACGAAGCTAAGTTTGTCGAGTTGTTCCGATTTACGTCCCACTTGGTTGATAATGAGGAGAGAATGACGCGAATATTTCTAAGAGGTTTGAAACCTGAGATACGTCAATACCTAATATCTCACAAACTATGTCTGTATTCAGATGTTGTTAATAGGACTCAGTTATTGGAGCGTGATAATGAGTCAACCCAACCAAAAGAGAGTAGCCGGCAAATCGATAATACTAGTGGTTGCAGTCATCGAAGCGGTGACAACAAACATGGAGGTAATCAACATGCCAGAAATTGTAACCACTTCGGTGGTAATCATGGCCAAGACAATAGGAGTGGAAATTTTAAAAAGATGAGATTCAACAATGATGGAAAGACGTCAGCACTAGCACTCATTGATAAAGTAGGAGAACGACCACCGATCGTATGCTTCAAATGCGGAAGAGAGGGACACATCAGTCCAAACTGCATGATGCAGTCCAAAGCGTGTTATAATTGCAGAAAAGAAGGTCACCTAGCCCATTTTGTGGTACAGTAAAGTCAAGTCCAGCTGGAATGGAGGCACCAAAGGCCGTCCCAAAGAAGTCAAAGCCAGTTGTTCAAGGGAGAGTATTTGGCGTAACCTCCCAAAAAGCGGGTAACCCGAACGAGCTTATCACGAGTAAGCTAATCATAAACTCTAGCGAAGTCTATACCTTATTTGATAACAGTTCTACCTATTTTTTTATTTCTCCTACTTGCGCTCAACGTTTAAATTTAACTCCGAAGAAATTAGACTTTGACTTATCTATTGAAACTCCATTGGGAGAAACCTTCATTACATCCGCTATTTATAAGTCTTGTTTTGTTCAAATCGGTACCCTCACATTACCTGTCGATCTTATTTTCTTAAAAATACTTGCATTTGATGTGATTTTAGGGATTGATTGGTTAACTACTCATCATGCAAAAATTGATTGTTTTCGTAAGGTTATTAGCTTTTATATTCCTAAGTAACCTATTATACGAATTCAAGCAACCAAACCACTAAAGTCAATCACTGTCATATCAAGCCATAAAGCTATTCATTTATTAAAAATTGGATGTCAAGCTTTCTTTAGCCTATGTCACGGATTTAATAAAATACGTCAAATTTGAATGATATTTCTGTTGTTAATAAATTTCCTGACATATTCCCTGAAGAACTTCCTGGCCTACCCCAAGAGCGTGAAATTGAATTTTGTATCGACCTTGAACCGATAAAAAACCCATTTCCAAAGCCCATATCGAATGGCTCCTATTGAACTTCAGGAGTTAAAACTCAACTGCAAGAATTGTTAGACATCGGTTTCATTCGACCTAGTACGTCTCCTTGGGTGCTACTGTTCTATTCGTGAAGAAGAAATATGAAAGTATGCAACTTTGTATTGATTATCGGGAGTTGAATCATGTCACCATCAAAAATATGTACATGTTGCCTCTCATTGATGGCCTGTTTAACCAGTTGCAAGGCGCCAAATTCTTTTTAAAGATCTATCTTCATTCTGGATATCATCAGTTGAAGATTAAAAGTGATGACATTCCAAAGAATGCTTTTAGAACTCGGTACGGGCATTACGAATTCCTAGTCATTTCTTTTAGATTGACTAATGCTCCTGCTGCCTTCATGGATATGATGAACCGAGTATTCAAGGAATATTTGGATCACTTTGTGGTCTTCTTTATTGATGACATCCTCATATATTCAAAAGTCGTGAAGATCATGAACAACATTTAAGGCTGATACTCCAAAAGCTTCGTGAAAATAAGCTTTATGCTAAGTTGAAGAAATGCGAGTTCTAGCTTGAGGAAATAGCATTCCTTGGGCACGTGATATAAAATCATGGAAATATGTTGACCCGTCAAAGATTGAAGCAATTCAAAGCTGGGGAGAAACCTAAGTTAATGACCAAAGTACGTAGCTTTCTCGACTTAGCTGGTTATTACCAGAGATTCGTAGAAGGGTTTTTTCGAATCGCATACTATTAACTCAGCTGACTCAGAAAGATACAAAATTTGGTTGGAGCGAGGAATGTGAGAAGAGTTTTCAAGAACTCAAGAGGAGACTCATTTCAGCACCTGTTCTGACAATACCATCTAGTTCGGAGGGATTTCTCATCTACAGCGATGCTTCAGGCAGAGGGTTAGATGTGTTCTCATGCAATATGGGAAAGTCATAGACTATGCATCACGATAACTCAAAGAATATAAGAGGAATTATCCTACTCATGATCTAGAGTTGGCAGCTATCGTTTTTATGCTTAAAATTTGGAGGCATTACTTGTATGGGGAGAAGGTGGAGATCTATACGGATCATAAAAGCCTCAAATATTTCTTCACCCAAAAGGAACTCAACATGCGGCAACGACGTTGGCTCAAGCTGTTGAAAGATTATGGACATACCATTCAGTACCATCCTAGAAAAGCGAACGTGGTAGCTGACACATTAAGTAGAAAATCATATGCGGGTACGAGTGTGATATTGTCAATGCAATGACCCATTTTATGTGACCCCCCAAAATAGGTATACAACACCCATTCTGAGTCGCCAAAAATATATGGTACAGAAAAGCAAACTACAACTTCAATAATACAATTGGCGTGCAAAATACGACAACACATACTGTGAGTTTAAATACAAATATTGTCTTCTAGACAATATCCACACTCAAATAAGTCCTCAATACAATTATTCAAACACTATTTTACAGAAATAGTGAGGACTGCTAAAAATCTTTCTAGAACCATCACTCCATACCCGACTAGATCCTGCTATGTTCTCACCTCCTGAGAAGAAAAATGGAACAAAAAGGAAAAGGGTGAGCTCAACTAGCCCAGTAAAGAATATTATGACTAAGATAATATAAAAACAAATTATCATTAGTATTCAACAGGGAAAAATCTGATAGAATATAATCGACAACAAGTTTTAGATCAACAACTGCAGCGGAAATAGCAAACCATTAGAAGAGTCAAGTAGAGAATGAATTCTACTATCTTCTAAGATTTAAAAGTTCATCATCAATATTTTATCCCTGTAACATCAATTAATAATCATCTTTATCCAAATATTCATCTTTGCACTACAGGCCAAAGATATTCATTTGTATCACCACCTGTCAGTCATGTTCATCTCAATACCTGTTCATCTTTGCACTACAGGCCAAAGATATTCATCAAGTAATTATACATCTTTGTACTACAGGCCAAAGATATTCAGTAATATCATCATTTAGGACTGAGGATGATGAAAAATATCTTAAAGAGAACGAATCCAGTGAGACAGAAGGACAAATATTAGGGATTCGTATAACAGTTTATCCAAGATCAATAATACTTCATAATAATCAATTGTGAAGCAGAATTCAAAAATAAAGATCAAAACATGGATACAATCAAAGATAGTAACCATAATAGACATCTTGGACAAAAAGGGAAAATTTTATTTTTCGGTGAATAGTGTCGTATTCGTGAATAGTACCGTATACGTGAATAGTGTCGTATACGTGAATAGTAACTCCGACACAAAAAGTTTCAAATTTGATAAAAACTCATATCAATATTTCAGCATAATGATATTGAAGAAAATAATATCATTAAGAAGAAAATAATATCCTTTACATCAAAATATCAGTACTTGGGTTGGAATACTGGTATAAGGCTGAAAAAAACTTGCTCTGATAAATAGAAACTCTCAAAGTATCTAAATACTCACAAAATACACTCAATAATCTAGAGAGAGAAAGAGAGAAAACTTGTTTGGGTGTGATTTTCAATTCTAACTTAGCCCTCTATTTATAGGAAAATGTTAGCACGCCGAAGCAGACTTAACCTGCAACCTGATGGCTTTACCTGCTACTATTTCCACCCACCAAATTTGAATAAAAATCTCAGCACATTTCTTCACCAACCAAGAGTGGGGCCCACCAATTCTAGAATTTTCCATCAAAATGATAAACTCCGAAAATTTAACAATTTATGAACCAGTCATCTCGTAAAATTCATAATAAATCATACGTTCATTTTTAACGGTTCAAAATTTGTGGACATATACTCAACTTATATATGTATAACATATCCAAAATTACCACGATCCAATGGTCGGATTAAAAATTATAACCCCCGCAAAATATCTCAAAAACCCTGATTTTTAATACCTCCATTCTGACAAAAATACTGATAAAAACCTCAACATTAACTCCATCATTTTTAACCACAAAAAATATCCCTCATTTATATCCACATAAAATAAATATTTCCTTATCATATGAATCAATAATTAATTATTCACAAATAATATTACAGAATCACATTTATGACAACCAGGCCGTTCCATGAAAGAGGGGGCTTTCTAATAATGATTTCTCCTTACTGGCGCGCTATTAGATGACCAAACCTCTCCTTAGACAGAACTTTCTAGACATTTCCAATAATGTTATCTAATAATATTATTCAAATAATATGAATTATTGATCTGATAATGAAAAAATACTGTGCAGCAACAATTATTGAAACAACAATAATATAAAATATCAATGCAGCAATTATTAAATCAATAAATATATTGAACAGTAACTACTGTAATAATTATTGAGTAGTGCCTTCTTCGTAAGAATCAATAATTGGTGTAATACCGTGTGCTACTGTATTTTTAACCACCGGGTATTCCAACAGTATTAACGGTAACAACTACGCCGTTATTTATAAATAACTTATACTTGTCGTTTTCTTCATTCAAACGCTTTCCGTTATGTGGCCCACACAAGGCTGCGCCGTCGTACGAATATTCCCGACAGCAAGAATATTCCACGACTAAACGAATATTCCCCGACAAAATGAATATTTTATAACCACTTGCTTATTTTGTAAAATTTGCACATTTCACCCATAACCAAAGTATTATATCAAATTAACCCCTTATTATTCACAATAATATTTAGAGAAAATTTGATTTTATTTATTAATAAGTTGGGGTCTTACAACCTCCCCTCCTTATGAAATTTCGTCCTCGAAATTGACGTACGTACCTGATGTTTCAAAAAGGTGAGGATACCTCGCTTTCATTTCTGATTCTAACTCCCAGGTCATTTTTTTAATAGCATGGTTTCCCAAAAACCTTAACTTGTGGTATAACCTTCGTGCGTAGGACATGCTCTTTCTATCCAAGATCTTAACAGGTACCTCCTCGTACGTTAAATCTTCAGCTATCTCGTCTGGTTCTAACTCAATAATGTGGTTCGGGTCTTTAACATATTTATGAAGCATAGATATGTGAAAAACATTATGAACATGAGACATGTTTGGAGGTAATGCGAGTCTATATGCCACATTTCTATTCGCTCAAGAATCTCAAATGGACAAACAAATCTTAGATTGAGCTTTCCTCTCTTCCCAAATCTTGTAACTCCCTTCATGGTGCAACACGTAACAATACATGATCCCCAATTTTAAATTTCACGTCCTTCCGATGAAGATCCGCATAACTCTTTTGTCGATCATGTGCCGTTTGTATATGTTGTCGAATCGTTTGGATCTTCTCTGTAGTCATGCGTACCAACTCTGGTCCCAACAATGTTGCTTCACCCACCTCGTCCCAGCCATACTGGAGAACGATATTTTCTTTCCATACAACGCCTCGAATGGAGCCACACCTATGCTCGCCTGATAACTGTTGTTGTAGGAGAATTCCACCAATGGTAGGTACTTATCCCAACTCCCTTTGAGATCTAGGACACAGAGTCTTAATAGATCTTCAAGAGTTTGAATAGTCCTCTCTGATTGTCCGTCCGTTTGAGGATGGTATGCCGAACTGAATTGTAAATCCGTGCCCATAGCTTTCTGCAAGCTAACCCAAAATCGTGAAGTGAATCTTGGGTCACGATCCGAAACTATGGATACTGGTATGCCATGCAATCTCACAATCTCGTTCATATACATACTAGCAAGACGTTCAAGGGAATAAGTCTCACGTATCAGCAAGAAATGAGCGGACTTGGTTAATCTATCAACAATAACCCAAATCGCATCTATGCCTTGAGAAACCTTGGGAAGACCCATAACAAAATCCATAGTAATGTGTTCCCACTTCCATTTCGGAATCTCAAGTGGTTGCAATGGACCCTTTGGTACTTGATGCTCCGCCTTTACACGTTGACAAGTTAAACACCTCGAGATAAACTCCGCGATCTCTCTTTTCATATTGCTCCACCAAAATGTATGTCGAAGATCGTGATACATTTTGGTACTCCCAAGATGGATTGCAAACGGTGTGTTGTGTGCCTCCATCATTATTCTATGCTTCAAGTCAAAATCGTTAGGAACACAAAGTCTGGAGTTGACTCGAAGTATTCCTTCTTATCGATTCTTGCTTCTGGAATAGCACCTTCTTGCACTTTCTTCTTCATACGCATCAGCTCCATGTCCGTAGCTTGAGCAGCTTTAACTTTATCGATTAAAGTCGATTTACTCGTATATTTGATATCATCATGTGGGTACTTGGAGCCTTCATCTCTATCTCCATCTTTTGCAAGTCATACAAAATGGGCCTTTGTGTTAACAACATTGCACTCGTACCCGCATATGATCTTCTACTCAATGCGTCAGCTACTACGTTTGCTTTTCCAGGATGATATTGGATGGTATGATCGTAATCTTTCAACAGCTCGAGCCAACATCGCTGCCGCATGTTGAGTTCCTTTTGGGTGAAGAAATATTTGAGGCTTTTATGATCTGTATAGATCTCCACTTTCTCCCCATACAGGTAGTGTCTCCAGATCTTCAACGCAAAAAAAACGACTGCTGCCAACTCCAAATCATGAGTAGGATAATTTCTCTCATATTCTTTGAGTTGTAGTGAGGCATAGGCTATGACTTTCCCATGTTGCATGAGAACACATCCTAACCCTTTGCCTGAAGCATCGCTGTAGATAACAAATCCATCCGAACCAGATGGTATTGTCAGAACAGGTGCCGAAATGAGTCTCCTCTTGAGTTCTTGAAAACTCTTCTCACAATCTCGCCTCAACGAATTTTGTATCTTTACGAGTCAGCTGAGTTAACGGAGTAGCGATTCGATAAAATCCTTCCACGAATCTCCGATAATAACCAGCTAAGCCCAGAAAGCTACGTACTTTGGTTACCAACTTCGGTTGATCCCAACTTTGTATAGCTTCAATCTTCGTCGGGTCGACAGATACTCCATGTTTTGACACCACGTGCCCAAGGAATGCTACTTCCTCAAGCCAGAACTCGCATTTCTTCAGTTTGGCATATAGCTTGTTTTCACGAAGTCTTGCAATACCAGCTTCAAATGGCGCTCATGATCTTCACGGCTTTTGGAATAGATGAGGATGTCATCAATAAAGACGACAACGAACTGATCTAAATATTCTTTGAATACACGATTCATCATATCCATGAAAGCAGCAGGAGCATTAGTCAATCCAAAAGACATGACTAAGAATTCATAATGCCCGTACCGAGTTCTGAAGGCAGTCTTTGGAAAATCCTCAGTTTAATCTTCAGCTGATGATATCCAGAACGAAGATCGATCTTTGAAAAGAATTGTGCTCCTTACAACTGGTCAAACAGGTCATCAATGCGAGGTAGCGGATACATATTCTTAATAGTGACCATGATTCAATTCTCGATAGTCGATACAAAGTCGCATACTCCCGTCTTTTTCTTTACAAATAACACAGGAGCACCCCAAGGAGATGTACTAGGACGAATAAAATCGATGTCCAATAACTCCTGTAGTTGGACTTTTAACTCCTGAAGTAGTTCAATAGGAGCATTCGATATGGAGTTTTAGAAATGGGCTTTGTACCGGGTTCAAGGTCAATAAAGAATTCAACTTCACGTTCTGGGGGTAGACCAGGAAGTTCTTCAGGAAATACATCGGGAAATTCCTCTAACAATAGAAATATTATTCAAATCTGACTTGTCTTTGTTCAAATCCATAACATGGGCTAAGAAAGCTTGACATCCATTTTTTAATAAACGAATAGCTTTGTGGCTTGATATGACAGTGACTGATTTTAGTGGTTTAGTAGTTTGAATTTGTATGACAGGTTGGTTAGGAATATGAAAACTAACAACCTTACGAAAATAATCAATTTTAGCATGATGGTGGTTAACTAATCAATTCCTAAAATCACATCAAAGGCAAGTATCTTTAAAGAGATAAGATCAATAGGTAATGTGATAGTGCCAACTTGGATCATGCAAGATTTATAAACTGTAGATGTAACGAAGGTTTCACCCAACGGAGTTTCAACAGATAAGTTAAAGTCCAATTTCTCCGGAGTTAAGTTTAAACGTTGAGCACAAGCAGGAGAGATAAAAGAATCTGTAGAACCGGTATCTAGTAAAGTATAAACTTCGCAAGAATTCAAGATTAGCTTACCCGTGATCACCTCGTTCGGGTTTTCGCGTTTTGGCCAGTCACCGACAAACGCCCTTCAGGAGGAACAGCTGATTTCGACTTATCAGAGACAACTTTTGGAGTCACCATCCCCGTTGAAGTTGGTTTTGCTATAGAACACTCTCGAGCTATATGACCCTCTTTTTCACAGTTATAACATACCTTAGATTGTTGTGGGCAGTTTGGGCTGATATGTCCCTCTTTCCCACATTTGTAACATACGACGGTGTGGTCGTTCTCATCCCCTAGAACAGTTGATGTTTGTGCTGACGTCTTCACGTTATCATTGTTGTACCTTCTCTTCTTGAAATATCCTCCCGACTCGCTCCTTCTATTATCACGACACCTCGATTACCACCAGAGTGGTTACCGCTTTTGTCCGAATGTTTTCCTCCCTGCTGGTTTTCATTGCTTCGATGACTGTCGCCACCGGTATGACCCTGGTTGTGGTCCCTCGGTTGCACATACTCATTATCTCGCTCTAATAATTGAGCTCTGTTTACAACATCTGAATATAAAGAAAATTTATGAGAGATAAGATATTGACGAATCTCGGGTTTTAGACCTCTCAGAAACATCCTTGTCATTCGTTCCTCATTTTTGACCAAATAAGGTGCAAACTGGATAACTCTGCAAACTTCGCCTCGTACTGGGACACCGTCATGTTGTTTTGTTCCAGTCTGATAAACTCCAACTCCTTCATATGACGAATACTTTCAGGGAAAGTACTTGTCATTGAACAGTTTTTGGAAATGTTTCCCAGGACATGTTGAGTGCGTCAGGCTGGGTACGTTCACAGACTCCCACCAGTAGTCTGCCTCACCGCGGACATAAAGGTGGCGAATGGAACCTTCTGTTCCTCGTGCATCCCAAGACATCGAATATCTTGATAATTTTCTTGACCCACGTTTCCGCCATGATCGGATCCCGCGCTTTCCCTTAAATTCTTGGTAGTCTCCCAATTCTTTGAACTGCTTTGCTGTGACAAACCGCAGCGTTGTTATCATTTCCACCCGTATTCTGCACACGAGTCTCCCTCGTCTGATTTGCATGAACTGCCAAAAAGCTCCTAAACATTCCATCATTCATCGTTTGCTCGGTAACGTTGTTTACAGGAGGAATATTGCCTTCCTGTTGCACGTTCCCTGGGTG